>VYXD01009137.1:484896-839448 GCA_013397195.1 Hylia prasina | reverse complement strand
AAAAAAAAAAAAAAAAAAAAGGTATTTTAAATTGTTTCTTTTCTCAGTGTTCATTTATTCAGTTCTTTTCCACTGCCTACTGCTTTTGGAGCATACTCATGAGCAGAGCAATATGTATTTAAATTGTTATTGCTGCAGTGTTGCAAGAACTGTGTCTATCAGCTGAAGTGAATCACTAACACTGCCTTATGATTTAAGTTACAGCTATTTTTCATACAATTAAAAAATGTGCATGGCATAAATATATGACTGACCAGATTTACGCTCTCTCATTCATGCTGGGGAAAAAAACCCACAAAACTATCATCATTCACATATGCACTCAATACTTTGCAAAACAGGCTTTCCAAATGTTATGAGTATAAAGCAATAATCACTCTGGGGCAAGATTAGCTTGGATTTTTTTCCCAGCATGTTCATAACAACAATAACAACAATAACAAAACCAACACTGATAAATAACTGAATGGCAGAGAGAATTTTAAACAGTTCTGAGAGTGCCCTCCAATTTTTTTTCTTTCAATTTTACTACTTTTCAACTACTGCTGCTAAATTTTAGATGTTTTTGTTACTCCTCCATATTTTCTGAATACTTGGGGTGCACTCAGCATATATGTGACTATAAGAAAATATAATATAAGTTGAAGTGTTGGTACAACTTGTAATGAGGCTATTCTTTCCACCATTAGATACTCCTGATGTTGCCAAACTCTCACTCTGTCTCTTCAAGCTGAGTTATTGTACTTTTAAAGAAATACTTCAGATAAAACTATTCAGCTGTTTCTGAGAATAACATTACAAGAACAACTTGTTATTTGGCCAATTTTAAGTAAAATCAAGCAAAATTTGGTAACTGTTGCGTTCCAGTACATAGTTCTAGAGGCTTTTCATCAAGGGCTCCATACTTAGTGAAGAAACATTATTTGTTTCTTATTTCTTTTGGTGTTCATAAGCAGGAAATCATAAGTAAATTACAAGCATTGAAAAGATTTCTGTACTGAGAGATGTAGATTTTCATATATCTATATACATATACTTAAAATCTTATACATATACTTAATATTATATATCTATATACTTAAAATGCATAAAGTGTAAGTCTAAATGCATATGTGTAAAGTCTAAATTGACTGTAGCATCTGCAGCTGATAAGAAATAGGCAGTTCTGACAGCTGAAATGGGTCAGGAACATATGCCAACAATCTGGCAATGTCTGTAATGCAAGAAGGAGAAATAAAGCTGCCATGAAGCTGGGAAGGGAGGAACCTGGAACCACAGAGGATGAGAGAGTCAGCTTTGAGAAGAACCAGAGAACAGATAAAAACGAGGTGCCTGGAAGGATGAGACTGACTTTGAACCTTGCATCCCCTAGTACAGGTGTAACCACCTGTGCCACTGGCTACGGCAAAGATACTGCGGGAAAAGTATCAGCTATGCATGTAATTACAGAGCATATGAGAACGCATGCACCAAGGCCTGTCAGCCAAATTTAATTCTGACATTTCCCATCTTACAAGTTCCTACCTGGGAGAAGACATCATTTGACTAATACAACTTTAATTCATAATTCTAAAAAAAAAAAAAGATATGTATATATAGCAACATCTTATTGTCCTTTAAGAATACTGAAGGACCTTATTGATTAGTTTAAAACAGAATTTTCAGGGAAATGTTTAGGACTGTGTGTCTTTGGCAATAGAAAAGACATTATAAGTTTTATCAATAAAGCTGCGTGAGATACCAAGTTAGATTTAGAAGTAATATAGAGGCAGACTACATAATAAATTTTTTGTGAAATAAAACAGCTGGATCTACACTAAATAAAGAGTGGAATATGAAAGTTGTAGCAGCATTATACACACAGGAGGCCTGGGTTTCCAAAGGGATAAAGCTTCTATTTGTCTCTATTTTAGCAGAAGATCCTACCAGCACAGCAAGCAGCCTTTCATGGCTTACAGCTGTGCACTTTAATGCCACCTAATTCTTTTCTTCTGCACAACTCTCAAATTCATGGACTATCCACCTGGCAGAAGTAAGCTAAACATTGGTTTGCAGGAGTCCTGAAATTTCTCCAAATTACAAGTGCAGCAAATCAACACAAATCTGGCAGAGAACACCCAGCAGTGGTTCTATATCAAGCTGTACAGTATCCTACATCAGTCAGGACAAATGCTGCATCCAGGAAGACCCTCCTCTAATATTTTTCCCAACACTCAATTTAAAATGAATTCTCCTTGTCTGGCCATGGAGCAGACTGATAGTACAACCTCCATTGGTTTGGAAAATCAAAAATTTTCCAACAGCTCTTCATGACTTTGCTTTGGTAGGCCATTATATAGAGCAGTTTAACTAGAGAAATAGGGAATGCAGTAAGTTTCTGCATAACAAATTAAAAAAAATCCAAACTATAGACAAATTATAAGAAAAAATAGTTGGAATAGAAGCTGCCACAGATGCGATCTACAAATATTACAATCTTAGTGGGCAAGGTGAAACATTAAGGGGAATGACATAATTGTAAATCTGAAGCTCAGTGGTAAAACCAAGAAAATAATGTACTGGGAAGGTTTGCACCGGGATTATTTGCATAAGGAGGTTGCATATTGGCAACCCTAAAGCATCCAAACAAAACATAATTTAGAATGATCAAATTCTCTCATCTCTCTCAATGAGAGATGTTCCTCCAGAAGGAACATCAGAGACCTTCAAGGAGACCTTACTAAGACCTTGTTATGTCTTCTTGGCTCTTGGACTATACCAGGAAATCCATTCTCCTCTGGCTTGTTTTGCAAATAATAAAATGAAAACTTCTTTTCAGCAAATAATAAAATATCCTTTATGATGGTATTAGAGGTGTAATTATTGCTTTTACTATATTGTGCTTTGGTAGAGTCTGTTTTCCTCAAAGAGTTTTAGACAAAATCAAATATTTGTTTTCTATGGGATTTTGTCCAGCAACGGAAGGCAACATTTGTCTTCACATTTAAATGTGAAAATTAGGTCTAAAATCACATCTGCACAGGAAGCATTATTTTGTTACCGAGTAGTGAGTGTTATTAATATGCCTTCACACACCCTGAAGTATGCTGTGGCTCTTTTTCACTTCTGAAAGGATAGGAGGGATGTGACTGGAGAGGCAGATTAAAAGTGTGTACTGTCTAGCCCACTCAAAATGAGCTATTTTTTTTTTTTCCTCTGTGGATGGCAGATTTAATATTTTAGTGATGTTCTAAAGCAATTGCACTTACTTCTTATATTCTCCTATTGCCCTATTTCCTTTCTAACCTTTCTTATTATTTTCAGCATTTTTCTCCTTTCTCTACAGATTGCATCACAAATCTACAATCTACCTTCTACAGCATCACAAATCTACAATATACCTTCTATAGCTTCAATTTAATCACAGGTCAGACAGAAGACTATTGACTTTTCTGCTGTATCACAATTCAAGATGTACACTCTAATATATCCGGAACTCTTGTGTCAGGTGATGGTTCCTGCCTCTAGGGATTTTATAGAACTTCTTCCTCTGGTCATTTCAATGCAGGGAAAAAGGAGTTCTCTCTGATCTACTGGTGCCTCTGCTTGAAGAAAGTCTGTCAGCCAGCTTGTGTTTTACACTCTTTGTTATTGCTTTGTGTCAGTCTCAGGTTCTGATTTTGAAAAATTTAAATCTGTAGGTATAGAAAAGTCTGTAAAAATTTTCATGGAAAGGAAAAAGGTCCCAAGAAAGTATTGTGGAGGACAACCTCATTCTGTTGTAAATAGTTTCTCGAAAATGAGAGAAGTCATTATGAAATTTGTGCTTTTTTTTTTTTTTTTTTTTTTTTTTTTTTTTTTTTTTTTTTTTTTTTTTGTCTTGGGAGCCCTAAGGCAATACAGTACTTCAATCTCCACTAACATACCAAGTACCCAGTAACATACCAAGAAAGGAGAGTAATTCTAAAGCCAGATATAGCCAATATTACTAGATGGAAAAGCTGTCTGAATAACTTCTCTCAGCTTTGCTTTTAGCTTTTCAAAGGCTAAGGAAGATTTGTTTCTGACATGAATGAGTGTTTTAAGATCTCTTAAAGAATCACCAGCAAAAGTATCAGTAAAAACAGGTCTAATATAAAAGCAACAGCACAAGAAAATTCATTGGAAAGGTTCACTCTACTACTTACTGGATGGTTATGGCACTCCAAGGAAAGGCAAACAAAAATCTGGAGTCGATCCATCCAAACTGAAATAAAGGCCCAACAGCACTTAACTTCGGCTTAACAGCACCCTAACTTATCAGCATTTAATTTACTCCATTTATTACTTATAACTTACATTTAACAATTTAGCAAAGTATTCATATAGAATTTAAAATACCACAAGAGTTATTTACTTGCAGGCCTAACTTACTCATGAGTGAGTCTGAAGTAATTAGGAATCTCGGAGAACAGCATTCCAGTACATTTGCCATAGCATACACACACTTGCATGAGCACAGATGTAAAGAATCTGTACAAGGTACTTGTGAAAAGTTCCCCTCAAAGGGAGTGAAATACTCATTTCAGATGGCTTTGCAACTTCTCAGCAAGCAAAAGGTAGAGCCTTGAGGGATGGGGGTGTCAGACCAGGATCCGAGGTTGGTTGGAAATCTCTGAATACAGCAAACCTGACAGCTGCTGGCTTTGAGGGATCCCACTCAGAAGGGCTTCACTGGTCACTGCCACCACCCTCCAGGAGAGCTCAAAGGGTCTCACCCCTGTACATCTCAAGAGACTGGGCTTCAGCCACAACTGTGTTTCATCCTGGACACACTTCAGGCCAGAAACTCCTTTTGAAAGTTTGAGAACAAAAACGTTATCTCGCTTGAGTGGCTGTTCAGGCAAAAAATTGTCTCCTAGGCTGTTCATTAAAGAAAAAAATAAAATAATAAAAAAAAGCAGGATCTTGTTAGACAGCACCAGCTCCTGGGAGCAGATGAGCTCAAGAGGACCTGGGCCCAGGTGCTGTTCATCAAGTCTGAGACCTAATGAGCATTTCTGAGGTCATGGTGCAGCCTGGGGTGGGCAAGTTGCACCACCACAGTTTTTTTTCTTTCTTTGCTTTTGAATAAAAATTGAAAGACTTGTATTATATTTGATGTTTGACAATATTAAGATGTCTTTCTCTCTTGTTTATAAGAAAACATGAACATTTTGTATTATAAACTGAAATTCTGCTTTTAATACGGCTGTATATCAAATTTCCTCAAATAATGAAATTCATAAGTGTGGGTTATGAGTTTTCAGTTTTAGCTTTTTATACTGGTTTTAAATGAGTCAAACGATAATAAATTCTTGTTAAAGGATCAGGAAAATAAATTTATCATACATACTGATAATTATAGTTGTAACAGCCTTTCATACAGCTCTTTCATTTTCTTCTCTCTTCAGGATTCTGAAAACCTTCACTTCTCAAGGGGTGAGGAGGAAGTTTCAATCAGTCAAACAATCAAGTCCTTATGCAAGGTATCACTTGGGGATAAATAACTTTATGTGCCCCTAGTATGATACAGATACTCAGAAATCACTTCTGATTGACCCTGATTTTAATCAGGCCAAATAAAACTTGACTTTTTTTTTTTTTTAATGACTGATGTCATTCAAAATAAAAAGGTGCTGAAATCAATGCACCAGCTGCCAAAGATAGAAGAGCAGAAATGTGGTAAACAATTTGATGTGGTTTCCCCAGCTGGATCAACATGTTTGGATAAAACATTCTGCCATAAGCCAGTGTTTCATAGTGTACTTTGTGGTATGTACCAGGTTCAGGCAAACAGGCTGATTTAATACAGCTCTGATTCCACTTAGGAATGTGGACTATGTTTAAGGAAAGAATTTCAAATTCACCTTTAAGATCCCAGTGTCACTGAGGTGAGTGAAAGAATGTCAGTGGTAAAACAATAAATGACAACAGAAAGTTTCAAAAGCGACTTTTTGAGAGGACTCCTCTGAGATAAAAGGGTTTTAGTTAGCCAGTCACCAAAATATCCTGCTTGGTTCCTTACACAATACTGACTGTACTTGTAAGAGTCCCTTAGACAAAGAATCAGTGAAACTTGGGCACCTTTTAACCATCTTACACATTAACCACATGCAAAAAGTTAACTACTTATGATTTTAAGTAATTTTCAGTATTGAAAATCTAACTTAAATTAACACCTAATTTCAGACAAAACATGAAATACAATCGAAAAATATCATAATATCCCAATTTAAAGAAAAAAAAATCAAAACCCATCATACTTCCCTCACAATAGCATCTTACTGTGGCCTTGGCATGCAATACAAATGTGCTTACACTTTATTAAGAAATACTTGTCATAAAGAGTTCAACAAATATTTTGTTCTAACTGCCCATTTTAGAGAGCATACTGCCACAAATTTGTCTGGGCTGGACAGATAACTAAAGTTTGATGAAGTAATTATGAGAGCTTTTTTTTTCTACAGGTGAAGCACCTCAAAAGTCTGTAAGTGTCTAGATTTTATGTAATCCAGTATTGCACTAATGGTCCTGCTATAAACTCAGTCTGCAAAACTAATAAAGTGCAGGAGGCAGGCAATCCTTGCATGCTGATTAACCAGCAACTCCTTAAAAACTGTTTCTCAATTCTTTGGTAGTAAAATGGAAATAATTAAATGTGCGATGTGTAGATGATGAAACAATGAATTCAGCAAGGAGCCAAAGAAGCCCCTGCCTGCATCTCCTGGGTAATTACCTGTGCTGCAGCAAAGTATTGCAAGAGCTTCCTCTGCCAGAAGGGATGTATTTCATGTTGCTGAACCACCGAAAGTGTTTTCAGCTGGGACAAACTCACAGGAGAAGCATGTAGAAAGATGGAAACACTGAAAGAAGATCTGTTTATCTCCTACTGCAAGTACAGTGTGAACAAAGAACTCCTAAAGGATTTTGCCTTTTGAAAAAGGTACAAAAAATTATTCCTTTTTGACTAAATTCATACAGTCTATATCAGCATATGTGTCTCAAGTCTACAGGTGTTTATTAGGTTATAAAGTGTCAGATCATTTAAAGGGACAGTGCTCTCTATCTCTTTCAATTGCTTCCTCAAGGATAGCACCATCACCAGCCTTTACTCAGACTTTAAGTCATCTCTCTGGCTTACTGTATTGCTGTACAGCATTTAAAACAAACAACAACAACAACAAGCAACACAATAAAACCGTACAGACCACTAGGTCAAGATATTACCCTGCTTGCAATGGGAAGCTTGATATATCCTGGACATTGAATTGCACAGTCTGTAGGAAGATGTAAGGACAGAGTTAGAAAGCAAGTGAGAAGTATGTTTTACTTTGAGGGCTGGGTTTATAAAGAGAGGCTGAGGATAGAAAAAAGAACTTCAGAAAGAAAACTGTCAGAAAAGTAGGCAAAGAAGTAGATACTGTGAAAACATAACACAATGCTGATGGGAAGCCAACAAGCAACACTTGAGGAGGGTTAGCAAGCATGGTGCTGTATGAGGTATCTAAGGGAGATGTTCAGAAGTGAGGTTTTATTTTGGCCATTTTGTTCAAAGTGGAATTCAGCCTCTGAGAGAGCCTCACCTGAGATCTCTGAGATGTGCAGGTGTGAGAACTGAGTCTGCATTTATAGGGTGTAGACTTTTCCAATGTTCCAGCATAGATTTTCAATTGAAAATATTCAATATATTTTAGGAATACTCTATTTTCTGGAGATCTGCTTTGAAACAGAAGTAAAACAGAACTAAATTAAAATCATAGCTCTCCATTGTTTGTGGAATGAAGGGTTATTTTCTGCCAAATGTCTCTGAAAAGCAAACCTTGATGTTTATTTTTTGGTTCTCAAAACAAAGTGAGTTGCCACACAATACAGTACGTGGAGCAGTAAGTCATCTCCACAACCCAATTATTTATAACTATTTTTATTTTCTGTTTCAAGCACAAAGTCCTTGAATGGAAGACAATGATCTATTACATAAATATTTTGGTGAGTAGCATGAGCAGTGGTAAATATATGGGAGCCATTGTGACAAGGATAACATACCATAAATCCATTTTAAATGAATATAGATGAACAGCACGTATTCTCTTGTGCTGTGGAAACTTTGTTCAGCCAGCTCAGAAAACTGGTCGTAATTCAAAAATATTTAAGGGTTTTTGTTCAAAAATGTGTAACTGCCTTCATGTCAACCATTCACCAGGCCCTTGACCTTAGGAGACTAGATCCAGACTCTCAAAAATAGCTAGCACAATTATTATTTGAGAAGAAGTGAGGAAAAAGCGACATGAGAGAAGTGATGTGCTGTTACTGAGACTCATGAGTGACCTCATTGTTTTCTGACATTGTCTTGACTACCAACAAAGAGCTCCTGCACATTCCCCACAGCCCGTCTCAGCACTGGGGAGCAGCTGTGGATGCATGGCAAGCAATCCTAGGGCTGATTCATTCAAAGTCACCCTGTCCTGGTTTTGGCGAGGACAGAGTTCATTTTCTGCAGTTGCTGTGAGGGCAGCAGAGCCTGGAGCTGCGTGTGTGCATCCAGGTTTATTACTCTGTACCACACATATCATCACAGGAGCCGTGGTTTTGGGTGGAAGTAAAATGGGCACAACACAGAACCACAGCCATATTGTTCCTTTAGGTAGCAAAGTGGTGAACAGAGCTGGTGGGGTGGTGGGGATAGGGTGAGGAGTGGTGGGTGTGGTGCAGGCTGTGTGGGCAGAGCACTCCCATCTCAGAGGGTTTGTCCTTCACTGTCTCAGGTTCGAGGCAAAAAGCACTGTCTGCAGTGACAACCACCAATTTCTCCTTTGTCTCAGGAAGACATGCTGCTGGCCACAGGAACATCGGCTCAGTCAGACTTCCATAAGCATTTTTAACATATTATCACCCTCTTTCATACATTTGTTACTAGTATTGTTGCTGTTATTGCTTGTTTTCCTTATTTTATTGCTGGTAAATTTTCTTCTCAGCCCATAATCTCTGCCGTAATCTCACTCTTTCTCCCTCGAGAGGGTGGGGGGAAGGGAAGTGGTTGCTTGGAGCTTAATTTCCTGCTGGTTTTAAACCACAACACACCCACTGAAGAAAACAAGCAGTGGCTGCAGTTTATTTTCTTAGGAAATGGATGCTTTTGTGGTAGAGGAAGGACCATAATTTCAGAGGCATTGACATATGTCCCTGGGGCAACCCTAGGTAAGGATCCAGTCTAGGGGTTTAGGCTGGCTGCAACATAGGCCATAGAAACTTCCTCATGGATAGCTACCCTCTGGCAGCAGATAGACTGGGTCATCCTCAGGTGAAGGCTGGGCTTTACCTCTGGTCCTGTGTCAGTCCTGTCCAGAGCTGAAGAGCAAGTCTGGATGCAGGCATTCCCAGGACCCACGTCAAATCCCATGGTCATGCAAGAGCCAGAGGGTTCTTGGGAGGGGCACTCTGATTGCCATGGAGAGAGTAGTCAGGACCACAGGTGTCACCCTGGTTTTGAGAACTTTTCTAGGCCTTCTGATTTGTCTTTCATATTGGAGTCAGAATTTTTACTTTCCCACATTTTTTACTATAAACAATAGCTTTGTTTTCCTAATGGTCCTTCGTTGTTTACATATTTTAGGTAGGTGGAGAAAGTTGATTGACAGTTGTCTTGACCAATGGGGTTTGAGAGGTTCATCCTCCAATCCACAGTCACCTTTGGAAATGTATAAAATTGAGTTTTGTAAATAAACTCAGGGTTTGTCCTGCTTTGCTCATCACCGTGTCCTTGTGAAGTCCTTTCGTGTTGTGTTGTGTTGTGGCACACAGTTTCTCGCAGGACTTGGTCCATCTAGCCTGGGGTGTCACTCAGTGTGGCAAAGAGGTGGTTTGATTGAGGAGAATACTTTAAACTGGTTTGGTCTTGGAAGACTGATTTTAAAAATAGTCCTCTAAGAACACCAATATGGACAGCCTGTCTTAAACCTGGACTTCAGGTCTTAATCTTGGGAAAATTATGAAGCAGCCGTCCAAGCACATATGGCATGCAACAGAGAGGCCAGTCCTTTTCTTTAGGTACAAATAAATACAAATATGCTGGAAATAGAAGGCATGCAGCCTAGTGGAGCTCTTTGTCTGCTAAAAGAGTATATGAATAAACTTATGATACTTCATGCAGCCAGATATTATCCACCCCTCATTTCTGTGAGGTTTGCTGCTTGTTTTTAGTCCAGCCAATGTCCATCTGCAAGATTTTATGACAATTTCCACACTTAGTCTGAAATTGACAATTTAGCCTGATATATATCAAACCAAATTCTTGTGGATCATTTCTGCCTTTATTCCCTCCTAAAGTCATCACTTATATTCAGAAATGAGAAAGATTGCTTATGCAAATCTCTTCTATGCACTGTTCTGAAGATTTTAAAAGCTGTTTTTTAGAACAAGCCGCATGTCACGTTGCAAATGCTGATATTGAAGAGTCAGCACTTTGTGCCTCCTATTACCTCTGTGCTTATTCCCAAGACTTTTTCTTCCATTAACAGTATGGTGCCTTTGAAAACTGAGTGCACTCTTGTCGAGTTCATTCCCAACTGAAACCCTTGCAAGCTACATTTAAGTGGTGCTGACAAGGTGTTCTGTCACTGCTCCCCAGTTTTAGGCTGCCCTCTGTAATGAGAAAATATCCCTTTAAAATCACCGTAATGGTGTAATCTGGAGTCCTCAGCTCTTCTGGTAGTGAGGCCAGCTTTAAAAGCCATAGGTGGCTTGCATGCTGTAGCCTCTGCAGCTCTGCTAATAAAAGGGTGTGTGTACCTCTGAGTCTAACTTTGTCTCAAATGTACATGTGAGCAGTGCTGGAATTAAACCAGTGCTAATAAAGCGAGACAAATGGATAAATAAAAAGGTATTTGGCATAATCACATATATGTAGGACACACAGAAAGAGAGAAGGATAACTCCCATCTTGATCTAAATACAATTGAGGACAGTGGAGTGAATGGTGCTTGAAGGGTTCTGCTCACATGTGCATTAGCAATGTAACACTGGAAAAATGGTTCACACTTGCCTACAGGGAAGGGAGTGGTAGAGCTGTACAGGCTGTGTTCAGGTCTCTTCTGGAACTGCAGAAATATCATGTGGGGACATCCCTCTACATCCCATTATACATCAGCCACACCAATGACTTCCCATTACAGTTAAGGGGGAAATGTGTACAAAAAGTTATTCAAAGCAAAATAAGCATCTATCACTTTTCCTCACAGTATTGAGGAATCTGTTCTTTTGTGGCCTTACTGAAAGCAAGCAGATAGTTTTATAGGCAAAATGTGGTACAGTGAAAAATTTGAGTCCTAAGCATTTGAGTAATTTGGGAAAAGATTAGTAGCTTCTTTCCCCTTCTAATTTTTAAGCCTATGACTTCTTATTTCTGATTAAGACTTACTAAACTCAAGAATGCTATGTTCATTTCCTCTTCTCATCCTTCACTGAAAAGAGGTAAATGCAATTTGGGCTTCAAATATAGATTTTAGGAAAGGGTGTATATTTATACCGACCAGCTAGGAAACTTGCAGTGAAAATGACTCTGAAAAAAAACCAAAAGGGTAAAAATCACTTTGGAGTTTTCAAATTTCTCATAGCACCTTTTGCCTTTAAACTACCATAAATGCCTAATTTTATTAGTTTTTAAAATGCCTTTAAAATCTGCTTACAGTTAGGTGACTTCTGCTGCCTGAGATGCTAAATAAACTGCAAATGAATTTAAAGATTATTTGTTTTCAAAAATCCTGTTCTTCTCTTTTGAGAGCTGCTTCATCTCCAGCTGCAGATACTTCAAAGAGAGATAAGCATTTGAGAAACAGGCTGCAGCTGAAATCAGGAATACCTCTTGTAGTTTACATGCTAAACAAAGCATAATTTGGGGTTACAACACTTCAAATGTCTTTCTATTGAAAGCTAATTAATTATTGCTTTAAAATAAACAACCCACTTAAATCTGATGAGTCCCTGTTTTATGCTTTTTAAGCTCCTCAAAGTATTTTAGTATATAACTATGACTAGTTAATTATGCTGTTATCTCTTTGACCAAAGCCTCTCCCTTTTATCTTCTAAAAACACTACCTGAATCTCTATTTGCTTTCACAGAGGTCATTAATGTCTGTCACACCAAAAAAGGTTCAGTGTTATGTCACACTTCTTGCTGGAAAATGAAATATTCTTGTTCTCAGTGTATTATTTCCTTATTTCTTAAAGCACAATTTCAATCCAGGAAATGAAAAGCCTAGGTGTAGCCTTTTTTCATTCTAGGCACTAATTTCTTTATTCTCTAGGGAGATGGCCTACATTTCTGCTCCTAGGATGAGGAAATGAATGGTGATCACTTAAAATGAGATTGCATTCTCAAGTGATCCTTGACAAAGAGAAGAACTTTTTTTTATTCCTGTTAGAAGTGGGACAGTGTTGAAATATGTTATACAATTAGGATTTTTTTTCATTTTTTAGATCAATTTGTGCTGCAAATGCTGGCTATTCTGAAAGCCTTGCACAATATAAACAAAGAAAAATTTTCTAAGCAATAACTGTGAGATTTCAATTTTTGTAATTAAGATAATTAAAATAATTACTATTGTTCCCAACGTAGCATTCTTATGCATTAAAATGCTTTCTGCTTTTAAGTGAAATGTTATGACATGACTTACTGTCATCTATGAATAGTTAAAACAGTTATATAAGTCATTTTAATAGTTGTTTAATATGTTGGAAGTATTTAATTGCAGTGCCATTATTTGCCGCCAATGCATTTGGAAAGCCTAATTTGAATGTTTCTAGTGATCAACATTGCAAGTGAAAAATAACTGAAAGTTAAAAATGAATAAAGTGGTGTTTATATCTGGAACAATTATTATAATAGGTTTAAATTCTATTACTTAGTTTTTAATGTTTCTTTTTAGTCTGCACAAATACTGATTACTAAAATCAGAGGCTTCATTTCCCCTCTGTGCTTTGAAAGGACAAGGTAAAAAATGAAGGTCCAAAGAAATGTTTTGTCGCAGGTGCAAGCTCTTAACTAAATACAAGTGAAGACAGTGGGAGACTGTAGGTAGAAATGACCACGCTAAATACAGTATGCTGGCTTTCATTTGCAGACCTTAAGGCTGTCATTGTTGAAGTTTGCAGTCTAGGAAGAGAACTAGCATGGCAGCACTGCTGAAACTCCTGTCTTCTAGACATTTTTTCCTTGGAGTTATGCTGGAATAATGGCCAGGTGCTTGGGCTCAATGTAGAGCGCATGAAAAAATTAAAAAGAGATTATGAAATTTCCAGCCCCTTGTGGTAGAACCAGCTGCACTTAATCAATAGGGCAAAACAGAGAATGAAGTATTTTGAATCCCACCCTTTTCTTGGGATTCTTGGGTTTTCTTCAGTTTTATCTGTTTCCATCAGAATTCATAATCTACTGGGTTTTACTGAAAATTGGCATTTTTTTTTATTCTGTATTATTCCCAGCCTAGTGGAATTAGGGCTGTGATGGACACTGCTCCTTCCAGATTTTGCTTGGGCTGTGGTTTGAATTACAATGTGCAATTGCCCATCCACCTTTAGGTATCATGTTCACTGGGCATCAGGTAACTGAGATGATTCATTTTGACCAGGATGCAACAGAGTTACCATGGCCCCAAGAATAACAAGTCACTTGCAAAATCACAGAACAATAGAATGGTTTGGGTTGGAAGGAATATTAAAGATGATCCAGTTCCAACCCCCCTGACATGGTCAGGGTCAACTTCTACCTGGACCAGGTTGCTCAAAACTCCATCCAGCCTGGGCGTGAACGCTTGAGGGATAAGGGAGCTTCCCTGGGCAACCTGTTCCAAGTGCCTCACCACCCTCACAGTGAAGTACTTTCTCCTAATATATTTAAACTTGCCATCTCTCCATTTAAAGCCATTACCCCTTGAGTCATCTCAGGCTTTACTATCCTTGAAATTATTTCCATGATGACAGAGTAGAAATGGTAATAAGACATTTCTCTCAGATTTCAAACCCAATCTCCTCCTTCCATGGTATTTCAGAATCTTGTACATTTGGGTTTTGCTGGTGTGTTTTGTTGTTTCTTTTTCCTATGATTTATCTTGTTTACATTTTCTCAGACCTGAAAGAAAGACGAAACAGATGCTTTAAACAAGTCTGACCTTCCTGTAGTCTAACAAGGTTTTCTCAAGTTAGATATATCCTGTCCAGCCTTCTCTAACACTTGAAACTCAGACAGTCATAAAAAAATCATGGACTCTGAAGGCTGAGTAATTGCAGCCCATTACCTTTACCCACTTGGTCCAAATGAGTATGGAGAAAGGTTTGTGCCAATAGACTGGTACTGTTCCTATTAATGAGGAATGTAATACATCTGTAAACTTGCAGTTTAGTCACTTAGGATATTTGCAAAAAGGTTTTCAAAGAATTTTGACATTTTCATCCCTGATAAAATCCACACGGAGAAGAAAGAGGACTCACGGTTCCTCCTAGAGTGCTCTGGCCTTAGCCATGGAATCCAGTTAATTCCTGAGAGACTGGCTGAAAAGAAGCCCAAACCCCTCGATGTAGCCTGTCTACTGTGCTGGGCAGCACATCCATTGGAAACCAGCCTGACAGAGATTCCCCTTGCTTTTATGATATATGCTCTCATAAAGGGCACGGAGCACAGAATGGGTTGTGGGTGCTCTCTGAAGGAGGATTAAGCTCACATTGATAGGTTTTATTTATAGGTAGCCTTTCTTATTTACATTTTACTCTTTGTCCATGGCAGTGGCATATAGTGACTAAATCAGACACAGACAAATATTCAGGCAGACAGTTTGCTCCTATTTCTGACACATTTTATTTTGGAGGAGAAGAGAGGAGTGGCTCTACAGATTATATTTAAGAGGAATGAATATGCTTGCATACTTCCAACCCAAGATTTTGTGTCATTTTATCATCTCTGATATCAAATTCAATCACAGAAATTAAAGAACACGTTAATGCATAACAATTTTAACTATTGATAAATTGATGCAACAGTTCATTCAGAAATCTAAATAATTACTTTTCATACCTTGATATATGATGTTACAGTGTTTTCAAGATGTTTGTGTATTTAAAGAGGAATTATTATAAAATATTTCTTCACCTTTTTTAAACCTAGCATATGATTTCCATCTAAACTATCAAAAGATTCTCAGAGTTTTTCAAATGACTATCATTGCCAAAAGATACTTTTCCAACTTTCCCCCCAGTATTGACACAGCTGTGTTAATGAAGCTACTGGCGTTACCATGTAATTAAATGCTGCTTATGCATCTGGGATTTTTTCCAGTTTCTTCAGTTGTGCTAAATAAGATGCTACTTTGGCTGAATTTAGTAATTAGTAGAAGAGATGGTCCTTTCTTCTTTTTTTGCTTTTCAAGTAGATGTGACATTTATGGAAAATTAGCTTTTTTATTTCTTTTTTAATTGTGTTAAAACACTACAAAACAATGGCGCAATTACTGTCCCAGCTTCTACTAGGAAATAAAGATACCTTCATACTGTGGCATCTTTTTTCCTACTGTCTTCTATAAAGAGAGATGTCATAGTCAGGATGATGCAAAGGCAAAACTAAGATTTTTCTTTTTCTGTATAACTACCATTGGATAAATATGGACATTAAATATATATATATATATATCCTGTCATGACAATAAATCACAGAAGCTGAACAGTGTGTGATTCACTTTTTACACTATGCCAGATGGACTTGTAAACAAGTAATTTATTTTGTTTCTTTCAGAACAGACTCAGCAATGCACTTATAGACCACTTTATACATGCAAAGATCTCCTAGGTCAGCTAAAGCTTAACATACTTACTCTACAGTGCTAAATCCAAAATAAACTGTTCCCAACTAAGTGGTTACAGCTCAAATGTGGACCTCTGTTTTAGATTCTGCTAATGCTGTCTGGTTAATCAGTGTGCTTCTGCTGGCAAAGTTTCAGTTAAAAAACATTTATCACTGGGATGAAGAAGAGGAAAAGCCATCAAGACTGCCACATCTTTGCCTAAAATAAATACAGATGTGTCAACCACAAAGTATGTTTTGTACAAGTAGAGGAACATTTCATTCCCTTAGCCTTGTCCTCACAATGTCCCTTTAAGTTGAAGGAAATGCCTGTGATTTTAAGGAATGGTGAATGTACTCACTTTGATTCTTCTGATCCCTCTGAAAAAATGCAGTTAGAGGGAGCTTGAAAGTAAAGAATTCTGCCACAAGATATCCTTTAGTTTATGAAAATGTGTTTTGCTGAATTACTGTTGCTATGGAGATAGGGGTGGCCTGAAGAGAAATCTCCTCTTGAACTTTAAAAGTTGACATTTTGCTACTTCAGTAGCTTCTGGGTGCCTAAGGATATATAGTACTGTACAGTGTCTTCCTACAAGGGGCCTTTTGTGTTGTGCAGAGTCAAGGTAAGCATGAAAGAGCCTCTGCTTGTTTTTGGGCTCTGTGGCTCTGGAAGATGGAGATTAGGTGTACATAACTCAAGGCAATTAGAGATGGAAGTCTGCCAGACTGCTTCCTAGAGGTTTTCAGATCTGGGGGGGAAGGAGAGTTTGACTTTAGATAACTCAAGTATTGAGGATCCAATCTCTGGACACCACATTCCCTAAAACTCATTTGGTAGGAATTCTCCCCAGACCATTCAACCTAGTATTTGCCCCATCAGTTTCAGAATGTACACAGGTTGAAGCTCCTTTACTGTTAAACAAAAATAAACAATCTTATTTCTTCATATGTGTACCCTTCAACTACTAGGAAGTACTTCTCTCCTATTGAAATCCATCTATTGAAATGTTAAATCTTTCAAACCACTCCAGATACAACTTTTAATATCTTTTTATAGAGGAGAGTCCAGTTTCATCCAATCATAAAAGCCTGCAGAGGTACAGATGTTAACATTCCAGTTCCTGATGAAAAGGTATATTCCCAAACAAGGATGAGGAACTCCAGCTACAGACACTGCACAACCACGAGTTTAAGACTGATAGAATTACAGTGTTATATGTCAAAGTTTAATGTAACTCATTCCCTCTATAACTCATTCCCTCTTCTTCATGCAGCTCATTGCTGAATCAGAATTGAAAGACTAAAGCGTGAGTTCCGTATATGAGATTCTGAATTTAAAAAAAGTTTCAATACAATGTTTATATTAGTGCTCATGTCATCCTCTACTGTCTCTCAGTCTCTATATCTTCCTCCCAGAAAGAATTACCCAATCTTCCCAGAGTGTTCTTGATGTGTGTACTGCCTGATAACCAGTTCTTTCATTCAAAGACACCGGCATATGAGTGATACAGAAGTCTGTCAGCTTTCTCTTCATGAGGGTAGCAGGTCTCATGGCAGATATATCAGCTATATCCTGTGTCTATCAGCTGCTGAACTGTCATTAATACCAGTAAGCATTTATATTTGAGTGGCAGTGCCTGGAGGTCTTATGCAGTCTCAGAAGCAACACCTGATTATGTGCAATTAATGCAGTGTCTGAAACCATGAGTTGCTGTGGCTGAGCCGCCTTATTTCTATAAAGTGTAGGAACACATGATTTTAAATCTTTTTTCTTTTCACATTACTTCTCTTCCTTTCTCCTGTTCAAAATTATTTGAAAACTAAACTAAAAAACTAAACTCAAACGCTATGGCTTATAGCCTGCACAGAGGAGTATGTTTCTTACGTGCTTCCCAATTCATAGGGATACCTTATCCCAGCCCCAAGGCCTGCCTGCAAGCCTTCTCTCAATGCAGTAAAATGGGATGGAAACTGAGTAGAAATATGCTTAAGAGTTTTGTCAGGAAAAGCCTTGAAATCTTTACTGCTACAGCAGATGGGATTTGTAGCCATATTGACTGGAGCAATCAATGATAGCTAAAATTGACTATTAAGTACACCCTGAGTTTGAGATAACAGGCTCAGAACTGTTGGCCACAAATTACATGGGGTTCTGCACCTGTTTCCACTGTCCAGATTCTGTCGAGTTCTACTTTGATGCTTTTGTCAAAGCTCCATTTAATACGTTAACCACTGTTAGTCTGTAAGCGCTCTACGAAAGAAGAAAGCAATGGAACAATAGCCATCCTTCTTGCATCTGATCTTTCAGCCCTGAGGTCTCCTTTGGAAGAAGTTCTTCTGGAGGCTGGGTGCTACATCCTGTGTGAGTTTCACACACTGTCATTGACATTGTTTATGTACCATCTTTTCCAAGGTATAGCTACAGCCATGGGCAAGGAAGAGAGATTCATCCTGAGTTGTTTTGCTTTCTCTAGTCCTGTTCCATTTCACCCACTGACCCAACTTACTGGATATTTTAGGTTCTAAAGAGTACTCTACCTAGAACTTCATCAGGGCCTGTCATATTCATATCTATTGATCAAGGGTGTAAGGACTTTTTTAGTTGGCATCCAGCTATGGTGAATACAACATTGTCATGCCATTCTGTGATCTTTGCTGTATCACTCTGTGATATTTCCTAGTAGTAGGAAGTCCTACTGTGACTTTTACCCTGCACATCTTACTGACCTCATTATTTTGTGAATGACTGAAGGGATGAGCTGCAGAGGTTGGAAAATGTTAGCATGCACTGACGTTCAGGACATGTATTCAGGAAAATGTAATCCTGACAGCTGCAAAAAAACAGGTAAAATAATTTCTCATTTTGCCACCTACATGTAGTAAGAATATGAGAGGTAGTTTGATGCATAAAGATGATACTGAGTATCATAATGAATGTATAATCTTGAGTCATGATGTTACAAATCAAACAGAACAAAACAACAGCTTATCCTGAATGTACATACATTCTGTATACCCCTTGGAAATGAAGGAAAACCACTATGACTTTGAAGAATTTATGTTTTTTTAATTCTACCTCTCCATCTGCCACATTCCCCTCATTCCCAGCAGCTGCCTGATTGCAGAGTCGTCAGTCAGAGGGTTCTAACAAGTAACACAACTAGTCAAGGGACTGTTTTGAAGCACAGTCTCCCAAAAAAGGGAGAAGAAACAATAATCCTTTAAGCAGGAATATCAGATTTGTATTAAGTGAACCAAGAGTAATTTCCTCACACGCTACAGGCCTCTGAAGATCCACTGCCTCAGCCCACTTACTGACACTTCACCCACAACAATCAAGCTTGTGCTTCAGCTTTTTAGCTTCCTGTCACAAAGTGCGTGTGTAAAGGTGACTTGCAGATAGGACTCCTCCTGAGAGCAAGCAATCTGCACAGCTTCCTTGCTCTGCTGGTTTTAAAAAAAGCTGCTTGCAAGCAAAGCCAGGTACCTTGGCTCCTTGGCTCCTAGGAAAGCATTGCTGCACTAAGAACACCAAGAAAATGGCATCTCTTTGAATAAGAATCCAAGGACAGATGCTCTGGGCCAAACCAAACCTTCACCTAACTCAACTTTGGGGTCTGAAAATGGAGATGAGGGAAGACTGACACATGCAGCACTCAAAAATCATTTAATTATTGCCGTGAAAAACTTTGTCTGACTCTTAAGCTGACCCTGCTTTGAGAAGCTGGCAGAAACAACCTCCAGAAGGCTCTTTTAACATATATTATTTCGTGACTCCAATCAGTGGAGCCTTTTCTACTGCTAAGCTGACCACAGCCTCCAACAATTTACAGTCCCTGCTTTAGCTTTGGGAAGTACCACCTCCTATACTTCATTAGAAGAATAAATTCCTATTCTATTACAAACTGTTATGCAGTACAATACTTCAGCTTTATTTCAGTTTTGTGTAGCAAACACTAAAACTTTATTAGTTAAAACTAAATATCAAATTCAGCACCATTTCAAGGGTGATGATGCATAAAAGAAAAATGACACTTCTTATATGAGGTCTTGTTCTAAACCGTTAAATAGCTTTATTATTTTTTTTTCAATCACACAGCTACAAAGAAAGGTTAATAAGGCACAAGACAAAAAAAATGTCTTTTACTGCTCAGTCTGTAATACAAAATTCTGAATTCAATATATTTGAATCAAATCTCTGTTTTTTCTCCTGGGTTTGGCACAGTTGAGTAGAATGAAGCTCAAATGTAAAAGGCCTTTAACCTTCTCAAATACATAGTTACTATCTTTGTCATAGAAATATGGAATCACCATCAACTGGTGACCAAAATACAAAATTTGAAAAGCTACTGTTGCATTTTCCTTTCCATGGCCATCTTTTGATGTATTTTGAAACTAACACAGTGAATTTCTTCAACAAAAATAAAACTAACTTTCTTGTTTCTTGAAATGGTGAGAGAATAATAAAATGGTGCAGTTTCTGGAAGTCTTTATCCAGGAAAAAGAGCCTGATAAAAAGCTGATGACGGAAAGGTTGTGTCTGGAACCACTGGTAATCGGAACTCACCCTGGCAGAGTCAGGCTTTGGTCAGGTGTACTAGTGGCTTTGCAGGAAGAGATCTTCAAAGGTGCACAGCATTTAAACATCTGAACAGGCTGTGCTTGCTGAAAGGGGACAGGAGCAAGAGTGTTGAAGACCAGAGCTAATGGCTGTGTGTCATCCACAGTGAAGAGTTTTCCAGCTGGTTGTGCAAAGAAAGTGTCCCACTACCTTTGCTCAGCCACTCGGGATCAGTGCTGCTGCTGCTCCCATTAACCCTACCAGGGTGCTGGCCATAGACTTAGTGCTTCTGTAATATGGGGAATATCACTTGAAGAGGAAAAAATGCAGCAAACATCCTCTTCTTCCGCTGTAGAAGATGCTGTAATTGAGAGTTTAAAACCAGCTCTCCTTCAAGACCTTCATCTCTCTCTATGAACAGAAGTGACTCATAAATAAATGTTCTTATCTGCTTTGAATTGCTTAGTCAAGGTTCATCCTTTGAACTTCTTACTCAAATTCAGGTAAATTAACTCACAAGGCAAATCAAACTGAACACTTTGTAGACAACATAAAATTGTGTGAAAAAATACTTCAGCAATGAAAACAAAATATTTGCAAAGGGTGAGAGGAAGGGGGGAGTGAAATGGGCTTGACCTACATGAATATTGATTATTATTTGTTTGTCTGGCTGAAATAAAAACTAAAAAATTAATCACAATCATTTTTTTGAAGATCTGGTTCTTAGCCAGAGGGAAAATCTTACAATAACAGCTGTTTTTAAACAATTTAAAGGAATCATATTCTGCAGACTGTGAATTAAAAAGAGGATATGGGTTTGGCGATTTTTGTTTGTTCATTTGAGGTTTTCCTTTAACACATATAGTATATAACTCTGTGTTCGGTTCCCAGTTGCCTACCCTCAGAAAGGAGCTCTGAATTTTTCTGTTGGAAGATTTGAGGAGGGTCATCACATATTCAATACAAATATAATTTTAACATCATCTTCCTTTAAATTTCCCTGGTACAAAAAGAGTTTATTGTCTTTGAATAATTTGCTTGCACAATTTATGAAGCATTTAAAAGAGACAAAGAGGATCATGTTTGCATGTTTAAGAACTCCAAGGTAGCAATCTCAAAGTCATGCTCACCTCCTGATACATGAAAAAAAATCCAGGGTACTCCCACCTTTCATCAAAAGTCCCTCTATTGCTTGTTTGCCAATCGTTTACTTGTATTACTTAGGTTTTTATTTTAATACTTCCATTTTTTCAGGAAAACGCTGGATTTGTAAATAATTGGAATAACCTAATCACATTTTTAAATAAATTCATTGTTAAAAGTATTTTGCCTAATACTAATTTAGGTATTAGTAACAAAACTAGATCAATTTTATGTTAATAAAAGCTGTATTTGAACTGATAATAAGCTACAGACAGAATCTAACTGTGAACTTTTACTCTATTTTGTCTTGTAAAAATTGAATCCCGAAATACTAATGAATTCTGGGAAAACTTTGTGCAGCAACTGGCAGTGCTAAAGAGAGAAAAAGCATATAACAAATTTTGACCTCAGGATTGCCTTTTGAATTGTGTTTTCATTAACTTTAGGTACCAGGAGATTCTGGCACTGCTGAGAGAAAGAACCCTCTGTTACCATTGCATCAAATTGTGGTGAAAAAGTTGTATAAAAGTAGATGGTCTTGTCTTTCTCTTGTTCACTTCTGTCTTCGTGAGCATTTTCTTTTTACTCCTTGTTTTTTCTCTTGAGGTTAGAAGACAGATATTTTATTCCTTTGGTAAAATAAGGTTTGGGAGCTGCTGTTTCATCTAAAATATCATTGTTTGTGACAGTTCAGCAACAAGTAGAAGATTTGTGACTATTTGTAAATACAGAATCAAGGACTTAGGCATGAAAGTTTATCTCCAAATTGTGACTCAGTCATTTATTATTCACCACATTGTGCTTCTAATGTATGTGTCCCCCAGCTGGGATATCATGCTCATGTGCCATCATTAGGTGACTTTGCAAATTCTGTGTCTTGTTCAAAGCCCAGAAAAATAAATGGGGAAACTTTCTGTTTATTTCCAACCCATAAAGTGTGGAGAGAAAGCTGAAGCTTTGTTAAAGAGCTGAAACCCTCCTGCTTTTTAAAACAGTGGCAAAACTCTCTCAGACTCTCTGGATCCAGGATTTTCTTCAGACCTTAAACACCTGTTTTGGGATGGCTGAATTTCATCACCTATATCTTGTGATTGTGCCCAAGTGTCACATTACTCAGCTTTCCATTATCAGGATACCAGCATTTTTGCATCAGAGAATGCATCTTCATCAAAACCAAAATGTGTTAAACACTTGGAATTTTTCCCTGAAAAGACTTCTCCAGTTTTGAGCATGCTTCAGCTAGCTTGATCTCAGATGACAAAAATGTTATTTCTTTTGAATTTAAGACTCAATTTGATCTTTTCATAAATAAGTTTACAGTCTTAGTTTTAAAATTTATTTTTAATTTCCATTTTTAGTCTTATTTTAAATATCATTTATACAACAATTTCTTACTGTTGTCAGCAGCAAGCATGCTAGTGCTTTCAAATCTGTTATTTTATTTACTGTCCCTGGAAATATTAAGGTGTTGCTAACCACAGTGTGGTTGGACAAAAATCCCATTTTCAGGCCAGTGCTAGTTTGTGCAAACAGGTTTTCAATGAGATCCAAAAAGACTCCAAAGAGAAATGTCCCAGGACAGGAGATAAAGCCCGACTACATTTGCATGTTTTGCGCCGCTGTTTTTGTAACACCTCAGTATGATACGATGAGTGTGTGGCAAAGTGCCCGTGCCCTGAGAGCCCAAACAGGGCACCACCACAGCTCCTCCCCACCCTGCCATGGCCCACTGCCCCTTCTCCCAGCCCCCCATCAGTCCATGCCCCAGGGATGTCACAACAGGGCAGGGTCCAGGCCCCGCTACCCTGCCAGCCGCAGGACCCTGCCCAGCTGACAGTGCCACAGCACTGACATAAAACACAGGGCAGGGTAGGCAGGGAGAAAATGAGAGAGAGAGAATGGAAACAGGTATCGGACTGCTCCCGTTTAAAGGAGAGGAGGGAACAAGTGAGAGAAATCATGAAGGCTATGCTAACAACCAGCCAGGTTTCTAGGAGAAAAATAAATGAGGACACGAGGACACTGATGAATTCACGCGACCAACATCACTCAATCTATATAAATGTGGCTTTGATAAGTAAATAATCAATACTGCAGTGTAAATGTTTATGGACCACAGTGTCCAAAGACATATCACCCAGCAGAGTATGATTTCCAGGCACTTCTTATTAGACTTCAAGCAATTTTAATTAAAAAAACCCATCTTATTTTAATGTTCTTATAAAACTCGCATACGCAAATAGTGGAAATGATTACTGCCCATTTTATTTTTAAGTGATTCCAGTCATACCTTCTCTCCCATGTTTTTAAATACAATTTATGGCCCAATTTTTCTTGTGAAGCATGGAGGGAATAATTGTCTTAGGAGAAAAAAAAAATTGTTATACTGGTTTTTAATTGGTGGGGACAGGGTATAAGAGTTGCCCCATGATGGTTAAAGTTAATCAGTAACGTGGTGGAAATGGCATGAATTAAGGGCATTGTGCATGAAGCTGAGAGAACACACCAATTCAGAAATTACAGAACATATTCCAGGTTTTGTTTTCCAATAAGGACAAAAAAAATTGTTTGATTTTAGATGCTCAGCATTTCTAGCACAATTATATGAAGCTCTGAGTTAATTTCTTCAACGACTCAGAATAAAAATATGACGCAACAGAGAACAATGCCTCTCAAACTCTGGCAGAAGAGATTTTAGTTCACATTAAAGCCTAACTATCGTCTCACTATTATTTGCTGCAAAATAACAGTGAGACGATAGTTAGGCTTTAAGTGAAACCAAAGTTGCAAAATGTCAAAGAATCACCACACAGAAAACATGACATCAAACACCAGAGAGCAAATTTTTCACATTTCCTCAGCGAGATGCACAGGCAAGAGAATCTGAAATATAAAATACACATATCTGAATTACAGTAAAACTTGGATAGCTTGTATTGCACACAAAAGTGAGGAACATATTTTAAACAGCTGAAATTTTCTGCATCTTCCCACTTTACACTTCTTAAAACTCACAGCTGTCAAATTGAAAGTCCATTTGTCCAAAGAGGACAAAAAAGTTACCATGCAAAGATGAATGCTTTAACATGCTGATTTTTAAGACGACTCTTAGGGGAAAATCTATTCCTCCCTTCATTTAAAAAGCAAACAAATAAACAAAACCAAGGAAACACTGACCCAGTTTGTGTGCATCCTTTGCAAAATGTGGTAAAAAGCTAAAGTTTGGCAGGAAGACAGAATTTAGGAAATGAGAGATGCTTTATAGATTCTGAGGGAAAATTCATTTCAGTTTAGCTGGGTGATGAGCATTTTAAAAATGGAGTTTATTAATATTTTTATAACATTTTTGCAACAGTTCAAGGATGTAAACAGAGCATTTTTCAATGCACAGAGAAATTCAGCCTAGAATTTTGATTTAAGCTACAGTCTAATAGAAATAGCTTTTTTTTGTAATGCAGGCTTTTTAGAAGTTTTCAGTTGCATTATTTCATGTTCTGGCTATTTTACCAGATAATACAGTACTGTATAACAATTTGACTTCATTGATTGTGCCTTTTGATGCAGTTCAAATTTATAGTAAACTGTCATGATGCAATGCAGAGAACAGTTATACATGACCCTTAGAATCTGGGTATGGAAAAGTAGTGTAAGCTCTTTCTACTGACTTTGCCTCTCAGTGGAATATTTTTCTGTAACAAATCTTTGGAAGTGTTTTCTTCAGTTTTTTTCCTTTTACATACCATTTATAAAGTAATTTTAAAAACCTGACCTCATTTCTAGACACCAAATTATTCATCTGAAACTCTCCCCAATTTGATTCACCACTTTTGAGGGTGGTTGGCCCAGTTTGGGGTCCATGAGACAGCAGTCATAGTTAAACCAAAATCCCAATTTTCAGTTTTGGAAGAAACACTATCCAGCACATTTTCACTCTTGGTGTGAGACCTCAGCTTTAATGAGTTCTAATTAAAAAGTACCCATTGATTTGGAGGGAATATGGGATTCACCCCTTTAGTGCAACTATCAGCTGAGATGACAGAAAATGCTCTGTTGTGATGACTGAACTTCTTTATTCAGTGTATAACTCTCTGCCTTCAGTACACCCAGAAAAAAAGGCACTGACCACTGTAGTTTTACCATTGCATACTTACTTCATTACAGTACTTCTTATAATTTTTACAAAATAACAATTATTCCAAGAGATTAATTTTTAAAACAGATTACACAGTAAGGAGGATTTTATTATAAACTCTCTTATATATTATTAAGTGTTTTCTTTGTTTTTGCCCCGGCATTTGGCCACCCTGATTCTCCTGCCACAAATTATTGTCTCTATTTTCTGATCACAGGCATACCTGGGCCCCAGGATTGCAAATGTTGATGCAGGAAATTTGTTCCTGTAATTTTAGTAGAGCTTCTCACATGAGCAAGTACTCATATGTATATAAATATTTTTGTTTGTTTTTTAGATAAATGAGGTGTGTATCTCTAAAGTTTTCAAGGCAAATTTAGATAATTAAACTTATTCATTCTTGGTCCTTTAAAGTTAATACTCAAACCTTTCTGCAATAATCTTTACTAAACTTTTTAATTTGGAGGGATTTTTTTATTGCCTGAAATTTTTTTTATTCAGTTGTTTAGGGTTTGGTTGGTGTTTTTGGTTTTTTTCGTTTTTTTTTCTTGGGGGGGGGGGGGTTGGGGTTTTGTGGGGGTTGTTTTGTGTTTTTTTTTTTTTTTTTTTTTTTTTAAAGATGCNTTTTAATCTATCAAAATACAGTGAAGGTCATGTAGTAAGTGACCTGTATGTTTGTGACTGAGCTGCATGTCACATGGAGGAAAAGCATGAGAAGGGTGAAGTAATAGTGAATTCAAGAAATCCCATGAGGAGAGGCAGAAAAAGTGATTGATACAAGCTGCTGCTTCTTGAATTCTGAAATGGTCCATCTGTGTCGCCTGAAGCATTGGAATGAGGTAAAGCGATATTTGGAAAGTTCACATAACTTATTTAAAACTAAAAATAGCAGGTAATGGTAGAAATTAACCATTTCTTTTCACAGACACACCAAGCAAGTGACTTCTTTAAGGAAATAAATGTGCAGCTTTGAAGAGAAAATAAAAAATTGATGCTAATCTCCGATTCAGTAATGTCAGAGTTCAGATATGCATAGAGTTAATAACCAACTGATTTTCTGAAATGAAGCAGTGGATGAATTTCAGAGGTATTTATTTTCCAATTGAGTTGTCAGTTCACTGCCAATTCATAAAACTAACTCCGCTGTGATATCAACTCATCACAAAATAACCTGACAGACTGTACCATATTTTTATAGTGAATCATTTAAACCATGAATCATTCATAGCTTTACACAGGTGCTGAAAATACTGAAAACCAGCTGTCATGCTAGACAAGCCCGGCATACGATTTCCACAAGTGATGGGTTCTTCTTTGCAGAGCAGAACAGGTTTTAATCCTATTAGGAAGAAAGAAAGATCAAGGAAGCAAAACAAACAAGAAAAAAGGGTTCTGTTCTTCATCGCTTCTTTTTCCCCTTTTCTCCCCTCCATTTTTAATGATATTATCTTGCCCATTCAAAATGGAAAGCTAAGAAAACAATATTTTGTTTCTATGTTGCATTTGTTCCTGCTTTTGTTCCATTGACAGGCAGATATAATCCGTGTTGTTCCAAATGGTGCAAGTCTTGACACAATGAGTACGTTACAGTTCTCATTCTGAATTACCCTCAGAGTGGCCTTCTGTTGACGTATGTATTTGCAGATGATTTCTTGTATCCACCAAAATAATCCAAGGAATCTGGGCATTAGTACAAAAGGCAGCAGCGAATTATGGGCCAGCCTTGTAGCTTCAGCAAAACACGCAGCAAGCCCGTCACGAGGCGGTCTGCAGATTGCTTTATTCCTGACTTATATGACTAGAGAAACAGATTGCAAGTGAAAATTAAAATGCCCACCTGGACGGAGCTGAAAAAGTTGAGGGATGAGCCTGGTTAACATGCACTGCATTAAGTGGCTGGTGATGTTCTGGGAATCACGGATTCCATGTCAACATATCTGTAAAATGAGTTAATGAGCCAGGGGACAGGATGTAGCCATTTCACACATGATTAGGCAGGCTGTCCTTGTAAAGGAGTGCTCACCGCCCCCCCACCACCCCCCTCCCCAGGGACTGTTCTGCCTGCCAGTTTCCCTGCCAATCTGTGACTGGCTCAGGCAGATGTGTAGGTCAAACGAGGAAATGCTTTAGGCCCCACTTATACCATCCAGGAGTAAGAGTTTGTGATAAGATTGGCAGCCTTCACCCTTAGGCACTTAGCTCTCAGGTGCTTTGGCACCTGGTAAAACACTCCTACTGTACCTATGCATTGCACAAGAGTTATTTGCTACAGCAGGTCCCTCGGTAAAGCTGTGACAGAGAGGGACAGTAGCAAAGGTGAAGAATCAGACCACTCCCCTCAGGAATGACCCAATTTGGGATTCACAGCCCCAGTTCTGTGTTGGAGCCAGGTGCCTATGCCAAAACTCTAAAGTAAGCTGTGGGAATCCCCTCTCTCTTCCTGCCCAGCTTGTCAGCACAGCACTCCTGGAGCTCTTGTAGGATCTGCAAGTTCATTTCCAGCTGCCTCACCACAATGTGTGGGGAGCCTTAAGACTGCTTCAGGGTATAGAGAGTAAGTAGGGCATGCTTCCAGCCCCTCATGTTAAAGCTGTTCCAGTTTGCTTGGTATAGTTAATTATTCATTCAGACAGCAGAAAGGAAGTGGAAAGAAAGAGAGGGAGGGACAACCTCTCTTTTCATGGAAGCTGAATAATATTGACCAATATTAACAATATTGATCAGAATGAAGGGGAGAACTGAGGTTCAGACACTGTCAATTGATATTTTTCATCTCAAATATGAGAATACATGGAATTGAACCTTTAATCTTTGAGAGAATGGTGTTCTGTGACTGGTGGTGATAGGGAAACTGTAATCCACCACCAAATGTTGCGTGTTGACCCTCTCCATGAGATATCTTCCAAGAATGTGTCCTGCTTTGGACGATAACAGACAAAGGCAGGTAAATAACCCACTAAACTGGTGATTCAAATAGAGCAGTCACATGGAGGATCGATGAAGCCAGTCTGCGCTAGTAAGGAAAAGAAACTTCCAAGAATTCCCAGAACTAGACAAACTTTGCAGAAAAAAAGACCAAGAGGTGCCTGAGGTGTTTTGAAGTTAGAGAGCAGCTGAGTTTCTGAGATCTGAATGTTGGACTTAAAAATTTAGAGGCTTTAATGATCTAAAATGTTAATTGGCACATCTGTATATCTGAATAGAAATTCCCTCTTTATTCCCTAGGCTCTTTACAGATCTAGTTCAGAATAATCATTGACTTGGAGAAATGCCCTTTGTTTCCTACTGAAAGTAATATGTCCACTCTGCTCAAATCCAGTTCCTCTCAATGGAAATAGTGCATCAAGGATTCTCCTCTGATACACAGTTTGCTTTGAGTTTCCAAAATACCATACTGATTGTTTATATGCTGGACACTCTTTTGGTCTTTGGCTATACTGTTGTGTGTTCAGATTGACCATTTAGAAGTGGTCTGTTGGAATTTGGAAGAGTAATTTACCTAAGTTTTTTTTACACATAGATTGACTTCATAGCTTCAGTTAATTTGGATAATTTTCTTTGAATTTAAAGCTAATTTAAGTTAAAACTCTTTAAAGCAGACACACTTTAATTTAAAATAAGTATTACAGAATTCAGATTAACTTTCACTTAGAATTCTTGTGTACAGAACTAGAAAAAAAGTTTATTATTGGGGGGTAACTGGGTCCATCTCTCTTTATACTTCCTTCTCTTTATGGACAAGGAAGCGATCAAAAGTGGACCATCATTTCAAAAGGGAAATGCTTTATTTTTTCATAGGCAATTTTCCTCCTTTTTACATAGTGCTAGAGGGTCCAGCAAAGATAAATATTGTCTAGTTCTAATAATAAATGTGTACATAAATTGCAGAATATTATTTTGTATGAATGTGTCAGATAACTGACAGACGTGTTATTCAGTTTGCAGTGGAAAGGAGAGAGGGAGAGAGAACAAAACTTGCCATAGTCAGGTATCTCCAATGATTTAAATAATAGATAAAAAACTTATATATAATATATATAATGACTTATTAAGCTGTTGTGTTGGATTGTTAATGGGAACACTAAATATTTTTGCAGATCACCATTTTATCACAAATTTTTATATTAGCCAATTTGAAAGAAATAACGTTCTTTCAATGTGCTGGTATGGATTCACTATTTGCATGGACAATCAAAATAGCAGATGGACTATTGCAGAGTGAAAGTTCTCTGATCTGATCATGTGCACTGGTCTGCACAGATTTTTCACCAAATAAGACATTGTCCCTACTGTCAATAGCCTGTGACCAAAGCAGAGGAAGAATGAGGACTTTTTCATTACAGCAGAAAAGAAATTAGGTGATTTACTCAATGTCACAAACACAGCTAATTGGCAGGGAAAGGAACTAAATCCAAAGCTAAATCTCCTAAGCTAATGGCAGGGATCATGGCCAACAACCTGATCTTGGAAATGGCTTGTATTTGAAAATGGCTTATATACTAATCATTATCATTGTAAAGATCAGTTAAATAGGTTTCTGTGTATAATTAGGGTTACACTTGCCAAGAACATCTTCTACTATCACTGATAACATTTTGAAGGTCCTCATTTAAATTCTAGCCATATGTTTTAACTTGGTAATGAATTCCACAGTGAAGAAATATTGATTTGGGATTGCTTTAATTTGCATTGTTGCCCTCTTTAACTTGCGTAATATGAGCTTTCTCATCCAGATATGTTTGGATATTTGCTTGGCTTTTTAATGCCTCCTTATGCTACATAATCTGAATCCTGATACAGTACTAAACATCATTCTTGAAAGTCTCTGGAATTGTTCCCTAGTAGCAATTAGAAGATTTCTTCAGCAATAAAAAGTGTGCAGTTTTTCCCAAAGTCACGCACATCTGTGTTCAAACCATGTATTTTTATATTATACCTGGTCTTCTCCTAGCAGTGTAAGCAGTCTAAGTGACCTCATTATTTAGCAGATTTGACTTGACATCAGTGTGAACTGATCAAAGAGAATTAGGAAGGACATAATTGGAAGGCAGGAGGGAGATTTGCCCTTTGCAGGAGAGAGCAGGAGAGCTGCCTGGAGCTCTGCTTAGGAATGGACAGTGAGCCTGGTGGTAGATTGTGAGTTAGAATTAGGAGGAAGACAACATGAGTAACGCTGTTGTGGCTTTCTTCTAAATACACCCTGATCACAAAGAAATAGATGAAGCCTTTCACAGACAGCTGAAGGCTTCACGTTCCCAGGCCTTCATCTTCATGGGGAACTGGAGCCGCCTGATTAACCTCCACTAGGTTTATGAGTGCACTGGTAACAGCATCTTAACAGAGATGATCAGGAAGTCAGTGAGGAGAGGTGTTCTGCTGGACCTAATGCCTATAAACAAGGAAAAATCATCTGCTGATATGAAGGCTGATAGGAAGGGACCACTGTGGCTGTAGTGATCATGTGATGGTAGAAATCAGGATCCTGTGGAAAGAGTACAAGGCAAATAGCAAAACAATACTAACACAATAAGCAGGTCTAGTCTTCTCAAGACTCTTGTGGGAGATAGTCCTGGAAGAGAAGGGGTACAGGTGAGATGATTGTTTACCAAGGATCACTTCCTTTAAGCTCAAGGGTGAGGAAAAATCAAAGGCCTGAATGAATGAGGAAGGAGCTCCTAGACAAACAGCAGCATAAAAGCACACAAAAGGTGTTCTGCAGGATCAGGTCATCTAAGGGGAATATAGACATTGCGTGAGTGTGCAGGAATAGGTTTTGGAAAGGTCTGTACTGGTAAGATGTGCCATCAGGAATACCAGGTCCCTGAAACCAGTGGAAAAGTTTGGAGCAAGAAAGACTTAATTGTGGTGGAAGAGAATCATATTAGAGAGCACTTAAACAAATTGGATAGACCATGGACCCTGGGGTAATACATACAGAGTTGGTGGATGCCCAGGCAAGGCTACTCATGAGTGTCTTTGAAAGATCCTAGCAGTCAGGAGATGTTTCCTAGGACTGGAAGGAAGCAAATATCACTAGTATCTTCAAAAAGAGAAAGGAGGAACCAGGGAATTACAGGCTAGACAACCTCATCCAGGTCTATGGAAGGTGAAAGAAAAAAGATTCAGTATCTTCAAAAAGAGAAAGGAGGAACCAGGGAATTACAGGCTAGACAACCTCATCCAGGTCTATGGAAGGTGAAAGAAAAAAGATTCAGAAAAGGGTAAATCATGTCTGACCAACCTGACAGTCTGCTATGATAACTGAGATAACTGAGAAAGAGGGGATGGGTGAGTCTAGTAACAGTCACCTTTGCATCTTCACCTGTTTTATATGAGTACCAGAGAGCTGCATTCACATCACGGTAGGTATGGTCAATGTAGGGTCAGCATTATTTTTGTAACCCCAACCAATGACAGTGGGAAAGCTCTTTGATGGCTGCCATTGAAATATAATTATCTCAGATCCAAGAGATACCTTATCCCTCAGATTTATCCTTCAGATAGCTAGTTCATTTGTATTTTACCAGACTAATAAGAGGGTAGAAGAAGACTGAGAAAATGCAAATCAAGAAACCAGGTACTAGTGCTGGGTTTAAGAAACACTGTATATCTCATTTATAAGATCCTCTATGAACCAGGAATATCCTTCAGAAACATGAGAAGCTTGGGTGAGTCAAAACAGCAAGCTCACACTTTTTTCTGCCTGAGGCTTAATTGGGGGACCAGTCAGCAATGAATTCAACACTGAGAAAGGAAAGAGAAAAAGTGTTCTTTATTGAAAAGGCCACCTGGAAAAATTCTTGACCTCTTGGAAATGTCTGACTTAATTTCAAATGAAATTGAGGATATAGAGGAGAAGAAATATGTGCTGACATTTATTATCTTGACTAGACTTCCACAGTTCCTATCCTACCTCCATTAGACCAGAGGGGTTTTGGAATTCACACAAAAGCGGTCTATCTGTTGGCTTCAAGTATCAGTAGGTTCTGAACAATGAATTACAAACCCAGAAAGATGGAGGAACATTTAACATGAGAAGAAATATCTAGCTATGGAAAAAAGGAATAAGTTCCTTAGACCAACGGTAGTCTAGGTTGGAGGGAGTCTATAGAGTCTGTGCCCTTGAAGTTTTTATAAAAATGAATACAAGAGCACTTCTGTGTGAACAGACCAAAGCAAGCTGCAGAATTTGTACGAAGGGTGTCTCTAACACTCTCCGTGATTAATTCCTCCATTTATCATGAAAAAACAATTGGTTGATTTAGTTCATGAAAGCACATTTTTCTTGAGCTCATACTCCAGAAGATTCTCATTCTGAGAAATGAAGAATTGCATTGTAATCTAGTCATCCTTTACTTTCACACTGTTGGGAAATCTTGTGGATTCAATCAAAATCTGTTTCTTGGCTGTGTTTTGATTAAGTAAATTGATCTCCATCTCCTACCTGAGAAGTTTTTAAAAGATCCTTGATTTAAAAATTATCTGCATTGTTCACTAATTTTTCATGTTTTGATGGCAATGCTTTCCCACATTCTGTTGCATTTTTACCTCCATTGCTTTACATTTGGCTTCTGGCTTTTACTTTTTCTTTCCCATGCCTCCTGTAAAGCATCATTTCAGGCAGGAATATTTGTTCTTTCAGTACCTTTAGCAGAGTTAAGAGATCACAGTAATATATTTGTGTCTTGAGAACTGGGTCAGCACAAGGGTACATGGAAATTTGGTCTTTAAAATGTGGTCATATGATCTGTCCCTCTGGATATGCACCAAGACCCCAGATCTTACTGAAGATTCAACTGGTTATCTACTGTCCTGCTAAGAGAAAATAAAATATGAAAATGGCAAATAAAATACAGAATTACAAGACAAACTTCCCTTAGGACAGTGTCTACTAACTGCCCCTTCTACTGTAATGATCAAAATGGAACTTTGTGGAAGCTAGTGACTGTGTTGCCAATAGATTGAAAGAACACAAAGTGAAAAAGTCCACAGCGGTGTAAACATTTAAGTGCCATTTTGTCAAAACTTTGAAGTTTTCATGCTCTTCCATAAAGAAATGTAAAATAAACATTTCCCTCTAAAATCTAATTCAAAGATTAATTTGATTTTTTTTCTTATGAAAATGCTGTAGTTAGATGGTCTGTCAGTTTTTACTTCTCTTCCTGAAGCACTTTCTTAAAATATCTACTTTCACAAGCAATTTACATTTTTCAGACCTAAATTTAAAAAAAAACCAACATCGTAATATGGTTCTGCAGTCATTTTAGTCTGACCAGTCTTGATCATTTTTTCAGTGTCATTACTAAGAGACTTTGGAAAACATGTGAAAAGACAGAAATGGGGCAATGGTTTTCATTTTTAATATATCTTGTTCTTTATTTTTTGCTTATTGGAAAACCCAGTTTTAAATGCTAAAAGACAGTGACACTACAGTTTCATTAGTTACTTGAGATAAAATGGGACACATTTTATCTCAAGTAAAAAAAACAAATGAAACTTTAAAATTATTTTTTTATCCTTTCCCCAATTTCTGCTGGATTACATGCTACCTATTTTATGAATAATGGTAAATGGATAATGATAACTGGATAATGATAGCAATTCCCTCACTGCATAGTCAGAAATGTCCGTTGTAGTTGAGGTTGTTGGTGCTATGGGACTTCTCTTGGGATGCTCTGTGTCCAGGAAGGCATGGAGCATTCTCTGATGGTGGTAAAACAACCCTACTGTAAGACAGGCTTTGCCCCAGCATTTGAGTGTACTTACAGGACACTTCACAGTGAATCTGCCCCAACTACACCTGCTCTGCATGAAGCAGTCTCTGTGTTTGAAGGGCACCTTGAGATATTAGAAGTCCAACAAAAGTAATAGCTTATGATGGACCCTCTCCCCCACTTTCCTGAAGGCTTGGAAAAATCATACACCAGTACAGAGATGACTCTTCTACACCTGCAGATAAATTCTGCCCTGACAATTAGCAAGTGTGGCTCAGTAAGCATCTTATCTGGGAACTTGTGTACAAAACTCATGAAGCAAAAAATTCAGACATGGAGCCTAAAAAGCAGTAGATGTGCCTTGTTCTGCCACCAGATGAGGAAGAGCAGCAGTCAAGTGCTGGCTCCCAGGTGCCTCAGCCTCGCAGTCCCTTGCAGCAGCAGAACACAAAGAAGACACAGTTCCACAGATCCCGCAGCTACTCTTCATTAAGGTCAAAGGAGTTTATCTTTCTGTCTCCAGACAAGTCTGCTGCAAGAAATTTTATTTAGTGCTACTTCACAGACCTGGTGAGAATTGAGACTGCGTCAATTAGTCTATTGAACTGGATCCTTCAGCACGTTATTGTGACTTTGCTGAAATGACCCTTCTCGGCAAGGGCTGCAAAATTGAGCCCTCTTATTGATGGAAAAAACTTATTTTTCATGGGCATTTAAAAGTGTGCTTAAAAGTTGTCTGGGAATGATTTATAGCACTGACTGGACCAAGTACATTTCAATACTAATGCATAAATCTTCTAACAAATAAGCTATCTTCAGAGATATAGGCAGAAAATGGTGTCTTCCTCCTCTAAAATGACAAAATGTTTGGAACAATGCCCATAGTTAAATCTTGCTCCCACTTTGATCTCATGTGAAGAAATTTTATCGTTTTTATTTTCCTTGACTTTGAAATTGCTCATATATGCTTTAAAAAGACTAATGACAAAACTTGCTTACAAGATTCTGGGAATGAACATGTACTCTGAATTAGGGCAATGGTGAAGAGTCATTTTATTATAATAACATGAAACAAATCATATTATGGTAAAGAAAACAATGTTATACTTGCAATCACTGACTGAATCTGTTCTACTGTAAAGCTTATGCTTATTGCTGCACTTTCTTTTTTTCTCTGCTTGCTTTATTTGTCACTGCTATTTCAGGGAAAAAAAAAATCTGCATATCTTCAGTGGCTGCTGGTACTTTTAATATATTTATATATTATTTATTTATTATGAATCCTAAAATATATATAGAGAAATTTTAAATTTATTCAAATATCCCACCCTTAGGATGACACACATCCTTTGTCGATAGGTAAAAAAATACCCATATTTAATATAACTTTTCTGACTCCTTTTCCATAATTTCATAGTGACCCAGATCTATTATAATGCATATTTGTATACTGTTATGCATGCTTGTATACCTTTAGGTGCTCCAGAGTGTGAGTTTCAAATCAGTCAGTTATGCAAATCTAGTTATCTTCACAGTTGGAATTATACATCTGAAATTAGTTGTTATCTTTCATAACTTTAGCCCAAATTTCTAGCTTTTTATATAGGTTGTGTTTTTATGAAGCAAATAGTCTGGTGAATAAAATAAATAACAAATTAATTTTTAAAAAGTCTATCCATTGATACTATGCAACATTTGTTAGGTAATCATCATATAGCTAATTCTAAAGATTAAATGCTTGGTAATGAATTCATGAAATAATTGTCTGTCAACATGATTTATTTTTCTGTCTCTATCAAGAAACATGTAGCACTGTCTCATTAAGTGACTAAACAGGGGACCATGAGCTTCTTTATATATTCATCATTATCACCTGGGCTCATCTGATTCAGTCATCTGATCCCAACAGGCAATGTGCAGTGCAGAGAATTTCAGAGGGGCAGAAACCATACTTGTGCAAATACTATAAACAGGGCCTGATGTTCCTTTACCTCTAGATCCAGCCAGAAAACATAAAGTATATTTGTAATTCTAGAGTGTATAAAGCATGAAGTACTTGCAAGTGGGCATTATCACAATTTAAACAGCAATTAAGATCAATTAATGCCTTAATATATGTCTGTTAGCATATGTTGTTGGCAGGTTTGGAGAATCACTAATTTTCCTAAATCACTCGCATTTTTAAATATGGTATCTTTTTGTCTCCTTTTCTTATTGCTGCAACAGAAAACCTCTGAGAATGCTGGCTTGGAATCTACTTCAAAAAATTGGGGAGCCTGGTTTTAAGCTCTCAGAGAACATATTAATTGAGTTTTTACATCTTACTGAAGCCTCTTTCTTTTCCATAGTAAACTTTTTCATTTCTTTATTTCTTCATTCGTTTATAAATCTCTTCCAAGAGATCTACAGCTGAATCCCAAATATTTATATAGATATATGGCTAGACATAGATATAGATGTAGATATAGATACAGATAAATATTTAGCAATAATGTTAATCAATATAAAAGTCATGAATGTTATTTAGATAAACATATATTACACTCCGAATCACAGAATATTCCACTGTGAAAGGGACCCACAAGGATCACTGAGTCCAAGTTCTAAGTGAATAGCCCACACAGGGATTAAACACACAGCCTCGGTGTTATCACAGTCTTGTTATATAGTATCATATTTAAACAGGTGTATTTAAGTATATTTATAAATCTGAAACATATATCTTTTTGTTAAGATAAATAACCAATACAAACATTGTGTGAGATCTTTGTACATATATCTTTGCTATTGGATGAATCTTAAAGAGATTGATATTTGCCCAGAGTCTACTCACTCTTATTGCTAATTATTGAATTCATGTAACTAGTAAACATGTATGTTTATTAATTTTAGTAACAAGTATGTTTGCTTTTGTAAACACCACTCTGACAGCATCGCTGGACTCTCCCCTGCTTCCTTTGAGCTGCACTCTGCAGCCTGCCCCTCATGCACTGGATCAGGGTCAGTCTTGTACAATACTGGTTGTTCAGTCTTCAGAAATACTGATCTTCATAAATGCAGCACAAACCTATTCACTATCTAATCAAAAGTCTCCTGTTTGACCACATGTTTTATAAATGAATAGGCATTCATGTGTCTCCAGTTTCCCAGTGTGATGATAGCAGTCCCTTCCTACATGTTAATGTAGACAAGCAGAGGAGAAATTAACCCATTTCTGCCACCATGTTGATGATCTATCAAATTTTATACAGTCTATCCATTTTTGTTAGTACTGCTTTATTTTGATGATGAACTTGCCATGCTATAGTCTTCCTCACCACATGAGAACAGTTATAGAATCCAGTTGTAGAAAAAATGTTTAATATGTTTTCCCCTCAATTTCTTATCTTGTAGGCAGTCATCCTTTTTTTCCCTTTCTTTTTTTCTTTTTCTTTGGCCTCTGGAGATGGCAAGAAGTATGTGAGTTTTTGAGTATATGACTTGGGATGGCAGAAACTTTCAGCAAGGCTATGGAGTGATGAGACTTTTGCATCTTTCTCACTTCTGGAAGATGGATAGAATGCAGTTGCAGTGGTCTTTTGACATACAATCTTAGAATCATAGAATCACAGACTGCAACAGAAGTAACTTTTAATATCACCTAGTCCACCACCTCCTGCAAAGACATCTTTTACTGTCCGAACATTTGCACCCTCCCTTTTGAGAACACAGGAGTGAATTTAAATATATGTATTTTTTTCTGAGGTACTATTGTGGTCCAGGTATCTTTCCAATCATTCTCAGTGTTTAATACTTAAGTACCCTCAGCAGATACTAATTTAGTGCCATAAGCCCAAGCTTTATCCACTTTTATTTTGCCTTTGGGGTGCCCAGAGTTTTGGGGGTTTTTTGTAGATCTAATATCACTGTTCCAAGTACCATCTTGGCTTGAGCACCTGTGTCCAAGTTAAAATTAAAAAGTGTCCCATTTGTTTTCATGCTGACAGTTCATTCATCTTCTGCTGCTACCTTGGCCATTACCACAATGAGGAACAGCTCTGAGCTAATGGCTCTGTAGTCATCCTCTTTGTCCTTGGTATCTATTCATATTCTGCTGGTACTTGCAACCCCTGGCAACATGATAAAATCCACTACACTTCTACCTTCTTCCAAAAACTATCAATTACAGTGATGGGTGTTGTTTGCTACAGGATGTTCATGTGCTGCCTTTTGAGTCTGCCAACTTCCTGCTACCAGTTCTTTCATGGAAATATTTTAACTTCTGTGCAAGATCATCATCTGTACTCTGTAAGAATCACTCTGGATAGTGATTTGCCCTTTTTCAGTATCTATGAGTTGTTTTGTAAGAAATTAACAAATGCTTAATTTCCACAAATGGTTTTTCTGGTTTGACCACAGTCATAGCCATGATCTGACCTTTTAATTCAGGGACCTATAGCAGTGTAAGAAAAAAATTATTTTCCACCTCAGATTCATCAATACATCTTCAAATGTTATCTTGGGTTGACTCTTTGAACATGTGTCATTCTTATTTAAAGAATTCATGAAGCATATCAGAGTTCAGTGTTTCAATCGGCTTCTTTTACTGTTACAAGGTACTTAAAACATTAAGTTTGTCATAACTAAAGCCACTTCATGGCTGTTTCTTCTTTTTTGCCTAATACATGTTGCTTACAGATAATGGTGTGTTCCAGCTGTATTTCACCTCTGGTAGGATTACAAACCACTCCCTTCTCCACATACTTTGTTTTATTCCCAGTGTCGCATACTGGGTCAGCAATCACTCCTAGCCAGGAACTCCAAAACAGGCTGCTCCCTGGTGAGAGAGACCAATATATTAATTTTGAAATATGTTTAAATTAAAAGCAGGAAAAACATGAAATTAAAGGAGAAGGTATAAGTAAAGCTGTATCTGAAATTATACAAAATACATGGAAAAACAAAAGAGAAAGAATCAATGTTCCACTGTAAAACACTGTCACATACTCATATCTTGTTTACTGATTGCAATTATGTAAGACATAAAACTAGAAAGACAGAGTAAAAGGTTATAATCATATTGCTGACTATGGGGCAGCTTTTCCCACAAAAACAAATTCTTGACAAAGATAATAATTGCAAATTATACATGGTAGGGTGATAGGAAAGAAAACAGGAATAATTTAGAATTTTTCTGAGCACTGAGGTTACACAACAAATTTTTTAGGCAAATATAGCAAATATAGCAAATATAAAACCAACAAAAGAAAATGCCTTTTCAAGTAAAATAAATTTTCAAGAATTCAGTGCCACTCTGAACTCAGAAGATTTCACATATTCACAGAAAATAGGTTGGTTAACAGCTGTCTATTAAGCACAATCATCTGGATGCAAACTTTGGCTAGGAGTGGTCTTCATCCACAGCTAGAAAATGCATTGGGGAACTGTCTCTGGGCTATAATTATTTTATCAGCAAACTAATTTTTTCTAAAGGTTACTGGTGCCTGTGATCATGGAGGTACCTGGTCTGAGGTTATATCAATGCAGACTGAAGAGATGAGCACCTATTCCTTCCTCACATGCCTGCAGTCCAGCATCAAATAACTCTGGGTGAGATATGTGAGGTATCATCACAGGATTTTTTAATTACAAGAAAATTGTCCACCACACAAAAAAATCACTGGCTGAAACTCTGCAGCTATGTATACACTTTTATTAATTTAAGACATAAATAGAGATGAAAAATTGAAAACCAAAGATATCCTAAATAGAAAACTTTTTGCCAGTATTCCTATGAGTGAATATGATTTGTTCAATAAACTTACTGCATTTAAGTAAGCCAGGTTTGGATTGATTGTGAGCAGCATCTTATATCTGAATGAAAGATTCTAATGTTATGTTTTGATTTATGATATAAATACTCTTTCAAATTCAAAAAGTAATACATACTGAATGTAGCATATAAGCAAAATTTAACTGGGATAAAATATATTGTTATAATAATATTATAACTATTTATAAATAATATTATAAATTATTATGATTATTGTTTTAAGCCATACTTGTTTTATAAATGGGATGGTTGTTTAATTTTCACATTGTTATTATCTTTTGCTTTTCACAGTAACAGGCGCAGTGTACCATAAACAGGCTTTTCTTTTTCCAAATTTTGAAAAATAAGTGAGAAGTTTTTACTTACTTGGGTTTACATATTGCAGAAATGACAAGGAAGATATAACTATAAGGATATTGATAGGACATTACATAAGCTTAGCTTTGTATCTATCTAGTCAATGCCAGCTACTGGTTTTATTTTGATTATGATATGGACAACTATCTTCCCAGTAAGTTCCAATGTAGCTGAGTCACTGGATAAGCCTATGAACATAACATATGTTTACAAGACGCTTTGGGGCTCCTATACATACAGGAACATCTCCATGTAGGCTTCATGCCTGGCTGACCTCATATCCTGTTTGTACATACCCTGATTTATACAGCAGTTTGTTAAATTCATTTGCTAAAGAAACCCTTTCGTTGGTTTTCTTATTTTTAAGCCATCATTTCAAGGAAATATGAAAATGACAGTGACTTCTCTTGAGTCTTCTGCATCAGGGTAATTGCAGACAAAAGTAGACTCTGTGCTATTAACTTCTTCAGCATTTGTACCAGAGAGTACTGCTGTTAACACTTCTCTGAGCAGAGTGTTGGGGTCAGGGACACAAATCTTATGATGAAAGCAATAAGCAACTGATTTTCAGTGTAATCTTCTGGAAAGGATATATTTTTACTTTAGGCAAATATGCTGTTTGCTATGCTTTGGAAACATCCCAGATAAGAAAAGGATTTTTCCAGCCTCACTTTGCTGTTAAACTGAGAACACAGTAATCACTTCTATACTTTCTGCATCAAGCAAAAGTTTTCATTTTAAACAGTAGGTCTTAAAGAAGTTTTCACCTCATTTCAATGTTTTTACTACATCAACTTCCCTTTTGGAACTTTTAGATTTGAAAATCTGTAGAGCTTGATTTCAAATTGTCTTCAACACACAGCTGGATTTAGTTTAACATCAGCTCTTAAATGTTTAAATTACACTTAATTCTTCTGAGCTCTCACTCTCAAGCTGCTGCTGGACATCACCTTACTTCCAAAGCCCCTAATTCACCAAACACAGCTCCCATTGGACTCCTTCTCATGTTTCCTCTTCTCAGCAGTATAGGGTCACCTTGCTTTTTTAGGCTCAGACAGATGTCAGACACTACACCCTATCAGGCACTTCTTTATACCCAGTGATGTGGTCGTTGTGACTCATGTGATTTAACTTTTCAACATGAATAGGACATGGGTATAAACTGGCAATAGTACAGTCTTTCAAAAGGGACTTTGAAAGTTAATAGAAATTCCTTCACAACTACATGAAGATTTTTTGACCAAAAAGTGAACTACTCTGTGCTAAGCAAAGGGTGTGGTTGTTTACAAGTGGTATTCTAATCTAGAGTTAGTAAACTTCCCTTAAGGGCATCAGAAAATATAATGCTTGCTCTTTGAGCATATTGTCTTCATTAAAGTAGCTTCTATTTTTAAGCCCTTAAGTATGAAAATATGTACCATCAAGGAGCTTCAGTTTGAATTATTCTGAAAAGCAAAGAAAGTGCTGGACTTGTGGAAAAAATGAAAGAAATGCTGGGAGTGGATAAAAAGCATGTTAATACATCCCAGTTCCAACCCCCATGAAAAGCAAAAACCTCTCTAACTTATTTTATTTTTTGCTCAGAGGTGGAAGAAGAAAGGAAAATTGGAAAACAAATGAAATAAAAGAATTCTAAGAGATGAGATGCTTCAGACCCTTGAGACACTCAGGAAACACTTCTAGTTACCATAGGATATTGTATAACTAAGAAAAATCAGTGGCCTTTTTTACTGGGTGGTCAGTTCTCACCCCATCAATCCTGATTACTTACTGTAATCACATTCCTCTCTCTGTATTTCTTTTTTCCAAATCAGTTGGAGAGCCAGAGTGCTTCTCTGAGTAAACAGGCGTGGTAAAAGCTTGAGAAAAACCTGTAAAGCAGGAGCAAAGGGGGACAGTGCTGTGCTGGAATTCTGTTTCTGCAACTTATCCTAGAAATGAGCACCTCATTGCCTCTCAGCTGCTACTCAGCTGCTACTGTGCTGCTGTTCAGCACAGGGTACATGGAATATCTCAGAAAACTGAGTCTAGGAACAAGCTGTCACAAGGTCTAAACAAAAACACTGGCTGCTACCAAGAAAAGGCTCTGATATTCTGGAAAATCTCACCCTATCCTATGTCACATTCCATGGATTCAAAGATATTGTACCAGGCTGAAAACTTGGCAAAATACCTAAACTGTGCATGACATATTTTTATTTCATATGATTAGTAGCTGCAAACTCACATTAGGTCCTACAGAATCTCTTTTGCTCCATTTTTATCATGCTGCTTTTTAATCTAAATACAACTACACAAAATATTTTCTTATATGGTGTATCTTTTAAAAGGTAGAGTCCTTATTGATTCACCTACTCAGACTGTCTGGATAAAGAATATCCCCAGAGCACAATAAGATGCAGCACAACATGGTACACAAGCCAGCTATTACGGACACTTGCCCTTAACTTGATTAGCAGACTGGCATGGTTGCTTCTCTTCTATCATTCCAAAGATAAAGGCTGAGTTCATGAAGAGGATGATTGGATATGCAATATGCAAAATGTCATTTGCAGAATCAATGTTGAAAAGATGTGGCTCTTGCCAAAGGCGAAACAGAAATGAATATTTAACTCTTTCCCTCCAAAATTAATAGAAAAGAGGAAAAGCGAATAGACATAAAACGTAAATCCTGCTCAGTGACTACAATGATGTTACAATTCCCGCAGCAGTAAAATAGAGAGGCAACAGGAAGTAATGTGCAGAAAGAACTTCAAAAAGCTAAAGAAATACAAAAGCTTTAATCTAACATACAGTCAGTAAAAGGAGGAAGTCCCACAAATACAGATGACCTGAGGATAGCAAAGCTAACAGTTACTGTAAAATATCCTGAAAGCCAGTGAAACCCAATGGTCCTTGATAATGAAAAGGGCAACAGTGAGTGTTAGGTCAAGGAAACCAGCAGCCAAAAGTGCTGCAGGATGCCAGACAGAAATCCAAATCAATAAAACCACAGGGTAATATGTAATTATAGACAAATCATTATATGTAAAGTGCTCTGCATATCACAGTATACTTTGGGATGAAAGGAATTGAAGTGTTTTGAGGTAACAAAAGAATGTGGAATACATTTTCTTTAGGCAAGAAAAGTCACATAAGGCAGTAAACATGAAAAGACCCCTCTAAAAAGTATCTGAGTGAAATGGCTAACTCACCCAGTACTACTCTTCCCTGACATGTAGAGAGTTTCTGAATTACCCTCTAGCCATCCTATATGTTTCAGGGTCTGGGCACCTGCTGCTCATGTGTTGTCTGGCAGGGAAGCAGAGGTGGTTGCTGTTGTCCTCATGAAACTTTAAAGCATCAACATGTCTCAGTGGAAAAATAAATGCTAAGTTATGACAGAACAAGTCTCAAAGCCAACTGTCACAAAAACTTTCTGATGGCAGCTGGGAAGCCAGGCAAGCTGAGATAGGATCAGCCCTTTTTGAAAATTCAGTCTGAAACTCCTAGTGGTTACACTGTCAAAGAAAAATATTTTCAAACCTAGCTAATGTCTCTTCTATCTTGTGATCGCTTATGACAAATAAATTTGGACAATGGAAATGGTTACATGACAGAGTCTGAACCCTTGTAGAGGGAATAAAGCTCAGCATGAAGTTTGAAAAAGCAATGGGATTCTTTGTTTTAGGATAGCGTGAGTAGTAACAGCATTAAGGCCTTTCTAGAACCCAAGTAACTGTACTTATTTGATAATTTTAATATTTCTGCTAAGGGTTGTTGCTTGTCCAAGGAACCATGATTATTCTGCCTTTTCTCTTATAACATAAGGAACAAAACTTGCACAGAAGTTTCTGCATCAAATCTAAAAAATCAGCCTGTATAGCACAGTGCTACCTGGATAGCACTTGATTTTAGGCAGATCCTGATTTGTAGGCATCAAATTATGGAGAACTGCTTTCTCTTGTTTAATTGTAATTAAGAGAATAATTTCTCTTGCTAAACACAAGCCATGAGCAATTTGAAAAGGCAGAGAAAGGACAAGGGCCTAGAGAGGGAAAGAATATGGGAGCAAGTGATAAAATCCAGCTGTTAAGAGAACAAGAGTGTGGATTGTCTAAAGGGGCACAATCTTAAAGCTGTTTTCCTTGTTAATAAATGTCAGCTGCAGATCAAAACCTGGAAAATGCATGAGCTGGAACAAAGAGGTAACCAGGGAAGCAAGAAGATGCTGGATGCTACAGCAAGAATTAACTAGACACAACAGGATTAAATTAAACTGATAAATGAAGGAACATTGTGAAGCCGCAGAAGCTGTTTAAAGCTTTTGCTTTAGGCACTTAAAATAAGATTGCATGATGTCTAGTAGTCCCTAGAGAGAGGGATAAGAACATGGACTGGGTGAATTAGTATTTTTTTCTTTTTTCTGTGGAGTTCTGCCACAGTTTTTTACATTATTGTCCTGTCTCAGTTTGACACTGTTCATCCAGCATTTCGCTTTGGAAGTCTGTGAAATACCATACACTCTTTGCCCAGAGAAGCTGACAACTAACAAACAAAGAATTTCTGTCATATGACAACCATATTAAAGCCAGCCCTTTTATATAGCATCCAAAAAACTGGTTATGGAAACCACTGTATTTCAGTAATATGCTAAGAAGATTTTTCTAAAGAAAATTTTCAATAAATGTTCCCTATCCTCTCAACAAATCTTCTGTATATGCAACAAAGATATCCTTTATAAAACCAACAATTTTCACAGCAGAAAAAGGCTGTGAGACTTCAGGATGGGCAGATAGAGGTGCAATTCTCACCTGCTGCTTGACCTCCATTTCATACACTCACAAAAAAAGCAAGAGGTTGTGGAGAAATTTGTGTCTACAGAAATGTCATCTTGCGTTCACTCCAAAGGCACACTGTATATATGTGTATGTAATATATTTGTGTTGTTCTCCTTAAACAAAAACTAACCATCATTCTGTCATAACAGCATGATGGTTTTCAGTAAGGAACTTGACCAAAATGCTCATGGTGGACTTGCTTAGCTGTCACTAGAATAGCTTGCCTAAAAAAAAATAGCAAGATGAATCCTTGGCCCATATTCTAAACACTTGATGAAAAGACTTCTGTTGACTTCACTAGGCTTTAGATTATACCCACTGCCATCAAGATGAAAAATTGCAGGCACTTAAAGTAAAGATCTGGATGGATTGAAAAACTAGATTTATTATCCCTCTAAGGGCATATCTGGAGGAAATTAGTATGCAATATATCGCTTTACACAAGCGACCTCACATTCAAACTGACGATCTGAAATGTTGGTAAAAATGTAATTTATTAGGGGACTTTTTAACTCTCATTACCTCTGTTTAGTTCTAAACCCAACTATTTTCTAAAGTAAACCTGAACTTTATATTTATATTAAAAAAACTGAATGGGCTGTTTTTCACAAATAAGCTTCCAGGCAGACACAGAATAAACAATAACCCGCAGTAGATAACCTGCAAAAGCAGGAACCCTTAACAGCATGTGGTCACCAGCAAGACATTTTTTTTATATCAGCCTTCTGGTAGGCATAAATTTTGGTTGATTTGCAAAATGTTGTCAGAAGAGAATTTAACTGCCAGGAAGTTATTCACAGTACAATATATGCAATGGTTTGTCAAACTAAATAGACAAACTGCAGAGAGAGAGGAATCAGAACCCAGGACATCCCATACCATCACATTCAACATGGGCAGCTGTGGGGAACTGAACGTGAAACCATAAAATGATGCCGATCTGCAGAACAGGGAATTATTCATGCTGCAAGTAGGCCACCTTATAAAAATGAAAGTATATTATAAATGTGACTTTATTTTTAGTGTAAAGAAGATACTGCCCATAAAAAGATGGGGGAAGTGAGAACTAGTTTCTGCCAAATCTGTCACAGAAGAGGGTTGGATGAATGAGTCAATTTGCATGCTTCAAAACACCAAAGGGAGCAGCCACCAGAATGTTAAAAGTACTTTCTACAGTCAATTATGCAAGCACGTCAGACTGCAGAACAGACAACAGTTAACTATGTAGAGAAATCTTCAAAATCACATATTTACCAAAATAACTACTCACTTGGCAAACTTGCACAATAAATTGTTTCAGATGTTTTGTGGCATAGAGCAGCATCCTTTTTTTAATCTGTAACAAAATGTATTTCCAGGGTCCAGATGACAGTGTCCAGTGTGAAACTTTCCATAGGTCCACGTCCATAGAGGTGGTAGCACTGATTAGATCAGCACTCTGACCCTGAAGACATAGGTTTTGACAACCTCTGGAATAGCTTTTGGGAAAGAGAGGTGTGGGAACGCTGCTGTTTGTTCTGCAAACAAAAGTCACAGTTGTAATCCTGGGGCAACTGAGGTGAAGATAAAAGGAGGTGGTGTTACTACAGCTCTACTATTTTTACCCAGAACATGGAACAGACTGGCTGTGCAAGGGAACAGGCTACCTCAAGACTCTGCTTGCTTCCAGGCCCTTGGGAGCAGGACTACAGGAATGTCTGAATTTTCTGGTTTTTGACTGAGCAAGAACAAGAAATTGCATTAGGCTGAACTGCATCATTTAGGCTTCTTCTTGCTTTCGACGTTTCTTTTATACTCTTTTTTTTTCCTAACCTATTGATCAGTCTCAGAACTAAAATTTGCGGTTTATTTTTCAACTTTTCAAGCACTTCTTTCTTCTCTCACGCCTCTTTTTTCCTTTTTTTTTTTTTTCTGAAATTATGGCTTGATTTGTCACCAGTCATTCCAGTATTCTTCAAATCACATTTCTGATGAACTGACTATACAAAAACATTGCTCAATTCTACCCAGTGGGATTAATTTGTCACCAGACTTCCCAGAAAGGATGCTGCTTCATACTCACTTGGAGAAGATTGGAGAAGTCAGAAAATTACATTCTTCTCCTAATGCTGAGACACTGATGGGTTTTTAAGACTACAACTGGGAAGAATTTTATTCTCTGTGGAAACACACACCAGGAATAGTACCTTGAAAGGTTTGTTAAATAGACTTCATATTTATGAAAAATAATTATAGTTCACTGCACTGCACTGTTCAGTGATGCATGAGAATAGTGACCATTAACCAATTAAACAAATGATTTCTGCTGTTGTCATGCAAAGTCATAACATATAAACATGTAAAGTTAGCATTACGTTTTACAGATTTTTACCAAAAAAGTCCCAGTAACAAAACAAATCTGGTTTTTACACTTTGATTTGTGCTCTTGTGGTCTGAAACAAAGGATATTCATTATTTCTGTGACTTATGTCTACTTGATAACATGGAAGATTCTTTCTTCCAAAAATGCAGAACTGTTCTTATTTCACTGCTAAGGAATGAAATACAATCAGATGTTCTTTCACGTACCACAGACCTGTATTACTTCTGGTCATTTCTCAGAACACAGACTTTTCTAATCCTGTCTGTTTATTTCTCCTGTGAATCTACCTTTTACATTCCTTCAAGTCAAACCTTCTAGCCCAAATATTTTGGTCATCATACTGTGGGGCTTGACCTTTTGTAGTCTTCATAGCATCTCCCAGTAGGCAACAAATGAAGACAAAAGAAGAAACGGACATTGAAAGCCAAATCTTCACAACTCACAGTTGTATTTCTTACTACAGGGGGCACTGCCCTTCAGATGCCATGTTCCATTTCTATCACTGCTAAAAAAAGAAATTTAGAGTTGACCAGATGGTTTTCTATTCCTATATTTGCAAAAACTAATATTTATACAAGATATTACAGGGGAATCTCATTGAGACAACAACTGTAAATTATACAGACACTCATCTGGAGAAGATATCTCCATTCTTAGCACATGTTTACAATTGAAACTTGGTCCAGCTTTTCTAAATCTCTGAGTGAGTCACAAGAACACTTCCATGTGTGGTGCATGCCACATTGTCCCAGAGCTAACATTCTGTCACTTGAAGTCATTTGCATCCCCACAGCACTGGGACATTTTGAAATCAGCCCTCCCTTACTGTCAAGCATTCAAAGGCCTCTTGCTCTGCCATTTTGCTGTTCCCATCTTGAATTTATATCTGGCATTTTGCATATTACATGTCCTGGGAGGCTGACCTGAAGACAAAGCAACTCAGAGGCCAAGCAGTGCATATCTCATGTCTTGGCACATCTGCTCTGCTGGCCCTTTAGAGGCAGCACATAAAAACCTCTGCTTGAGCAACTTTCTAGTGTTCAATGCAAAAGAGGTTTTGCTGATGCAGTAACTTCAGACCATAGGAAGTAAGGACACCTGAGTTGGAAAGGAAGAGGTTGTTAACAGAACCCAGGCTCTTTAGAGCAGGTCTTTGCTGATACTGGTTCTTTTTGTGAAATTAAGGATGGAAGTGTGCAGACGGCTGGACTGGTAGCCCAGTTGTCAAGAAATACATTCAGTGAAGGTTGTTCAGTGTGCAAGCTGCAGGTTGAGCTCTGGGGGGGCAGAAGCCCCCGGCCCAAGCCTGAAGAAAGAGGGCAGGAACTGCCAACCCTTTGCAGAAAAAAGGGCTCTGATACCTGTGGCATAGCCAGACACAGCAGGCACTGATGACTCCAAGACTTTTCCATGCTTTGATGGTAAGATTATAAAAGTTCTTCTTCTTCAGGGGTTCTTCTGTTGGGGGTCCCTCCTCAGAGGCACCCTAATCTGCTGTTATTTTGTTATTTAGATATTTAGTTATTGCACCATGCTTAGATTATTGTAAGTATCTGGACATCCTTACAATAGGATGAGGCTCTGCTATGAGAAACCTGGGGTCAAACCTGTAAGGAAACCTGATCTGACTGTGTGAGTGTGGAGCGTGTTGCTGTGAAAAGGCTTCAGTCCCAGCTCAGCTGGTGCAAGAAAGACTGCCGGAGTGGCTCCTGTGAGGTTGGACTCAGAAGTTCCCTCAGAAGGGAATAGTTTACCATTAGATACTACACTTAATGGTAGAAATAAAATAAGGAATGTATTCCACACAGACCACTTGTAAACAATATGCACAACTTTCCATATAAGATTTGTGATTAACATGCATTAAGGGGTGGGTGCAATGTTATGAAACTTTTATCATGCTACATGTGGGGATTTTAGTGTACTCTGTTGGGAGATTTTTAAATTCTGCACATTTGGAGATTAAAATAAAGCATCTGAATGTTCAGTGAATGCAGGCCTTTTAATGAATTGTTTAATGAATTAGTGAAGGCAGCCATTTTAATGAATCACTCAAGACTGGAACCCATGAATGCAAAGACATTTTCAATGAATTTTTAATAAATAACAATGAGAATGCCAAATTAAATTCTGTGAATGGTAAAAAAGAGAAGGATTAAACACACAACTGTGACCAGTAAAAACTATTATTAAACAGAGATGATAATTTTCCAGTTAAAACCTTTAAACTCAAATATAACAGAAGAGGTTTATATAAGCTGTTTTACAGTGCTCTGTCACATTATCCACCATGCTTTCCAGAGAGTCTCTTTACCCTTTCATTATCTTCCTCAGCTGTGTCCGTGCCAACTCTACTGTGGTTTTGTCTTCCTTTTTTTTCATGTCTCTTTTCTTCATTCCCTTCTTTCTTCTTTATTGCTCCCTTAGGGTGCATATAGCACTTTGTTCTCAAGGCGGTCCTACTGAAAGGAGTTGGTCACTGCAGGGACACTCCAGCATACAGTTCTTGCTTTAGAGACTGAAACTCATTAGGTGTGTCCTCCACCAGTGAAAACATTGGATACTGGTCCAGCTGAGAAATTATGTAGTGATCTCATTTGCCAGAATGGTATTTTCAGATCTCAGAACGGGGTGAAGTGTGGAGCTGGGTTCTATGGATAGTGCCAAGTGAACTGCTTTGCCATGCAACCCATGCATCTTTTTTTCTAAAACTGAGACACTTATGGATCAACATAATGGATACTGAAAAATAGCTAGAATTTTGCAGTAACCAAAATATCTTTCTCTGCTGGAAACCTTTGTGTTGTGTGATTTGACTGGTCTACCATATCATGCTTTGCATTGGTTAAAAGCTCAGAACACTTGGCTTTTTTCCCCTGCCAAGTACTACTGCGATGGTGAAAAGGGTGCTTCCTTTAAATTTAATACTCAATGCCCACAGTGTCACCATTTTGGCTGAGGATAATTTGGAGGTTTAGTAGGTACAGAAAGGACATAGAAGAAAAAAGGAAAAGTGTGGGGAGCAGTAATCAAGGGGAGAGCAGGAGATCTTGATATAGGGTATAGATGTAGCAATGCAAAGAAAAGAACTGGGAAGCTTTAGTACTGCTCCTGGAGATAGATAGATAGATAGATAGATAGATAGATAGATAGATAGATAGATAGATAGATAGATAGATAGATAGATATAAAAATAACATCAAAGGAATATGCATATAAAAGGTTAGCTTGTCTCAGTTTGAGGCACATTAATGTCTCACATACAGTAAGCACTTTCTTGCCAGCACTTTCCTGCTTGAAGCCTGTGCTTTAAGAAATAAGGGAAAGAAAGTCAAGAAGATAAAAAGAAGCAAAGAAGCACAACCCAAAATGGCAGACACCTGATAGCACAGCACCAAGGTGTTAATGTCTCTATCCACACTAACTCTTGCAGATGAGTCTCCTCCCAACCAGGGTTTCCCTCACAACGCAGGCATGACCTGCTGGTAGGTCTGTGAGATCTCCTGATATTGCAGTGCTCCAGCCAGATCCTGGATTTTGATGTACAAATTCTGTCTCTCCAATGTAGTGGATGTCAACCACAGAGGTGTGCATGGAGAGAACCAAATGCACTGCCTCAGCAAGGTGATGTCAGACAATTGTACAGTCCATCTACTTAGAGTAGATATCTATATAGAGAACTCTCCTGTAAAACACCTTGTTTTCCTCCACACATCTATATGAGCCAACAGTGCCCTGGCAGTCAGGACAGCCAGGAGTGTCATGGGGCCATCAGGCACAGCATGGCCAGGGAGGGAGGGGATTGTCCTGCTCTGCTCTGCGCTGGGGCAGCCTCACCTCCAGTGCTGGGGGCAGTTCTGGGTGCCACAATGTAAGAAATACATAAAGCTCTTAGAGAGTGTTCCCAGTTTTGCTCAGACAGCTACCTAGATATAGCTGAGCACTGGCATGATCACTAGTGAGAGCTGAAGTCCACAACCTCAGGCATAAGCTGAGCTGTGACGACTGATTCAGGCACCTGAAGCCATGCAAAGTACACTGTGGCTGTAAAAGAGCATTGAATAACATGACTTGGTCTAGCCAGTATGACCTGACAGTGGTAGGGGACTGCAGCAGAGGACTTAGCACACGCTTAGCCACCCTTAACAAATTAACGTCACTGTTACGGAAAATATCACATTTCACTGAAAGCTACTTCCACCATGGGTTTATTATTGTACATGAAAACAGTTGTGTCAGGAAGAATATTGCTTGAGAACATTAAGTATGTTAACATAGAAGAGGACTAGCTAAGCAGAAAAATAAAAAAATCAAGTGTATAAAATCCTTGAGCTGATATGAACTGACAGATAATTGAATTATTTCAGTCTTCATTGTTGTTCCCACATGACAAGTGTACCTATTCTTTCCTTTCAGGAAAATTGTGACAATGACTTATCATGTTGTCTTTCTTATCATGGCTGCCAGGAGTCAGAGAAAATTAGCACTCAGAAGCAGATGCTACATTCATATTCTCAAATGTTACACAAATGTTTTTCAAATAATTTTGCTCTGGTCTCTTCTTACAGGTATGTCATAACAAGCCATTTGGAAAGCACAGTTTTTCAATTCCTTCTTTACCTGTTACAGTTTTTGTCCCATTGTTAGAAAAGTCATCTTATTAAAAACCTGGAATTCATAGACTTTTTACTTAGTACTTCCTCAAACCTAAAAGCCAGAGGACCTATAAGCAAACAAGGCTCTATTTTTAAGTGCTTAATTACCACACACTTATTTGCCTGCTTTCACAGCAATTGAGAGCCTATAAAGTGTTTCTTCTATAAATTTGAGCCTAATGTAATTACTACAATGTTTCAAAGAGATAGACACATAGGCACATAGACAGCATATAGACAACAGATGCAAAACAAAAATTGGGAAAAAAAAGCACTGCCACCCTCTAAATACATAGAATTTTCTAATAGCTATTGAAATAAGGGACAAAATATTATCTGGCTTAAATGAAAACAAAAAAGAGTATTCTTTCCCTAACAGTGTTAAAAGGCACTGGGTTAAACTCTGTTACTCAACATCTAATGGCATTTCTATGTTAATATTACACGTAGCTGAAATTTTCATTTGTACTGCAAAGTCACAGAGTTTTAGACATGTAATTAAAATCCCTTCCAGCAGACTGAAGAGATACTACCATGGCTCACACTGTTTCAGCTGTTATCTTTACTGGTCTCCATCCCATATTTTCCTCTTTCTTCACATCACTGCTGCTTTGCTGTAACAACAACCCCAAGAAGAATTGAGAGGTAAGCGCTGAATCTTTTTATGGCTACCTCTCCTTCAAATACTAAGGATTTGCTTTGGAAGACAACATGAGGTAGTTGATACTTATTTGATTTGGAGGGTTAAAGAAATCTCTGAGACTGGAAGCCTCTCCCCATATAAATCAGGATATATAAATCCTGTTTAGTATCTTCCACATGGGCCATTCACTTGGTGGGTCCCTTCCAACTCAGAATATTCTGTGATTCTGTGATTCATCTCTCCTCAGTAAAGCATTGAATTTTAATGAAACACACTTGTTCTACAAAATGAGGTTAATTGTAGGAGAAATTAAACCCTTTCTGGAGAGAGAAAGAGAGAGGTCATGAAGCCGAAGGAAAAATATGCATACTCTCAGAAAAGCACATATTAATCACAACATCTCTAACAAGGAATTCATGCCACTAAGTGCAGAGCAGCTGTTCACACTGGTAAACACCAGATTCCTTCAGGGAAAGTGTGGGTCAGGAAGCACTTGTTGTATCAGTGTGTCACTGAGATCACAGGATCTGCCCAGTCTCACTATTAGCTATGCAGGTTTCTCCTCTGGGAGCCAAACTTCATCTCTCTCATGTCACATAAAAAGTCAAGACAATTTTTTCTCAAGTCAGACAATTTTTGTGAGATTTAAGGTTCTAAATGGTTAGATCCCTCCCTAGGAGGGAGGTGCCAGTGAAGCTGCCACTTGATGTCACAGCACCACAGAATCCTTTGCTGGGAACACAAGGGGCTCCACACTTAAACTTGGTAGGCCACATTGCATTAGAATATTCACACAAATTTGCTAATTTCAGCAGTTCCATCTCCCCTCTTTATGTTTCCTCTTGCATATCTTTCCATGATTTGTCTTACAAATGTCATCATGGGTTTAAGAAAGGATTTTCCAGTGAAGCTGAGGTTCTTTCCTGTGTGTCATTGTCTTTTCCTGAGAGGGCTTTTTTTTTTTTTTTTTTTTTTTTTTGGGTTTGTTCTTTTTTTTTTTGGTGAGTTTGCGCTAGTTTTGCTAAAACTTTTAAAAAAATATATTTAGATGATGGGGGGTTTTTTTTATCTCCAGGAAGATGGTTCTAGTCAAAATGAGACAGAGAATTGAGCAATTTCAAAGACGTGCCAAGAGTGGGGGTACAGAAGCACCTGGTTGTAGAAGAATATGATTCTATCCATCCTCTGATTAAGACTAAAAATTTGATCTCAGCTCTTCTATATCATAAAATAATGTATGACCCAGAAGAATACTAACACCTAGTACAGTGCTATTCAGATAATCTTTCTGGATTTTTTTTTTCCTCAGCAAAAAGTAAAGAGTAAGAAGTAAAGAAATCCCAGGGCTGCTGAATCTGACTGAAGTCCAGAGGTCATAAATTTTTAAGGGTGCTGAAGACCATGGCATTTATCTTCCCTAGCTCTAGAAACAAATCAAAAATGCCTACATCTTAGATGGCTGACTAGAAATCTTTTATAGTCACCTGCAAGGAACACGGATTTTAAGGTTTCAGTATATCACTATAATGATAATAATACAATGAATTACACAGACTGTAGAAGCTTTTTATCACCTGGCATCCTTTTCTTTTCCTATTGCATATTATGCTGCTTTTTCTCTTCTTATTTCCTCTCTCTTCCTCCAGAGGTTCTTTTTCCTTTAAATCTATTTTCCAATTTTTGCATTACTGGGTAGCAATCTTAAGGTATTTCTTCAAGTTCTGTGGGTTCATTTTGTTGAAATCCAACTTGCAATGCAATTCAATTTCCAGCTTTTTGACGAATGCCTCTGCTGCTTCTGGCTCTTCACATTTCCTTGTGATGTTTCCTGCTCTAATAATTAATATGAGAAGCAACAGAGTGCTGTGGTTACTCATGGGGCTTTTTTCTCCTCCTGTGGAAAGAGGGATTTCATATAACACAGTTTTTCTTCTCTGTCCCTCCTTTAGTTACAGATATAAAAATTCATACACTTCATCCTCTCTGCATCACTGGTTGTTCATTGATTTGACTTCTCTACTGGTTTTTTTAGGAAATAAAGTGTTTTGCTGAGATATTCAAAACCTTACAGCTAGGGAGCTGGAATTACTGTGGATTTTGGCATTGGGTATCCATGGGCTTTTCCAGTTTATTTCTTTCAATAATCATCTAAATTTAGTATGGTTTATAACTTTTCTATAGAAAAAAAAATCAACAGAGATTCCAAGTTATCTCCCTTTCTTCTCCTGATGGAAATGCAAACCTTAATTCTCAGAGTTGTATGGATTATTAATTTTATTTGTTATGTTGTTGTTTCTATGATGTGTTTTAGTTCACTATTGTTTTATCTTCTCCTGATAAAATTTTAAATTTGGCTAACATTACTCCTGAGTTAAGGAGCTATGAGTAATGTTAACCAGTCAGAATGGTCATTTTGTGACTCATAGAAATATACAGAGAGATTAGAAATCCTTATAAATCTTTAAGAAAGTTAGCCCTGGCTTCTCCCTCTTTCACTCAAGTGTCTGTAATAAACATTTCAGCAAGATTTTTCTCCACATCTAAGTGGCCTGTGATTTCTGAGACGGGGATAGAAGATTTGTCTTAACAGCTTTTGTTGGATTGTATTTCCAAGGATTTCACCAATCACAAAAGAGTGTTGGGCTACATAACATCTGCAATGATTTCCACAGAGATTTCTTATGGGTAAGTATCGCCATTTTTAGGTTTTCACTCTGGCAAGTGATCCTTTTATTTGACATCTCCCTGGATTTTGTATGGAAATGGTATAAATAATCTTTCCTTAATCACATTCTCTGAGCTGTTTATGCCTTCTAAGGCTTTCAGTATGTGCACTAATAATGTATTTGCTGTGTCTGTTCTTTAGGCTGCAAACTTCCTTCATTGCTTCCTGCAGAACTTTCTCCACTTATTTTTGTCCACACATTTGTCCACATCCTTGTTACTTTCCAAAAAAGTTTTACTTTTTTGATGTGGAAAAACAGAACTGCACATAATATTCAAGCACAAAGTGATATAAGACACTCTAGCCTTTTCAGATGCTTCTGGCTGCCTATTTTTTCCCATAAAAATCATAAAATCATAGAATTATTTATGTTAGAAAAGACCCTTAAGATCATCAAGTCAAACTGCTAACCCAGCCCTGCCAAGTCCAGCACTAAACCGTGTCCCTAAGCACCACAAACCCAGAAAGGAAACGGAAGTGATTTGTACACTGAGCTGGGAGTTTTGCAATTATTTCCAAGGCAATTAGGTAAAAATGCAAAATATAGCAGAAGAAGCACAGTCAATCAGACAATTTTTCAGGAGCATGGGGTGCTGTCCCAGAGAACATGGCCAAGGGAGGAATGGTTTGAGTAAGTAACTGGGAATTTTTTCACAGTCTGAGCACAAAATCCAAAGTGACCTTGCACACAAGGAAGAAATATTCCATCAAAGGCTGTTGTCCCTGCGCATGGTAAAAAGGGTCTCTTGGGAAATATTCATCTGAAACATTTATATGTATCTGTGCTTTATATAAACACAGCCATTACCTCAGAAGAGCAAGCAGCACTTCTGAAGGCAGGTTTGTCCTGCATTTTTTTCTCCTCAATACCACCCAAACACCTACCAGGGCTCTTATGCCTTTTTGGGCTTGTGACTTGCAGCCCTGTCCACACTGTTGCAGACCAGTAAGAGCACAGGTCCCCTACAGACACACACACACTGCCTTAAGCCTCCAAGAATGGGTGAGGAAGAGAGGACTCAGTAGGGACTGTGGCTCAGCAGAGGCAACATTAATGTGCAACATTAACATTGCACACATGTGCTGAAAAACCAAGTGCCAGCTGCAGCCTTCAGCAGCCTGACATTTTCAGGCAAAGCCAGAGTCAGAGTTTGGCCATGCAGCACAATAGCCACCACTGTGTCCTGTGGATAGAGGGTCATGATATGTGCTCTATGTCTTTTCCCCTCTCTTCCTTCTTTAATCACTCAGCAAAAATTAAAACTTTCGAAATTTAAGCCTAAATTATACTAGGTTTCCAAACTCAAATCCTCCACACGTAAAAAATTATTCCTGCATCACCAATGTAACTTTTCAAGGCAAAATTACATATACATTGTGTTTGCTATTCCACTGTGATAAATACATAGGCATTCCTGTTGTGGCATGAAGGTCACCCATGTACAGGGAGTATATTCTGACTGAGCTGAAATAATTTTCATGAGTTAACCATTTTCTTTTTCTATTGCCTGACATTTTAAACTCACAGGACCCATCCTGGTTTGTCATGGGACAGCCTAACATCTCTGTTTTAGAATGGTATTAGCTATCTTAGAGTGAAATGAGCATCAGGCCCCAAATTAAAGTATGCCTGTGAGCATATGGATGGATTTTCAGGTATCTTATTGAAATAGAACCATTTTCCTAATTTTGTTCATGTTTTTGATGCTATGACAGGCTATTACTGTTCCCCTGAAGCTTTAACTGAATCCAAATTAAAACATGTAGTAGATGCTGGGGTACAGCTACATGGTTGCTTGCCCAATTTGTGACTACAGGACAGAGTGTACTAAAACTCCTTTGACTTTCAGAAGAAATTCCATATACTGTTAGAAATGGAAATAAATGTAGCTATGTGGAATAGTGACAAAGATGGATGAGCCATTAATCCCATGCAAGGGAAGACAGCATGGTTGGTTTGGGTCTTTTGAGTATAATATAGCTGGGAAGTTTCCACCTACATGGAGGCTTAAGGCACGTGTGTGATTCATATATGAATTTTTATATATTCTTAAATTATTGTGCAAAAAAATAATGAACATATGGACAGTAAAATACATATTGTAGCTCAGCAACAATATTAGAGGACATATAATCCTGGAACAACAATGTGCAGCAGCCCTGGGAAAATCTCTGGCCTCAAGGTCAGTGCAGTCAAAAGCAGTCAAAGGAGTTGGGTCAGTGTCATCAGTCCCATCTGGCACGAGAGTGATGCAGCTGTTTTGTGAGATGAAGGCCACACTACTCTCCACAACAAGGCTGGGAGGTGAAGGGCATGTTGAATCATCAAGGGACAGCCTCAGTTCTGGTGCCCTGGGCATATACTTTTGTCCAGCAAAACCTTACCAGTTTTGGAGGCAACAGCAATGCTGCCCAGAGGCCAACCCTGCACAGCTTCTGCTGTGCCTTTCGTGGGCTGTGGCTGAAGGGGAAGATGCTGTCTTCATCAGCATCTGTGCTAAGGGGTTTTGTCTGATTGGATTAAAAGCATTTAGCCTTCACTTTACACCACTGCCATCCTTTCATCCACTGTAGAGGAATGGGAGGAGAAATTGGTCTTTCAGCAGCAAGGAGAAAGGAGTACAATGGGGCTTAGCAATGGACATGTACAGTGAACATGGAGGACAAGATCCAAAGTGGTATTGTCTTTCCTTCAGGATTTGATAGAATAGACTCAATTTTTTGATGTTTTTAAGACTGTAATTTAAAGCCAAATCCTAATGTCCTCAAAGTTGCTTTTCCAGCTACATCAGATTTATGCTGGCATAAAACTCTCTCGGTTTCAGGGAAGCTAATCTCAGTTTATTTAATGTGCTGTAAATCAAAGGCTATATGGGAAAAAAAACCAGCTCAAAGACAGGTTAATGGGAATGTGACCCAAGTAGGGGCTAAGAACAGTGACCATTAGTGTGTAATGACAAAAAAGGACATTCATATTCAGAAATACTTGCCAAAAGCCTGCACCTTTTACACTCAGTCTTTAGTCTCACCAGAATGCCTTGATTTATGTTTCTGTCCATTTCCACATTGTTGCTAATATTTCCATGTCTCTCTGTATATGAAATTACTAGATAATCTCTCTCCTTTTTCTTTCCCCACCATCCTGCCTGTCCTAGAGATAAATATCCTACCTAAGATCACAGTTACAGTATTCTTCCATGTGGTCCAATCCTGAAAAGTTATTTGCAAGGCCTTTTCTGTGGTTAGTTGCTTTTGGAAGATATTATGGGAGCAACGTGTTGATGTTGGAGAAAAAGTGACATATCCAAGCAGACAAGGGTGATCTTTAATGCAACATGGAAACAATTACAGATGGAAGATCATAGCCATAAAGTTTTAAAGATGAAGCTGCAGTTGAGTAACCTGACTGAATGAATCACCAAAAAGTTTTTATGCCTGTTTAAATTTTGATAAAGAGGAATAGTTTTAAAGGACTTGACAGCGGAGATTTTGAACTCACAAAATAAAAGCCCACAAAATCCATTTCCTTGGAATGAAGCGTGATTTTGCTGAAATGTCACATTTTCCTCTCACAAAAGAAGGATGATTTTCACAAATTAGAGAAATTTAAAAACCATATTCTTAGCTACAATTGAAAAGGTAAGCAATAAAATATGGTTTTGGTAAGAAAACAAGAATTTCTTTTTCTACAATCTAGTGAAAAACTGTTAGATCATTAATATTTTGTTAGCGGAGAAGTGAGTTGTGGTTATGGCTCAACAAACCTCAGCATAAATTATGCCAGACATATCACATGGAGGAAAATCCTTCATTCCCCCTATACTCCCACCTTCTATTGAGAACTGTAATTACAAGGTTCTTGTAGAGCAATATTACAGAGACACCTATTTGCCTTGCTCTGCTTAAGAGTTTGTCAATGCTTCCATTATAAACCTCTCCTTTTAGGGGCTCATATGTCTGTAAAATTTTACACTGGATTGAAACTTGGCATGAGATCATAGTAAAAAAGCATGTTTTTTCCCATAATTAGTTTTTCTTCAAATTTGATCATTGGAAAAAACCCAGAAACTACAAAAATTAAAATAAAAGCTATTTCAAAATATAAGCTTTCATATGTTTTTATTTGCTTTTATCCCCATGAATGTTAAAAAAAAAAACAACCTAACAAATAGGTTAACATTCTAGATGTAGTTCAGTACTTACAGAGCAAAGACATTCAACATTAAAGCTGGAATCACAGTGGTCTCTTAGCAGTGGGTGATCTGTCATTCCATGTGCACTGACTACAAAGGTGTGAGTGAAGTATGGAGTTACAGTCTTAATTCTGAATTTCCTTACCTTGGTGAGTCTAAGACGGACACTTAATGCTCTTTGAAAGTAGTGGCTTGTATACTTTTACTTCAAATGTAGTTTTTGGACATCAAGCCCAGAACTCTTTTGGAAGTCTTTCCCCAAAGGTGGGAAAATGAAAATATGTTGTCATTTCCCACTGCTCCCTCAAAGGAGGGGCTTTGTTTGCTGTTCTGGATTACAGTTCTGATTTTTTTCCCCTCACTCCCCCATTTAATGTACATACAAGGTGGGGCTTTTGTCCCTGCTAGTGAAAACATGAAGTATTGGTGTCGCTTGCAGTAATCCAAGGAGAAATTAAAAATTATATATTTTTAATTTTTTTTTTTTCTTGCATGAACATTTTAAAGATTTGTTAAAGGGTAGTTTAGAAGCTGTGGGGAAGGGGAAGGGGAAGGGGAAGAAGGAAATTGAAGAGAAAGCAGATGAGAGGAAATTTAACTGCAGTGGGAGAGGAAGGCAGAATGGGGGAGGTGAGTGGAGAGAGGAAGAGAATGCAAGATTTTAAGAAGAAAGAAAAAGAAAGAGCAAGACGTGAAGAAAGAAAAAGAAACAGCAAGACATAAATAAAGAAAAGAAAGAGAGGAAAATATTTTTTTTCTTCTGTTTGAATTCAGAGGATGATTTTACAAGTGCTTTTAAATTAAACCACATTTTGCTGAATCAATGGCTTTGGTTTCTATGGTAAAACCATCATTAAAGGCCATGCTTTAACCATGAGTATCATGTAGCTTGCTGAAAAATATTTTTGTGATCTTAATTGAATCCTCTTAATATTTTTGAAAGGCATATCAGTCAGTTTTTATATTATCTGCAAAAGGTTCACTGTAGTATTTTCTGTTTCATTTTTGATTGGTTTCAGAGTAAATTTAAAATGCTCCTAAAGTATACATATTAATAAGGAATGTTTATGGTCATATGTAGTCCAAAAGTAAAATATATACCTTCTTCATATAAGAACAATCATAATGACAATTAACTTAGAGTCTAATCCAAATTGTATTAAATTCAATCAGGAAACTGATTTAAAATCTACAAGGACAATAGCAGAAGATGTAGCCTCCAGCTACCAAGGCTAAAATCTTAGCAACCAAATAGAAGAAATAATATCAGCTTCTAGCATCTCTGAAACTGTCTGTCCTTAACCCTTTCTTACCCACTGTACAGATCTTTGTATAATGAAGGCATGAGTGATTTTTGTTCTTTGTCTTTGGGTTACACTGACACAGTCATATTAGCTTGTAGTGAGTCTTTTTGAGAGAGCTAGAACCTCCTCTTCCTCTTGGTATACCTGTTCAATCATGAAAATTTCTACTGCAGACAATTTTTGCATACTTTTTTCAACTGCTTTTTTTTATCCTTTTTCTGGGCTAAAATGTTCCCCCTACTTTCAGGTCCAGAGGGTAACTATTGGAACATTTGAGCTAAATCCCTTTAACCACTTTTACATCATTGACAAAGTCTGCTGAAGCCAATGGAAAGGTGCCCACTGACTTCAATGATTTTTGGATCACACACTTGCTGTTTTAACTCAGATATTTTTCACTGTCATGAGCTATAAATTATCCAGGAGGATATTGTGCTAGCACAAAATTTGTAATCACCACAGCCAAGAGCTTTTCCCAATAGCTACACTTCTGGACCTACCCTACTTTCGTTCTCTTTAACACTAATGCCATTAATATATCTATTTATGTCTTACACATCTTATATATTTAAGAACCAAGATAGGGAATCTAAGGATACATGTTTCTTTCAGACAGGCCCCACCTTTGCTGTGCTGTCTGTAGCAAAAAACATTATCTCACAGTGATTCATAATAATATGACTATAAAAATTTTGGTCAACTGACAGGTCATGCAGAATATCCTCATATTAATGGGAATCCCAATGCTCCAATTGTTGCAGAAAAGGGAGAAGTTAGGGCTACAAAGGGAAGAGAACTTGGGGCACTTGTGTGTGATGCTTCAGCCAGGAACCCAGCAAAGACCATGGAGGAAAAGTATGTGTTGGTCTCTGCTAAAATAGACAGATGTAAACAAAGGATACAAGGAAATTCACAGAACTAGCCTGAGATAACATGGACCACCGCAGGTAAAAGCTGGCAAAGTCTTTTCAGCAATTTAATTCACTGCAAAAAATGGTGTGTTGGTGTGAATTTGAATTGGATTCTTTGAACAACTCTTTAAAACTGTGCTTTAAAAGTACATATATATTTATAAGACTAGAGAAGAAGAGAAGGAAAAAGCAGAGGATTTACTTTCTGATCCACAGTTTGCCTTAGCAGAATAAATACAAACTTGTATCACCAGACATTCACTAATAGTGAAACATTCACTAATGTTTCTTTCCTATATTGCCCTTCTTAGGGCAATTCAATGAATATGGCAGTATACTGCTATGAGAATCATAGTGTGGTCCAAGGGTTCACACATCCCAAGGAGAGCTCTAGCCCAAAATCCCCAAAAATATTTTATGATTTAAAGCTAAATGGAAGTCTATCACTATAGAACACTTTCTAACACTATCAGAGAGGGTTTTTTTCCATCTGCAAAGTCCATCAGACAAAAGCCTGATCCCCTGGCTTTGAGATGGGTGAAGTACCTTAGAGCACATGTCACCTTGCATCTATTTTTTAACTATGCCCAAAAGACAGTTTAAACTTTTTCAAACTGAGCTGAAAATGTGAGGTAAAATCTTTCCATTTTCACATGTTAAAAAAAAATAAAAAAAGAAACTGTCAGTTGAACTTTACACATTTTTAAAATCTATTTCTCATCAGTCTAATTACCATTTATCCCTGTTCTAAAGTGAGAGGTTATGGCAAGAGCTTTCCCGCAGACATGAAGGCTCCACAGATCAACTGTTCAAATACTAAAGAGGTGCCTGTTAAAAATGCAGTGCTGTAAAAAATAAAAAGTTACATTGTCTGAAAAACTAGGCTCACAGAGTCATAAAGAACAGTGTAGGTCATCTTCTCCAATCTCACTGTTCACAGCAGGATGATTTGTTGGGGTCTGTCTCAGACTTTCACCTTGCAACACAGAGGTTTTCTTAAGCCTAGTCATGTCCAGAACTGCATTGGCCTAATTGGGAAAAAAGCTGAAATTAAAAATAGATTTATTTAGATCACAAAGAAGAAGCACTGAATGGACAAGGTAAGTGTAAAACTGAAGGATCTTCCTTCAGTAATTTGTGCATTTATTTCACTCAAACTATGCCAGATAACACACATGAGTGTTGTGGGAGAAGAGAAGCCCACTCATCTGCCATATTGACTGACTTATGATTTCTAAGGTATAAAAGTAGGTTTGCTGACAACACTTAACTAGAGGAGCTGCTGACTCTCTCTAAAGCAGAGAGCTCTTGCAGAGAGACGTCAAGAAATTAGAGATGGGCGATCACCAAATGTGTGAAATTTATCAAAGACAAGGGCTTGATTCTGCTCCTGGGACAGGACAACCCAGGATACACAGACAGACTGAGGAATGCTGGAAAACAGTGCCACAGAAAGGCACCTGAGAGTTCTAGTCAACAGAAAGTTGAACACGAGCCAGCAGTGCCCTGGCAGCCAGGAGGGCCAACCCTGTCCTGGGGTGCATCAGGCACAGCATCACCAGCCAGGCAAGGGAGGGGATTGTCCTGCTCTGCTCTGAGCTGGGGCAGCCTCACCTCCAGTGCTGGGGGCAGGTCTGGGTGACACAATATAAAAATGGCATTAAACTATTGGGGACTGTCCAAAGGAGGACCATGAGGATGGTGAAGGGCCTTGAGGGGAAGCTGTATGAGGAATGGCTGAGGGTACTTGCCTTGTTCAGCCTGGAGAAGAGGAGACTGAGGGGAGACCTCAGCCTCTCCTACCCACACCTCCATTCTACCACAGACAGCTGGTGATAAAGAGGTAACCCAGGGGCTAAAAGGCCCAGCTTGGGTTCATCCCTGGCACCAAAAGGTTCAGGCTTCACCTAAGAATCAACATCTTAGTCTGGAGAGCAGATGTGGGAAGAGAAAAAGGAAATATTCTTGACTAAGGAACACTGTTTTGTAAGCTATAAAAGCACACACAGTTATCACATGCACACTCTGAAGGCATGGGGAACTTCTCCTTGGCATTTGGGGGCAAACCCCTGGTTACTTTCCTGGGAATTGAGGAAAAGGATTTAGATGTGTGCTACACCATCAACTGGATGGTAAGATATATTGAATCCTAAGCCTATAGTATTTCTTTCCTAGCTGTAACTGGAAAGGGTACCTTATCATGCACTGTATGTTAGTGTACTAGTAGTGCTTTTTTTTTTCCCTTACTCCTATGTAGTATATAGTTTGTGTTAAGGCTTATGTCTGTTAGTTTTGTGTCTATTAAATAGATAATTCATTCTGTAATAGATTGAATCAGCCATTATTAAAGAACTTGGGAATGAGAGTGGGTATTGAGGTGCTGGCTGCCTCAATAAAGTCACTGCCTGCTGCCAGAGGCCTGGGCAAAAGGGAAGGATTTATCTAAAGCCCCACATCCATTGTAGCAGTGACCAGTGACTGGACCTGTGGGAATGGCCTGAGGCTGTTTAGGGTGGATATTAGGACAAGGTTCTTCACCCACAGGGTGGTTGGGCACTGGAACAGGTTCCCCAGGGAAGTGGTCTCAGCACCAGCCTGACGGAGTTCAAGAAGTGTTTGGACAATGCTCTGAGGCACATGGTGTGACTCTTGGGGTGTCCTGTGCAGGGCCAGGAGTTGGACTTTGATGATCTTTGTGGGTCCATTCTAACTCAGTCTGTGATTCTGTGCTGGGAGTACTCAGATGCTTTCAGCTACCTGCTAATGTAGTTCTGAGAGTGCTTTTGCCCACACCAAATGGAGTTAGTAATTGCAGTAAGGGTTCGTAAGGACAAGCTGCAAAATATTTGTATCTCCTGAGTCAACCCATATCTAATTTGCTGAGAAAATTCTTAATTCACCTGCTGAGTAGAAGAAAAGAAGCAAAAAAAAACCCCAAAAAATGTATAGGAAGCATTTTGTTTTCTTTTTGTGCTTCTTTTCAAACCAGAGAAAAAATACAAGATAAATTTTTTTAGCAACTATGTCTCACAATCAGATTTCATTTCAAGAGTTGAGACCCCAAAAGGAAAATATTTGCAACAAATAGACAAGATAAAGCAGTGAAAGACCCTGAAAACAAAGGAATAAAAAGGGATACTATATATTTTCTTAGCAGGTGTTAGACAGAGATAAGCATAGAAGGCATAAAACTGAAATTAAATAGTTCCTGTATCTGTGACTGCAAATGGCCAAGAAATTAGGCAATTTGTAAATCATTTTCAGTCTGTCATATGTGAAATACCACATGGAGGTAATTTCAGTGGCAGGAAGACCAAAAGCCTCACGGTTATGGAGGCCTGGCTTTATTTCAGACACTGGAGTGCTTGTGCCAGATGTTGAACCTACCTGAGATCTCTGAAGGGCAGAAGATGTCCTTTCACCTGGTCTATCTGCCCTGTTGCCAGAGTAACCTCACTGGAGCTGTACTGATTTAGGGCAGCTGAGAATGTGGCTTTCTGTGGGAATGACTCGTCCTAATTGAATGCTTTTCTGAAAATATCAGTTAAGTCTAAGACAGGAAAAGAAGTCTTCTTCCTATATGAGGAAGGAAAACCATAGTCTCTAGACTATCGTAGAAAAAAAAAAAAAAAAGTGTTTTCCACAGCTTGAGAGCTAAAGTGTTTCTTACCTCTGTCAGTTGCCCCAGGGATAATTACAGGGGTTTACTGTGCCTTTCCCTGCTAGAATTCATTGCAATAGTTAAAAGATGGAGAGACATCTGAGCTTGAACCTGCACTCAATTAGCTGGTCTGGAAGTAAGGGTGTGAAAGAGAGAACTCCTCCTGAACAAGCAGGGTGAAGTGCCTGAAGCCTGGGTAGGTATTTAATTCTTGCTCTAATTTTTGAAACATTTTCTCCCATGGCTGATTAAAATTAAACCGCTCATTTAGAAAATCCAAACATTCATCTGGTTCCTTATTATGAAGCACTGAATGCAGCTCAGTACTAGGGAGATCCTACTAGTTTTGTTCCTTCAGGCCAGCTTTAGTTGACACTGATTATGTTAAGCATTTATCTAAGAAAAGATTCAGCTGAGTTGCTATCTCTCCAATAATGCAGTATTCTCATATTTTTTGTCTTGAAGAAATTATGCAGCTGGAAAATGGATATAGCTTATTTAGAACTACAAACACACAAGTTACTGCTAAAATTAATTTCATTTAAAATACCATGGCTCATCCTCACCTCATCCAGAACCTACTTCAAATAGTACCCTTTTCATGGACTCTGTTGAAAACTGGGGAAGTCATTCAAATTCAATATTATTTCAACATTTAAGAACAATTGACTTATAGGAGTCTCGTAAGCAATTGAGCTCTTTGTAGCTTTCCTGAAGAAACAGAAGCATAAAATTCCTTTCCAGCTAAGGAACTGATGTATTTGCTGCTCATTAAAAGCCCAGGTTTACCACTTATGAGGCTTCAGGTTGTAAATTAAACTCTTTATTTTATAACTTTTTTTTTATCTTCAGGTATCCCAATAAAATATTCTCTCTCAGAAATAATTTAAACATTTTTAAAAACAATTTTCACAAAACCCTTACAATGGAACTTCTGTTTGATCACAGTCAACCTTGCTGCAGTTGCAGCTTTGAACATACATGACTCAGACAAAAAAGAGATTCTAAGTGATTTATGTCTCTCTCCCTACTCAGTGTGTGCTAATCACATTGCCACCCACTTTTTTTGGTAAATGATTTACAGTCCTAGTGAATATAATCACCTGCAGTATCTGAGTCACAGAGAATGTTTTTGAACCCTAAACCTCTGCGGGCATGGAAAGGAACTGAGCACCTCCTGCTCCTCATGAGGTCTCGGCAGACTCATAGTTTTGCACATATTCGTGCTCTAATTACGTCTCACAGCAGGTGTTTTCTAAATCATTCTTCTCAGGTGAGGCAAACTATTTATACAGGAAAATATTAACCTGAAGGCATGTTCATATTTTCAGAGAACAGGCAGTCCCTCCCACGTGTCCCTCAGTAGCTTTAGCAAAACACAGACTTTATTAAACTTATCCTTTTATAATAAAAATAAAGAAGCAAACTCATGATCTTGATGTTAAATCCTCTTGGACCAACCTAACTTCAAATGGAGGATCTGGGATTGTATTTTATATTTTAACTTACAGGTCTACTGTACCATAATATTATCAGAAGCAGGGATTTGTGCCTCCCACCTGCCCACCACAGCTCTCAATGCTCTCAGCTGTCAGATGCAAAGTTCTTTGATTTTAGTGTCTCCTTGTGCTGGGAGCACTTCTTTGGGGGCATATGAAGAGAACAACAAAAGTAGAGCATCTTCTGAAAAGGTCAACCTGGCAGTATTCTTGCAGGATTCTACAAGTTTTCTCTTCTGCATAGAAGGGATTTTGCTACGTTTTTTTGTTTTGTTTTGTTTTGTTTTTTTTTTCCTATTTGTTGGACCAAAAGTCTCTACAGAAAAAAAATGCTAGTATGCCACACCCAAACATGAAAGAATTCAGCAATGTGGGGAGTTTTTATTACAAAGAGGTGGCAGCCTGTTCAGTACAATGTCCTAATCATTATTGTAAAGTCCTTTAAATAGTTTAGTCCTTGGTATTTCAACCTGAAGTTTGACAAGGATAATTTCAACTTATTCCTTTCTCTTTTCCTTTTAACAAGACAAAACTCTGACATTCTTCTTAAATTCTATTAAAGATTTTAATATTAATTTTTATGACATGATGTGCTAAAAGTTTTATGACCCTTTAAGGTCTGAAGCAGATTCTTTGCAGAAAGTACAACCAAAACACAAGTGCAAGATTGAAAAATGAAGCTTTTCTCTCAGGTTTCCAAAAGTAGTAGCCCCACTTAAGGGTGATTTTCACAGCACACGGCCTTGTAGTAAATGTTAGCATACAGCAAATGTGCACCATTTTTTAACATTGCTGTTTTAGCATTAGTCTGAGCAGTGAAGTGCTTATGGTCATAAGGCAAGCAAAATATGAACTCTGGAGTAGCGAAGTTGAAGTCTCTCAATTTAGTTACTTATTTTTAAAAGATTACATTAAAAGAGAGAAATAGGATGGAATAAGATGGTAACGACTGATGGCGCATGGGAACTAAGGCAATAATGTAAATCTCAATTTCCAGGCAGATGAGGAATTAGTTGAAACCAGTTCAAATTAGTTGAAACCAGTTGAAATTAGTTTCTTTCTGCCAGTTGCCGGAGAAGCCCTCAATATCTGGGAGAAAAGATCTGTGGTGTCCCAGTTCTTTTCCAAACCTTGCACTCTCCTTTGGTTCTTGGTGAAACCTCCATATATGGTGAAAGTGAAAGCTATTTTTCAATTGTTTTCTTGCATTGCTATCTTGCGCTTCTACTACACACTCTTTTCATCTACACCCCTGCTAGTTACAAGAAATCAGTTTTTTCTTTGTTTTTTTTCAAAGTTTTTTGCCTATTTCCATTTGTCAAGCTGTAATTTTGATCAGTTGTGTCAGTTTTGTATGTTTCCACAGAGTTGTAAGCAACTGCATACAGTAACACTGAGGTCAGTTCATGTTATGATGGCTAGTTGAGGCCACAACCAGTGCAGAGAGTGTAGTCAGAATAAAACCATCTTTGTGCTCTTCCAGTTTTAAAAGCTGTTTGAAAAGCTCCAGATTGCTCCTTTCCAAGCACTCACGGCTCATGGAAACAGGAATGCCCAGGCTGTGGACCAGACAGTGAGCTGGGCTTGGACCACGTAATGTTCTGACATGATTGATTTTTAACATGACATGATTCCTTCAAGGCATGAGGGATTTCCAAATGGCCTCTTAAACAACTTTTTTATTGCTTCTATGCTTTTGGGCACTGTGACCCAGGTACTGCCTCACAAAGGTGCAAAAATTATGTTCAGAAGGGGACACAGCAAGTGCTAAGCTTTAGCTACTAGGTTAGACTTCCTTGAGCCTCAGAGCTGAGAAGCTCATTTGGAGACCAGATGTGGCAAAAAAAACCCAAACCCAAGAGAAGTTTTCAGTAAGTGAATTACACTTTTAATATGCTGTTCTCTGCCGGTGGTTCTGTGGGTGAAATAATTTTGTACCATATAGAACTGCTGCCTACCATCATGCCCAGAAGCATGGGTAGAGTTCATTAAAAAGATGTTAAAAGACTTCTGTTAAGAATGCCAAATCAAGCAGTTAAAAGGTAAGAAATGCCAGCAATAAAGTTGTCTTACCAACAGCTTTCCTGAGCATAATATTGTAGCCTTTAAATTTATGCTAAGAACTGCCCCACAGCCCCCTTTTTTATTTTATTTGATGCCTCTTTTGCTTATATTGATCTGGCTCTTGTTGGATTATTTGAAACACTCTCACTGCTTCAAGTGTTGCAGTGCTTAAATTATATATTTCTTGGCTTTTAGTTTTTGATGCATTACACAAAGGGAAGCTGTTCCCACAATTCCTCAGCATTTCTAAGTGAGTATAACATTTAATACTGACTTTCTGATCACCTTTTTTCATAATACCTGAATATTCAGCCTGGTTAAATGAGCTGAAAAACAGCTGGCTACCTCTTCCAATCACATTAAAGAGTTGATCATAATTCATAGGCATAAACAGGAAGAATTACAATTTCATTCATTTTCATTTCCTACCTTCTGATCACTTGGCTTTTTAACGTAATAGAATGTTTTCAGCTTAAAAAAAAAAAAAGAAAAAGCCACCCCCCCAAAAAAGCAAGCACCTCCAGACTTTATTAGCAGACTTTATTATGCGCCATTTTCAAGGTGTGTTTTCTACTGGATGAGCACCTTGCCAGATTGGTGGTTCTTTCTTCAGGTGCCAGGGACAGTTAGGAACAGCTCCCACTTTCTCCTTATGCACTTGTTTCCACATTCTTAATTCACAAGGCTGCCTGCCCTGCTACCACCTATTGGTTCACCACTTGTGCAACAATCATTCTTTTGATGGAGACAGACTCTTACCAAGTTAGGTACTTTCAAAATCTGACTACAACAAAACAGAGTATCCAACACTCTATTGTGTGCCATTTCATCCTTGTTGTAACTGTTGCTGTGGCACAGCAGCTAATATAAAAACTCTATAAAGTACAATGTTAGGATGTATTACCAGTTACATAGTAAATATTCAATTTGTTTATACTTTATTTTTATGGTTTATTGCATTACCCATACCACTTATTTCCTATGGTACATAACTTCTAAGTATCCTATCTGAATCTGAAAAAATGTGCTCAATTTAAAACACTTCCTAGTTTCAAAAATAAATCTATTCATAAAGCCCTCTTTGTAATCAGTGCCACAAAAAAAAAAGAAAAGCCTTCACATTTTTATAGGTACTTTATGAAGACAGATGTGTAGCAAAGTTATTAGCAGGTTGTCTTACATCATATTCTTCTAGACGATGTTATAAATTGAAAAATATGATAATGAGGAAAATGCAATAAGGATTAGTAAAAGTACTGATGGCTGCATAATTCTCAAAGAAACAGCTTTCACTTACTTTCATAGAAAATGTCCTCATGATGTCCTCACCTGCTTTCCAGCACAGAGCAAATCTACTGTGCTGGAAACTTGAAACATTGAAATGCAAATGCCTCAAGCACAACCAGGAGTTCAGTGATTTCCCAACTATTTATCACTGTTGAATTCTGTACAAGAGGAATTTATTGCCTCCAGGCCTTCAACTGACCAAACAGTGAATAAAATGAAAAAGAAAATCTACTGAATATACATTTCTGCACAAGTTTCTTCTTGTGTGTTAATTCTTTGAATAGTGTTTTCTTTAAAAGCCTTGTAGGACACCAACCATTTGTTGTATCTCCTTCTATTTTTCTTTGTTTTACACATTTGCTAAGATTTTTCTCCATCCTTTTACCAGAAAATAAATTTTATATTGGCAACAGTGACCACTCACTTTCTATCTTTTTTAATACTCCAGGTTAAAATTTCTTTTACATAATTTTAAGTCAGGCTTTTTACAGTCAGACCCTCAAACTTTCTTACTTTTTATTAAAATCTTCTCTTGTAAATATCCTGCTTTACTTCCCCTTAAGTTTGTTATTGTTTCTATCACAACAATGCCTGCAGTTCCTAAACAAGACTTGGAAAAAAGACATCATATTACTTTCTCTCTAACCACCTTACAAGTGGCAAGATCTTTTCAAAGTGTAATTGTACAAATAAGAAAGGCAGAAATGGTAAAAAAAAAGTATTATCAACATCTTGGTTGAAGATTGAAGACGTGGAAGAGATCTGGGTATCTAGGTGCTAAACTATGTATTTAAACACCTTTAAAAATCAGCCTGTGGAGGAGCTGCAAAATGAAAGGACAACTGTTGAGAAGCACTTCATGGTTTTAGCCACAAAATATTTGAAACACGAGAACCAGATTCACTCTCGCTTTTTCATGCATGGTATGGCAAGAAGGATCCTTTCTTTTCTCCTGCTGTCTGTGGCTGATGTTAGAGGCAGACAGCTAAGGTTCCCTCCCTCCTTTCCACCTGCTCTGCACTGGGTGGAGAGGAGACAGGTTGCACCATTCCCCACCTCCTCCCCAGAACCTCCTTAGGAACACAGGCACAAGGCAGTAATATTTTTTACCACAGCTTTTGTCACAATTGCAGCTGAAATCTGAACTACTGTTTTGTTGACACCCACTGTAGGACTTACACAGCTCCTTGTGCTGCCAGTCACCTTCTTGTGCTCACCTATGTATTTAATTTCTTTCTTTGTATGTTCCAAGGGCATCTAGTCCCTTGGGAAAGACCTTGGGAAACACACTGTAATTAGCTCCACTGTTTACAGGACAGTTGCATTGTCAGATCCTGTCATCATTGGTTGAAAACATTCACAAACATCAGTATCTATCATTCTCTCCAGTCTCTCAGTTACTATTGTTTACTTTTCTTGCCTCATATTTGAGCTCTGCTCTGGCTTTCAGTTATGAGTATATATTCTTTGTGTGTGCAGTAATACAAATATTTACTGTGAAGTATCATTGATATGATTCAGAAAGTATGCCTTATGAATTCTCAGAGGGAAAGGTTTCATATGTTAGCATATTCTGCACAATTTTTGAATTTATCAAAAAATGAGAGTAACCCAGTACATTTTATATGGATATTAAGGCAGAGCGAAGCTGATCCATACATTACCAAGTCCATGCAAGTGTGTTTTGAATACAGACTCCAAATATCCTTGAGTTTGCAGTTAAAGATCTCTGCAAGTTAATTGGTCTCCAGTTACAGCCATACTGTCCTGGTTGTATCTCCACAGTTGACACCAGGATCCCCAGTCAGACATACATTTTCAGATGATTCCTATTCTGACTGGTTTGGGTGAACCAGCTGGTTTTCCAAGGAGAGAAACACAAAAGCTGTGTGGTAGCTCTTAGTCCATCTGGATTCCTACAGAAAATACCAAAACAACTGGCTCTGGGTAATTTATATTTCAGTCTAAATGGGTATTAACCTTCCAAAATCTTTCTAGCTATACCCTCTGAGACTGTGCTCATCTATAAAATGACTATAACAATACTTTTTCTGCACAACATTTCCCATCTTGATTTTGAAAACTGTTTCGTGCTGTATCTGTAAATTAATTAGTGTAGCAAGACACTTGTCTTGAGGGCATGGAAATAATTATGTTCCCTGGAATTGTTGGAAAACATACCAGTTTAAAAATATTTGTATACTTTTAGTTAAGGGGTTTTGTTTGCCTTTGCCCAGGGAAAAAGAATTTTTCAGAACATTGTTCCACTAGGTGAGGTCTGGTGGGCTTAGCATTTCAACAGACTTGGAATAGTCCAAAAGATAAAGAGGCATCAGTGGCCATTAATGGAACATCTATCCCAGACTCTGCCTATGGAAGAGTTGGAGACATCTCCTCCGGAAAAGACTGAAAAGAACATCAAGAAATGAAGATCTAATTAATATCAAAAGTGAAGAAATCCATATCCAATAGGAGACCAAATATCCAACTGAACACTGACCCAATTAGTTTCTATGAGTTTTAACTGCATAAAAGATCTGAAAAATCTAGTAAAAGCTGTGTCATGGAATGATTCTCTCTGCACACCCAGGCTATGCGTGGATGAGATGGTTTCTGTGGTACATCCTGGCCAGAGCAACATTCTGGCCAGATAATATTATCTGGCAAGACAATTATGCCTTGACTCTCTAACATTAAAAATGTTGGAGGGTTAGGTTTTTTTTTCCTGCAGTTTCAGTGACAGAATCATCTTGCAATTATACTAAAACTGGGGGGAGTGGGACAGGTGGAATAATAAATATATTTGGTTATAGGTAAGCAGTGTACAGGTACTGGCATTACGAATGACAAGCATTGCCTGTCAAAATAATTAACTTGCAAACACATACAAAAAAGTAAAATAGGTATTAAAAAAAAATGCTTGTACAATGGAGAGGTGAATTCCCAAATGTTCAACTGACATGACCTTGCTGTACAGAAGAGAAAGCAGGGAATTTGTATGGAAAATAGGAGAGACAAAGTCTGACTCAAGGAAATACTCAGGACAGCTGTTCTCCACAGGAAACAGGGGAGCTTAATTCTTCAGCTCTGTGGCTGTGGAGGAACTTGATGCACGTACCCCACCTGGGAATAAACAGTTTCCCTGCAGAAAGATGTTTCTCCCAGTGCTCATTTCTCTTCCAAGAGCAACTGTGCTGCTAAATACAAACTCTGGTTTCTGCCTAACTTGATACACTGAGGCAAAAACCATGAGAGAGTACTAATGCACATTTTTCTTGAAGGGCTCTCCAGAAAAATTGATTTTATTCACACATATTGCTTCACAATTTCAAAGTTTTCAAATTCATTCCACAGTAGATGGGAATATTTATGTGTAACTAGAAATTCGTCAGCATGACCTGAATTTCTGGCCTTTAGTTTAGTATGGCTGGGCTTTGGTCTCTGCTGCTTTGTTTAAAATACACAGATGATCGTATTTAGGCTCTCCAAAATTAACATATAGAAAACAACCTGCGGACAACATCTTTTTGTTTTTTATTTAAGAACCCTGGTTCATGTTTCTGATTCCATGTACTACTAATACTGAACCTAACTCCTCAATATAAAAAGTTTTCAATCCTTATTTCCTTGATATTTCCTTCATTCTTTTGTATGAATTTCCCACTAGCCAAACCAGCTTCCAGTGAACACAGCAGTGTAATCAGTCACTTCAAACATGCCAGGGTTCTGACTCACCGAATCATTCACAACGGGAAGCTGGTCCTCATTTCAGTGGTGCAGAGACATACTGACTCCTGAGTTAGTGTAATCCCTTTTGCAGCAGAAGGGGAATTAGAGTGTGTATGTTATCACACTCAGCTGTTCCCTCATCTGTGGAGGAATTGAACAGGAATATTTTCAACTGAGCAGTCCAACAGCTGGGGCAGGGAGATGTTGGGGTGTTAGTCTCCCAGGGCACCTTGGTTTCATCAGGACTCTGACATTCTCCCTTCAAGGAATGAGTGCATCCCCTGGGGCAGGCCCCTGTCATACAACCCTGCCATGGGCACACTTTCCTAGGGAGCTGGAAAGGCCTTATCTGTCCAGCATGGTTATTCTTGCAAATAGCTTCAGTGAATCTATGTTTTTACGATGAAAAATGGCTTGCCAGGAACCCCATGTCTCCTCCTAACAAGACTGAGTAGTAAAAAGTGATTCCAGAGTAATGATCACATATTCACTGGACACAAACATGTCTAGTGATTTTTTCTAATGTAGAAAAAAGTACAGTCTTGAGAAAAATTAGGCTGTTGGTATCTTTCTTGACTACCTTTCAAAATGGTGTGATTTGAGAGTTCCCTGCTATATGTGTATGTAGAGCGTGGTTGAAAGGGCAGGGCACTGAATGGCACTTTGCAGTGTTAAAATGCAGTGTTCAATCTATGGCAAACCAGTATTTCTTTGGTGAATTGTGTAGAGTAAGCAGACTGTCCATGACAGCTCTATGAATAGTAATGTTGAATTCATCATGATGATTTTGGTCGTGCTGGATTTTATTATGCAAGGCTGCTCCACAGTAACTAGTATTGAGCTGCAACTTATAGAGAAGCTTAAAGGTTGCAATTTCAGTAGAGAAAAACTGTTTTCTCATTTTTCTAATTTATTTCTGCATTTACAATAACTATGTGTTTAATATCTCATATAAACTTAATATTTTACTCTCTTCCTGTGTGGAGGATGAAGATTCAGGAGAAAGATAGGCAGAGTTCTAAAAAGTCATCCCTCAGATAATTTTTCCTCTCCATTCTCTCCTTCACCAGTGTCCACTTTTTCCAGCCACCTCCTGTTAACCCCATGATCTCCCAACATGAACAACTCTGTAAGTGTTCCCACTTACCATTTTCTCTGTGGAATCTTATTTACTTGCCTCGTCATTCTTGCTAGAAGTTTGTGGCAGCCCATAAGGGCTAATAAGATGCACAGGAGGAGGACAGAGAGACCTAGAGCACACAAGAAAGGAAGGTTAGAGTTTGAAATCATGTGTTCTGAATCTTCATCTTTGCCTATTTTTACCCAGGAGCTGCTGCTGTGTAGCATTACCACTTTCCAGAGTGATGACAGGCAAAGGAGAGGTTCAGTCCATACCATCTCCTTTGCTGGTTGGTAACTCCCACAGGCTACCAGGGCTGAAGAGTTAAGGCCAAGGTCATTCAGAATCAGCCCATCCTTTGGGTGCACTGGAAGTACCTCTGGATTCCCTGCATGCTTCAGGGCTCTGAAAATAAATGTGGGAGCTTTCCATGCAAGAAGATATTCAAAGGCAGCTGCTGCAACAGAGGTGAGGCCATGCTGTGGATCAGCTGGATATTAATGTCCTTTGCCAGACAAAATTTTTCAGTGTGGTGATTTTCTGCCTTTTCTAAATTTGTTAAAAGTAATCAGTCTTGAAAATTATGATGCTGTCATGAACAATTTTTGTTCATTTGTCGTGAAAGGGCTGTAGTGGTTGTGTAAGCAAAACCTAGAGAACTCCACGTAGAGAATACATGAGGTGTAGACTGGTTTACTGATTCAAAAAGAAATGTGTTCAATATCCTATAGCATAAAGGAGAGCAACTCTAGTACTTGTGGGTTTTTTGGTTGTGGTGGTTTTTTTTGGTTTTTTTGTTTGTTTGTTTTTTGTTTGATGTTTGTTTTTTGTTGATTGTTTGTTTTTTGGGGTGTTGTGTTTTGTGGGTTTTTTTGGGTTTTTTGTTTTTTTTTTTTGGTTTGGTTTGGTTTGGTTTGGTTTGGTTTGGTTGGTTGTTTGTTTTGGTTTTTTTGGTTTTTTGGGGGTTTTTTTCCACCACTGTTAGCACCTTTAGCACCTTTTGAAGCAACAGTAACCTACTGCTTTTTCTTCTGGGAAATCATTACCTGGGAAGCCATTCTGCCTTTGTCCAGTGTGCAAAAGGCAGCAGAGGGGATACCAGCTAATTGCCATTGCTGTTTCCAGCTGTCTCTCTTTCTTATTCTTGCCTACTTTTTCCTTCTCTGAACTGATTGCAGCTACTAACCTGGAGCACAGGAAAATGCCCATCACAAGTCTCAGCTTGCAGGCTGACCACAGAGGGAAGCAATGTCCCAGGGATCTCAGCAACTGCTCTTATGTACTACAGCCCTGAAAATGCTCCCACACTGTGCTTATCTCCTGCAAGAGGGTTTGAGAGGATTATGTCAATGCAATACCATTCCAAATTTCATAAGAGGTTCTAGCTCTTATTTTCCCTCTATATATGCTAGAAAAGTAGAAGGCAAGAAGTATAATTGAGAATTATTATAAAAGCAGATTAAAGACTATTTCTTGGGTTTTTTCCTATTGTTTTGTAGATATCTGCATGTATCTGCAGATTCATCTCATTTTTTAGCTTTTATTTCTTATACTAGATTTTATTTTTAAGAGACTGGGGCTGTTATAACACATAATACAAAGGCATAAGTCCAACCTTCAATATATGCAATATCATTATTTAAAATTTTTTTAATGCCTCATGTTTTTCAATGTTTTGTATAGTTATAATATGAGATTGTTATTTGTTTTCAGTTTTCTTCTTTTGAACTAATTTTTTTCTCTTCTGTTTGTTAATTGCTCATTTTTCTTACTGCAAGCACAAAACAATGAATAATTTCTGGTTTGAACAAAGCACTCCTGAGATATATTTGGTCTTTCACTGTATATCTCTGAAATCTTTAGTACAAATATGTCTCCATCTTAGGAAAATTTATGAAAACACATCTCAGGATCTGTGAGCAACTTCATCCATCCATTTCTTTTTCTTCTGTCTCTAGCACGTCCATACAGATTTCTGGAAGAGATTAAACAAAACTTGGAGCAAATTACAACCACAGAAACATAAACAACCAAACAAACAAACCCAAACTCCTGTCATTCATATAAAAAGGAGTTTCCCTTAGAACAGGGCTGGATAGTGTCAGTTAACCTAGGTGGCATATTTCAATACCCATGTGTCACTGCTGGTTTTTGGTAAATTATGCTGTAGTTGTCACATTTTTCCTGGCAGCATCTCTCAGCCGCTTTACTTTGGGGAATTAGGTTGCAGAAATGAAAACATGATGCGTCTGGTGCTGTGGCATGCCAAGGGAAATGAGATCATAGTGTAGCTGATTAATTTCTCCGTGGGAATTCAGTGGGCACCTTTTGGAAACAAAAATTCATAAAGTGTGGGTAGCCACAGACAAAAACAGTGTGTGCGTGTCGACAAGAGGGAAAGTCACCATGAACTGATTCCTCTTACAAAAAGACGCTAATGATATTGAGCCTAAGGACTGCTCTTTTAAATATCCAGTGATTAATTTGCAGCCAGTTGTTTGAAGGAAGACTCTTCAGTTTGCTTTCCACTGCTGCTAGGTCAAGCCAAAATTGTCTGAGAAGCATTTGTCTTGAAAATCTTTTTAGGTACTTCAAAGTAAAATTAGTGTAGTTGCTGAGGTCTGCGTCTAGGCTAAAACCTGACCAGCAGAGCTCAGAGACATCCGTATTTTGTATGATTATCAGCTATTTAAAATTGTCTGGCCCAAAAGGCTCATAGTGAATTCCTCAGCAGAAGGTTCTTTTGGAGACTTTCTTCCTCCATAATGATTTTTCATCTGATGAGAGCAGAGGGAATTTAGGAAGTTTCTTTGTAGAAGGGAATACAAGAATTGGCATTCTGCCAGGCAAAGCCAACCTGTGAGAGATACTGATGGGACATCCAGCCCAATACTTCTGACAGGGCAAACGGTGCAGAAAAATGGAACCTCATTTTACAAAAGATGACAAGAACCAGATTTGAGCTGTCAAGTCCATGTCACTATGGTCATTGATCAACTGGTCCATCAGCTGGCAGGGAATAACCCTGAGCAACCCTGAAGAGAAATGATTAGGGACTGAGACGTGCTTTTGAGAAGTACTAGATATTTGAAGAACATCATCCAGAGAAGAAAATATTGCTGCCTTAGTGGCCAAGGATGGATCTTGGAGTAAAATGCAGGATAGGGATTTTAAAAGATGGAAGGGGAAAATATGCTATTCAGAGCTTTGCCTAAACATGTGTGGCTGTATGGGAAAGATTTCCCTAATTCCCACAGGTCTTGCAACAAGTCTGCCATGATTATCTAAACACGTGGGAATGTGCAAGATGATGACAAAAGCCATCCTGAGTTTGAGAGATGAAGGGGAATGGTGAAGTTGTCAACAGCAATGAGCAGGGGAGGAAGAGTGGCAGGTTCAAATTAAAGACTTACCTGTGATCTTTTTTTGCTTCAACTGACAGGGAATCATCCTGAATACACTAAACTGTCAATTCAACTGATAGAATGGAACAGAAACAGACAGGACTGAGAGGTTAAAATGTTCAGCCTGGGAATTACAGCAGAAAACAAGAGAAAAAGGTATACAATGAGAAAACAGAGTCTGTAGTGGCTTTGAGAGAGTCCCATGAAGAAGGGAGAAGGAATTGCTGTAAAAGCTGCTGAAAGAGCAATAAAGAAGGCTGATGGAAAGCCACAAGGGGGTACTGCCACAAAAGCCAGGCCAGGAAAAAAGTGATCAAGGGTATCAGATTAGACAGGAAGGTCAAAGAGGACACTGAGATTCCCCGTGTTAGCCAGAAAGAGGTCATTTGAGACCTTGGTGAATTAGTTTGAATGGGGAGAGCTGGAGCCAGATTGCAATGAGTCAGAGGAAAGGAAATCAATGCAGTGGTCGTAAACAGGCCTTTCAAGTCACTCAGAAGTGAAAGGGAGAAGGGAGTTCTGGGAGAGAAAGAAAAGCTGACCTGTTTGCACTGGAACTTCACAAACAATGTACTGCTTATTTCTTTCCCTTTCTCAATGTATGAATTACCTTTTTTGTTTGTTTGTTTTGTGATCAATTTAGTTGTTGCTTATATTTTGAAGATCAGAAAAGTTTCCAGACTCCCTGATTGTAACAATTGCCCATTAATACATCTCAGGCACCTACCCAAGAAAATGCATATAAATAGCAGTCTGTACAAATTTATGTCTCTTAAATTTATTATTTAATCTTGATTTAACCATAGAGCTTCACTTGTTTTCATGATTACTACTTGTATGATGTTTGGCACTGGAGTTCATTGGTGCCAAGCTAAAATTAAATTTGGTTTTAAATGCCTGGAACTCCTACAGAAAAATGAAGTGAGCAATTGTGCTATAAAACACACTGCAGAGAAGTCTAACTTACCATACTGTTTCTCCAAAACATGTTTAGTCTTTTCAAGGCATTTGCTTGTCCCACCAACTACAGATTTTGCCAACCTGGCAACATTTAAAAGATATGAAAATATATGAAAATATATGAAAAAGATATCATGATAGAAATGCCACAGCTCAAGATTTAGTCATATAATTTTCACTGAAATGAAAAGGTAGTTCACAATAGGAAACATTTGGCAATTACATGGGAATATGGACTTGTGATTTCTGGCACTGCCTTTGGGGTCAGTAAGTACCTGTGCCTGGAAGAAAAACAGAGTAGCAGGGTTGAGAATTTCCACAACTGGCTGGAAGCAATTCCTGCTGTCTGATTTTAATACCACGGTTTTCACATGCTACCCTTTGCTCACGGTGTCTCAATTTTGTTTTAGGCAACACCCAAATAAAGAAAAGTCCCTTTGAAATTCACTGGGATCATAAAAAAAAAAGACTGAAGTAATAAATGTGCTGGATAGAAGGCAGCCATGCACTCATGTCACTGGTGACCCACACTGCCTTTCCAGGTGACCTGTGAAAGATTTCAGTCACGGTGTTCCTTACAGAGATTGCTAATGGATAAGGAAAGTGTCTGCAGAGACCTTTCTAGATATGTGCCCTCTCTGTGGGCGTCAGCCTGGGACCCCCAGACCTCTCCATGCCAGAAGCAGGCTGTTCCCTAGCTCCCTAGATACGTATTTTATTCCCTAGATATATGGTTTGTTCCCTAGATACATATTTTTGCTCCCTAGATATATGTTTTGTTTTGCAGCTTATCATCTGTTGTCCCACCTGTAATTATCCACAAACAAAAGTGAGAGCACCTAGCGAAGACTACAACACATCTTTAAAAAGAAAATCCTCTCCTCTGAAGCAACAAAGCAGTTTATCTGACTTGATTATTTTTTCCTTGATATTTAAATCAATAATTTCATCCATGTTAAATGAATACCATCCACAGCAGACTTAATTTCAAGTTTCGAATAAATAATCTTAGAGATTTAGCTCGTTTTTCAAATAGTGAATTACTCTCACTTCAGATTTTGCAAATGTGTTTTTGATTTGCAGACGTGGCTGGAATATTCTGCACAAATACATCTTCAGCTGTGCTGTACTCTGAAGGTGTCCCCAAAGACTATTAATGTGATTGGTCACCCAGTTCTTATAGAAACCACACCCATGATTTGACGAAGCTTAAAATTTAAAAGAAACTATTACATTTAATAAGCTGTGAATAATCTTGATTGCACACATCTGCATGTGGGTGCACACACACACACACATACACATACACACACATTCAGTTCATTTACATTTGAATACAAGTATTTGGACTGAAGTTAGCTGCTGAATTTCTTGCAGGGACAACCCACAGATAGAGCCAGAGCTTAAACCTCTGAACCAGAACAGTGATTCTGGGCTACATTCCCTGCATGATTGATATCCTGTAATGTTATTAAGGTGGGCAAGGTGAATGTGGGAGTGCTTCAGCCCAAGAACACAGCTCACTGTCTCTGCCAATGCCCTGCTGGGTGCCATCTCCCCACTCCAGGCAACTGGCACACAAGAACCAACTTGCCTGGCAGTGTTTTCATCATCGTGCAGAAACACAAATATGTTGGAAAAGTCATTATTACCTCTTCCAAGTTCCCTTTGGTCACACACGGGTCTGCACAGGGGTGAGCTGGCTGTTACACCCATGTAGAGGAATTGCTACTCACCATCTTCTTGGTGTCTCCAGGGTTGGAGCTGTTTGACATCACACTGCTTTCTCAAGGTCCTGTAACATGGCCACATCAGATAGAGACATTTGTATGCTGTGGGAATTTTTCTAGCAAGGATTCACCATACAGAATATTCCCCTTACCTTCTTTGTCTTTACTGTATCCTCAAGAATAAAATTTACCAGGAGTGAGTACATTGCAAACACATGAGATTGATTACAAAGATCGCTTCATAAGTAATGACAGTGGTACCTTGTGCTCAGAATTTCTCCCTGGTGTATGCTATGTGCAAAAAGCAGAATTTCTGTCTCAGGTAAGTCTTATTTAGGTGGGGTTTTTTCTATATTATCCAAGCCATGCAAAATTTTGCAAATTCACGAAGAGCCATAAAATCATTTATCTTGCCAAAGAAATTTATGATCATTGAGTCCAACCGATTCTACAGTTATTGAAAGAAGTCTAATTAATCTTATGTCATCTGAAAACAAAAAATCATAATTTTTCAAAGCATTCTTATATAACTCCTACCTGATATGCACTATTGACCAAATATTCTCCAGGGAGTAAACCCACAGCTGTGTAAGATTTTCATATCACTACACACATCAGAAGGTCAGTGGAACTATTGCAAACAGTGTCTGTTTGTATTTTTGCAATGTTCCTTGGATTTCTGACAGCACCCTCTGATGCACTCTCAACTCCTGAACTACATCAGGCAGAACAAAGGCATTCTGAATTTTGCCTTTCCATATTTCAGGGCTAAGAAGCTGGAAAGTGTTGACTTTCAATGAAGTCACCGTTTCTTTCAAAGTGAAGAAATATACAGAAAAGGGGAACAGTTGAAATGACACAGTGCTTTGAAAGGATGAGAGGGAACCTTTACAATTCTAATTATTTATATAACAGTAATCACTAAGCTACAAAAGTCCTGTCCTCATCCTCCCATTAAAAAATTATTTGGGCCAATTTTCATAATTTGTTGTCATTCTATAAAAATTTAATGGTATGTGTTCCCTCAGCAATTATTCTGCTAATAGTGTTTCAGGATGCTGCAGCTCTGAGTCATGACCTCAAATTCTTTGTATACAGAGAAAGCGCCAGTTGGAGTCAGTGGGATTTGATGAACAAGTATTGAAGAATACTTTTAATAAGCTTGAGGGGCAAGGAACAACAGGGCAATGTGTCTGGGGGGGAGGCTGTTTTGTTGTTGTGAGCAGCAGCTGGAACAAGTTGGATAGGAGAGCGTGCTTGAATTTGCCCTCAGTACCACATGTTGAATAGCACTACCAGTACCTGTTGAGTAGCAGGTTGGAAATTCAGAATAAATTCAGAAGACAGGCATAAAACAGGAACTTGTTTCCCAAAAATGCAGAATTTTATCCCTTACTCTAAGACAAATGCATACAATCACATATGATGTTTATTTTATTACTGATAAACACTCAGCAGTTACGCAGTCAAAACAGTGTTCTGCCCAAGAGGAAAAAAATTCAAAACACTTTTAAGGAATGAAAATAAAGCATCCCCAAATAGCATGCAAACTATTTCAGATTAGTTCCTGCTTGGTTTTTTTCCATGAAGAATTACACATTGCATTATATATGTTAATATAATGCACGTTCATTAAATACAAAATAATAGTGGGACAGAGTAAGGAGCAAACAGAATTAGACACTTACACTGCAGAACTGGGCTCAAAAATTTTCTGCCAGTTTTATTCAAACATTTCCTATCCTCTTTAATTTTAGACTAGTCAGAATTCCCTTTCCCTCATTCTGTAGGAGGTCATGCTAGGAACCTATGGCTTTTATGGCCAAAGGCTGTGGAAATTGGGTCACCTGAAAAGGCAGGGTGGTCACATCTTCTCCAAAGTAATGTGTTTTGACCATTTCTATATGTTTTAAATGGACAGCTTGATCTCTGCTAGGTATATCAACAAGACTCATTTGTATCCTTCAAAAATATCTCAATTAATTTAGCATTAATTAATATTCTTGTGTGTTTCTATTTCATATGATTTTCATAAGTCCCATATTCCTAATTACTCTGCTAATTAGAGGAAAGTCTCATGCTTCTTATAGTCACACATGCCTCTGGAATTTTTGTGGAGAGCAAATTATAAAAAATGACGTTTTAATGCACGCTGATTTTCATACTCCTTCTAAAGTGATGACAATGTGATGACCTAAGGGTTCTACATATTTTTAACCCTGTATTTCAACTGTGGCTTCAGGAATGATCTGAAATCCCATGTTCAGCCGCACCACACTCTACTTTCCCTGTCCTGGTCCCTAAGGTGAGGGGCTGGGGAAGGGGAAGCCCAGACAGGCAGGTGGGACAGAGCTTCTACATCCCTGCTCAGAGAAGCTGGGCAGCAGGACTCCAGAGCACACTGTGATATACCTGACCTCTGCTTAAACACAGCTGAGGCCTGCAGCTCTCTACCCAACAAAAGAATGCACATAAAGAGAAAAGGTCCTGAATATATCCATCCTCTGGAGAGATTACTGCCTTAGCTTCAGATTGTATGGCATACCAGAGTAGGTCCTCAGAGAGTAATTATCTGTTATGAACCAACTACACGTGTAGTCCTCAAAGATTCTTCTCAATGACAAAGGAGTTAAGGTAGCTGGTCTCACCAACCACTTGACTCTGCATCATATTGCAGCTTCTTCTTCTGACAGGGCACCTCTGAGTCCCAGATGCTCTTGCTGATTTATAAGAAAGAAAAAATAACACCAAGAGGGAGAAGAAAACCAAATTTAAGATGAAATTTCTTCATTAAAGTTTTGCAGCAACCACAGGCCACTTGAATAAGGAGATATAGGATTATGATAGATATTTTAGACAACACATAAGCTTTGTTTACTTCCAGAGTAATTTTCTGTTCATCAAAATAATGTTGAAGGAAATGGCATTTCTCATTCCCAAAGATTTCATTATGTTGATGATGGGCTGAAGACAGCTTGGCTTCCCTTTCTATCAAACACACCATCCTCTTCCTGGTACTGCTTTCCATCTGAATCTTAGGCATCACATCCTGGCTATGGTTCTGACTGTCTGAGTTTTGAAAACAACCCTCTTTGTGCTCCTCTGCCATGCTCAGGTGTGCCCACCAAAAGTAATAAGCATTTTGGACTTCCTCTCCTAAAGAGTGTATATAATACTTTTCCCATCCCCTGTAAGGCTTCCAGTACTCATAATTTCTGAATTCAAATTTGCCTTCAAATTTCCTGCTTCTCCTTCAATAGCACTAAGCAGGTCAGAAATTATGTAGTCTGATCATCAAGTAATTCAACATTCAGTTGTTGTTTTAAATCTTGCTCTTTCAAAGAAAACCTGACTTTTTCTCATGGGTTGGTAAGAAGCTCTTCACAAAGGCGTAACCTGTTCTTCTGACACCTCATGCAGAAGGTGTAGCTGAAGAATACTACAAAGCTCAGGTGGAGGTGTTTTCTGATGGGGATATGCCAACATTGTGAAAGCAGACAGATTATGAAGTCAGTTAGAGGGTGAATTCCCATCCATAAAATAACTATTTCTAACCTTTTGAATGCACTTGTTCCGTAATATTAAAGAGGGAAAATACATTTCAGGCTTTTAGGGTATCAAAAGATTGTTGAAGGTTAGTGAAGGGAAAAAATAAAGAAAATAAAGAAACACTTTAGCATGGATCAGTGCATATGAGTGCTTCTTATACTGTCACTTTTAAAGGCAAAGTTTCCATACTATTAGCTAGCTGAATAGTTGCTTATTTTGCATTTTTAACTCTGTGCTCTGTTCAGTGGCACTTACTATGAGGAGCTGAAATTTATTACACTTTGCAGGAGTTTTATGACTTGGAACAGGAGTGATTTAAAAGGAGTGAACATTTTAGTAACTTTTTTTTTCCACTGTGCCATCCAATTGTTAGATGGAAAAAAACATACGTAAGAGGATTAGGCTAAATGATGAATGACTGCCAGTTTCTTTCTCTTTCTAGATAACACAATGTATCAAAGGTTTAAATCATTTCAGAAAAGTTTAAACTTCCTGGTAGTGTAGCTTAAAAGAAGTCATTATTCAGCATACAGCATTTGCAGATTTTGTAGTTTTAAAAGAACACAATGATGCCTCCAGAAGTTAATGAAAGTCCACAAGGTCATGTTAATATGAAGAACTGGGTCAAGCTTGTGGCAGTTTGAATCTAAAGATGACCCGGGCCCAAAATCAAAGCATAAGGAACTCTGAAAAGACCTGACTGTAATTAGGAAGATACAACATGCACCCGAGGCTCATGAAAGCCACTGTGGTCATTCTGGATAGATACTCTGGTACCAACACAGAACTGTACACAGATGTGGGTAATGTACTCAGACTTTTAAAGACTTCACCCTGGATGCAGAGCCTTTGTATAATAAGAACCTAGGGAATCGAGCCAGACCTCTGAAAACAGCTATTCAAGTCCAGGTGGCAGTGCTGACTGGCACTGTGCTCCAGCTGAGTGCCCAGGCTGCAGAGCACTGTCTCTCCATTGGGCTGAAAGGGAGTTCATCAGGAGGGCAAAGTGAGGACCAACACAGTGGCCTCTGATCATGCCCCAAGTTGAGCAGAGTAACCAAAACAAGATGCTGAGGGTGACACAGAGAGTCCCAGAGAAGAGCCACACATCTCTGTGATGACCAGGACCCAGCCCTTCGACCGGAGTGGGAATGGCATCGTCTGCATCTGCAGGATGCAGGTCAGCTTGGTGAGTGAGCAGACACAGCCCACACCCACTTGAAAAGTACCACCTAGACATAACCCTCTGTAAGGCAGGAATGAATAAATGACTGGCTGACTGATCAAAAGTGAAGGGATGCCTGCAGCTCCCAAGCCTTGCAGACAAAGACTTGTAGATTCAGATTTTTCCGACAGCTGCATGCAGGCAAGCTTTTCTAACTCCGACCTGGACCGAGGAACGCTGCGAGGCAGGGATGCATGCCAGGGCTCATGCAGGCACCTCAGTCATGGGCCCTTCCCTTGTGATGGGGTACAGGAGGAAGATAGGAACTCCTGGAGATGCACAGGATCTCTGAGCACATTTTTTTCTCCAGAAGCAGTGAAATAATTGGAAACAGCATAACCTCCCAGCAGCCACTGCCAGTGAGCTAGTGTGTGAGCATGGCCAGAAAACATGGAAAGTCTAAAGAAATAACAAAGTCCTGCATAAGTGGCCCAGACTCTTCTGGTCTCACAGAAAATGTTAGGGCGGGGATCTCCCTCCCTGTCAAATTTTAAACATTCTTCATTGCATGCAAAGAGGAGTAACATGCATGTTTAGCCAACCAAAGAAAATCACAAGCACTTTTATTGCTGGGGCACCTTCACTCTCTTTCCACTGCTTGCCCCCAGTAGGCTCCAGCAATTTTGGCAAGACCTGGGAGAGGTGCCAAAGCCTTGGGCAGGTCACATTTCTAGAATCCAACGTGAGGGGAATATGGGGACACCTCAGGACCTGGTGACAGCTGGAGCCTCCTGGTTGTATGTGGCCAGCCCCACTGTGTTATTTCTGCCCTGGCTGGCAGGTTGGAGACACAGGGAGCCGTGCTGCCAGGGGCTGGAATCTCAGGTCTCTAACAGGGGTGAGCTGTGGGAACAATATAGGAATATGGCTTTGGAAATTGTGACAAAGCTAGGAAAACTGTACCTGAAGTGCTGAAAGCAAGACTATAGAGGAGACAAACCCATGGGGAGCCACAGATGGTAGTTAGGTTGGCAGTTGTAGCAGAGAGATTAATACCTTCTTATTTTTCATACCTTCAAAAAAAGGTACTGAAGCATACTGAATAAAAGAAATGGGTTAGTATAAGGGAGGGAAATAAAAAAAATGCAAATTACTAGCTATTTTTCTTTGGGTTTTCACCCCACAGATCTCCTCCTTTCAAAATAACATTGAATTTCTGTTTAATTTCTTAATGTGAAGCTCATCTTGAAATACTATACTTGGGCACCAAGTTCCAAGATGAGATAGGTAGTTAGAGAGACACTTACAGACAGCTCCATAGATCTATATGATCTTCACCTACTANGAAGCATACTGAATAAAAGAAATGCGTTAGTATAAGAGAGGGAAATAAAAAAAAAAAATGCAAATTACGAGCTATTTGTCTTTTCACCCCAAGGTCTCCTCATTTCAAAATAACATTGAATTTCTTTTTTAATTTCTTAATCTGAAGCTCACCTTGAAATAGTATACTTGGGCACCAAGTTCTAATATGAGATAGGTAGTTAGAGACACACTTACAGACAGCTACATAGATCTATATGAACTTCACCTACTGTCCTTCCATTGCAGTTTAAGAACCAAACATTTGATAAATTTTTCATCACGTCACACCTAATTAAAAACAGAATATGACAATCATAGCTGAATGAAAAATTGGTTTCCCACTGGAGGGGGGAAGAAGACAGGAAAGAACAAGACAGATTTAGAAAGCCGTCTCCCTCCAACATCAAGATAAATCCAAGTCTCAGAAAATCAGTTAGAGGCAAAAGTCTTTGTAGATTGGGATTTTATTTTCATGTTGGCTTAAAAAAAAAAAAAAGACATTTCAATTCAAGGTGATAATTTTCATCTAGAAAATATTAGATTTAACAATTTATTCTTTTTAGGCAAAAATGAAGTGAAATAGTCTTTTGACATCAACTAGTATTATATGAATGAATCAACATCTTCAGGAAAAAAGGCATAGCCAGAAAATTCCTACCTCATCTTGTAGATGCCCCAAAGCCCATCTTTCCCAGACTAAGGCTACTTATTTTCTGAAACAGACAATTGAACTCTGCTTTTCTGGAACTCATATTTATCTTGGCATGTATTTACACATTTTTAATGCCAAAAGGAGCAGACTTCAGTATGATTAAAACACCCAGCTGAAGCTTTCTTATGGAAGATATCTTAATAGCATGATAATGTGCAAGATCCCCTTTTAGCCTGCAGGTAATAATTGACGTAGAGATCAGCAGATGGAGTGATAAATATGAAGAATACAACTGTATCTGGCAGGTATTATAACCTTCAAAAACACTTGGCACATCTTATGATATCCATTGCTGTAAGCTGATGCAGATTAAGAGGTTAACAAATTTATACATGCCTCTCACTCTCATTTCTAGCACAGACCTTTACAAACATGTCACATGTACTCGTCCTCATTGAAGGTGAGCTGCGCAACAACTTTGAAGTGTTAAAACAAGAGGTGTTAGATCTCTGGGAAAGCAAACCTGGGCCACAGTACTTCCAAACAAAGCAAAAATAGCTCAATGTTTCATAGCACAAGCAAAGTGTCTGATTTTTAGAAACTTTCCTGGAAACGTTCACATTTATTCTGTGACCCGGTATTAAATATGTTACATCAATGAAACCTAATGGAAACAGTTTATGAGATGAAAAAACTAAACTAAATCCTACAGAAGCTGTTCATTTTAATTATGTAACCAAGACTGTAGGAGCTGAAATATTAGCCCCTTCTGCTGTAGCTCTTTCAGTGTTTTAGTTTGCATTGCACACATACTTCCAGCAGAGGATAAAGACACTGCCTTCTAAATGTTGTTTGCCACTTTCAATAATTGCAGGGTTCTACAAACATCCTCCACATTCAGGTATTATGTCCATAAAGCCATCACTTGCTGATGAGTCTAGTAACTCTGATAGTGACTTTATGAAATTCACTTCAACAGAGGTATTTTTAATTGTTGCCTGGCTAGAAATGACTGAAGTGTTTTGGGGGGTAACTGAATACTTGCTGCCCTCTCAGGCTTGTCCTAAATATTTCCCTCTAATGTATGCCAATTGTCTGTGTTCTCCATAACAAGAGATGCTGTATTCCTCACACAATAAAGGCAATCCTTCAGGTGCTGCGGATTCAGTTATTGCCTTTACAGGTAGGTAAGTACTTGCTGGGATTTGATTTGTTCCACTAAATTGCTTTTATGTCTTCTAACAGCAGCACACTTAAGGATGCTCTTGCTTTCCTTCTGGTATTTAGTGGAAGCTGTACTTTTTATTAGAGTCATTTGCTAAACATGTACTTTGCCTTACTTTGCTTATCTTTGCCTTCCCTTTAGAATTTGTTTTTCTCTGTGCCTCTCAGTGAAGTCTAGCTTCTGAAAGTGGGACTGAAAGTGAGAAGAAGGGCAGGAGGAGAACCTCTGCCAAACACTGAACATGCTCCTGTGTTGCTGGCACAGCGGGCATCTTTGCCATGCAGGCAGGCATTGGCAGTCTGCTCATGCTGTTCCCTGGAGAATGAGGGACAAAAGCTCCCCACCTCTGGCACCCAGGGGCAGCCAGCAGTGAGGGAATGGGCTGCAAGGGCAGTATCCCAGCTGACTATGGGCGCTGCTCACTAGTGAACTACTATTGCTTTTGGGAGGGGAGAGGAGTGGAGAGGGATTCTGCATCACAGGTTTGTCTTTCTCAGGGCAGATTTCATACAGAGCCTGGCTTGGTAGTCTGCCGAGATCTAAAATTTAGCTCTAAAGCTGTAGTTTTTCCCCCTAAGCAAATCAAACTTTCCTTAAGGAAGCAAAAAGGAGAACATGAAAAATATTTTCTTTTCAGAGGGATGTTTCCAAAGGGGGGGAAAATGTATAACTTTTGAAGTTGGCTTTAAAGTTTGATTTTCAAACTCTGATTGGTCCACTCATAAAGCCTCCCACAAGCCAAAGAAAAAGTCATGTAGCTTTGCCTAAATATAATTTATTCTTTATTTCACTTATTTTTCAACCTTTCTTCCTCTACCTCATTCCCTAGGAAATTACTATCCTTCCTCCTTATTTATACTTTCAGCCTCCAGGCTGAAATTAGTTTCTTTTAGTACTACACCTGCTTTAAAACATGAGGAAAACATGCATTTCCAAGGAAAAAATATAGCTGTCACCAGGAAGACTTGAAAAGAGAATGAAATAAGCAAGACAAGCATAGTAAGGGATATTTAAAAAAAAATCAAACCAACAAACAACAAACCCAGACTGGGACATGTAATGCAAATCTATACTGGAAAAAATGCAAAGTAAACAAAGTTGTTTCAGTACTAGGAGTACATTAAATCTCTTCATTTTTAAAGTAGTTTCTGCGTTCCTTCCCTCCCTCCCCCTTCTTCTTGAGAACACAATAAAGGACAAGCATCATTCACTCTTAGTAGCACCTTACTACAGAAAGAAGATAGCTCATGAAACCAAATTTCTCTGCTTCGGAAGAAGTGGCAATTGATAGCTCATGACCAATAATGCTAATTGGTGCATCCTATTTATGCACCTTTCTTAGCCATTCAGCTGAACTCGGGTAGGTTGCAGAAAAGGCTGATGATTTTGTCCCGGAGAAGAAAGTAAACCCAGTAAATTGCCATTGGATGTAAATTCCTTTTGAAGATGACTCTCATTTCTTTCCCACTTTTAGAAATGTGGCTGATTTTTCCTCTCTTGCTAGAGTAATAGTGGTGTATCCTCCTCGTAACCACCCTGCACAGAAATGATTCAGCTATTATAATTAAAATACAGAGCTGTTCAGTAGCATGCTATACTCACTCCCATCTGTTAAGGGAGGAACAATACCCACTAACAAGGTGGTAGGCCAGTTTCAACAGGGCATAAAAAACCAAATGAAGATTAGCTTAGAGAGGAATTTCACCAAACACAGCAAGTGCCTTATTTTCTGCCAGCAGGACCTTCTGTTTGCAACTATGCCAACAAAGAGCCAAAAGTTTCATTACACAGGACTGTAGGACCTGTGGATGCAACCTAATGAATCACTTTCCTTCCTTTACCTCTTGTTTTCTTGTCAAGATGACTGGGCAGAAATCCACCTTCAGTAGCATAACACTATTATTTATCCACACTCTTGGTTATGTTTGCAGCAGTATTTTCTAAATTCTAAGGACTCTTCAGCTTCATTTAACACCACCACTTTCCTGAGGTTCTCCCCTAAAGAATTCTTGTGCACAGATATAGGAAATTCAGGTTTGAATCACTGCCCTTCAGAAATTATATTCTTTCCTGGGCATCTTACAGATCTCAAGGGGGAGATTGAGAAAAGGAAGGAAGGGAGCTGGCTTAGTCTTATAAAGCACTTTCAGGCTAAATGTACCCACCAATACCTGGCAGTGGTGTGAACTGGATGCTCCCAGATATCCTTAGTCAAGATGTTAAAGGCATGTGGCTTAGCTTCAGGATAAGGTCCTGAATAACCAGAGACACTTCCCTCTGGCCTTGAGAAAGAAAATTTCAAAGTACAATGCACCTGAACTTTGGCTTCTTTTCCAGTACCATGACTTGGTACCCACTTGAGGAAAACCTTTTCTGAAAGGCTTACCCACAGTGCAATCAGACAGTGAAAGGGTGCTGCTCTTGCTTTGGGGGCTTCTTAAAAAGTTATGACAGAATGTGTAAGGATGTTTTTGCTGGAATAAGTTCAAATGCTGCAACTGATAATCTTGGCCTTGGAGCAGTAGGTGGTGTGCTCTCACACAAGAAACAAATGCAATCTTATTCTAACTCATACAATAATGTACAAAAAAATAATTAGTGCTATAAAATGGCACTATATTATGCCTTCCAGCCTTCTCCAGTTAGATTTGGCCAAAGGCCTTCTGCCATAATGACCTGACTGTATATTTGAGGAAATCTAATAAATAATTCAAGAAACCACCTACCTTAATGAATTTCTTAGAACTTTAATATTTTATTATGAGAATTTCTTGTTCAGTTTTCCAAACCGATCATGAGAGACAGGCACTTGAGGAGTGGGTTTACCCCATTCCTGTTGTTTATAGCTTTTAAAGTGGTCAAAGCCCCAGAAGAAATTGAGGGAGGGAATCAATCATAATGTGAAATGATGAGAGAGAAAAAAGAAGAGCGTGAGGTTCAGCATTTACACAGCTCTGATTCGACTTTGTGACCCATGGTAGACAGGTACACAGGGAAGTGGCAGTGGAAAGCTAAATCCCCTATTACCCTTCTGTCTGGCTCTCCCCTGAGGCAAAATCTGCTCCTACAACACATTTCATTCCTCTAATGACCATTTTTCAGTGTGTATAAAGCACTCTCTATTTATATCACTCCAGTTAGTATTTGTAGTAAAAGAAAGCTTAATTGGGACCTCCAATGCAATTAATGCATAGATATAATTCCAGTGAGAAAGAACTATAAGGCTGGACTGACAGGGAGTCCTGTGTGGCTGTGACTGATGAAAGAAGAATGCTACTTGTAATATGCTGACACTGTACAGAATTAGGCTTTGTGTTCCCTAGTCATAAAATGTCTTTTGGGATGAAAGGCAGACATTTTGGGTTAGTTAGCTCCTATTTAATTAATGTGGCTTCCAATGTAAAAGGGTTTATTGAAAGCATTCAAAAAGGGAGAAGAATGGAAAGGACTCAAGCATATTTTTAGTTTACTCTGAAGTTTTTCATTATGCAAGTATTCAGGCATCTGACCAAAATAAATTCTGAGTGAAAACTAGAACAGCTTTCAAATTTAAGCAGTATTAGACATTGTTAGGGAGTCCACAACTTCACTCAAAAATCTCCCTTGCTTGATTTTTTCTTGTATTATCTGGATGAAATTGGAAGAAACCATGGCATATTCAGGATTTAGCCTAGATTTTTTCTCCTTACTTTAAAGATAAAGTTTTCCTTTTTACATTTAACCTATATTATGTTATTGTCAGGTATTTTTGATGTTGCTTTCTTTTTTGTTCTGATTTTTATTTCCTATGTGAGCCACTTTGCCAGTATCCTTAATGAATCCAGTTTAATTGATTTCCGGCCATTTCTCCAATCTAAGATGACTAAACTGTATTTTATTTTCATTCTCCCATGAATTTGCTATCCCTTCCTGCTTTTTGTCATCTGAAAAAATGATTTCCACTCTTTTGTATTTCCTCCTTCATTTCATTCTGGGATTCATTCAAACATACAGCACGTGGAATGCCCTGATGTGAAGAAAAATGGACAATGAGATTCAGACGCACCGGGACAGAGTTTGTCAGCAAGATATAAAATGAGAAAGACAGAAAATGGGTCTGATTTCTCATGCAATTCCCTGAAGCCCTGAGTGGTATTTGTTAGGGGTATAACAGGAGAGCCATGATACATTTCTTGTTTATAACTCATCTAGTTTTTATTAGAAGTTACATCCTTGGGAAGAGTTCACATCAGAATCTGGATGCAAACTTCATATTGGGTTGTTATCAGATGTACACATATATTATGGTAATTTGGCTTAATAGAGAAGGACAGATGAAAAGAGTGTTAACAATACAATAAACAAAATAATGCACTTCATTTCTTGGGCATAAGCAAAGAACTGTCTGAGACCACAATAGCAATATACTTACCAATTTTAAAGTATGCAAGAAAATAAAACACATAAAAGTTAAAATAAAAAAATAAATCTTGATCTCTTTTCTCTGCGTAGCTGTGGTTTTCAGATAAACAATTGCATTCAGATAAAATTACTCTTTTTTAAATGTCATCAAATTGTTCAGTGATTGCTATGGTTACAGATGATCAGACATAGATACTGAACAGTAAAAAAAGATTAAAAAGGAGATTTATTCTTTTGTCTTGAGCTCATAACTAACTTAGTAAAATAAAAAACAAGTACCTCAAAGCATTCTTTTTTCCTTAAATATTTCTCTATTGAATCACGGTCTCTTAGGGATTAGTACTGTGGTATTTGGTAGCTGTTGGCTGAGACTTATGTGTAGTGAGACTTGACACAGTGCAGACTGGATGTACCACAGTCATCATTCATTTGTTAACCACAAGTTTAGATGTGTGTTGTCAGATATAAACACATAGGCAGCAAAGGAACAGAGTTAATCCAAGGTCATATTTACTTGTTTTGTAATAGACTTCCAGCAAGGAAATATTGAACTATATGAATTGTACTGTAACTGTTGAGCAAGGAAAAGAAGACAATAAGGTGTTTGTTCCTTAGGGCTGCTGAAGAAGAGCTTCTCCTTTAGGAACATACTGCTATTTTGTTCTATTCCCAAATTATTCAGCCATTCTCTTTTTAGATATAAGCTGAAGATTGAAACTACAACTATAAAATACTTTGTTTCATTGAATTTCTCTAAAGCCTGGCAATATTATGTTTGACCATCATTAATAAGAGGTAAAAAAACTGGTTAGAGGATGCTTACATAAATCTTTAGGTCAGTCTGTTCATTTCTCTGGTCTGAGTTAATGGCACAGCCCAAGATTCACCAGATCCAGCTGCAGAATCTTATCTTAATATATTGGGATGGTGCAAGGACAGGACTATTTCACAGTCTGAATTTGCCTTGCTTTTGACACATTTAAAACACTTACGTGCAATTTCTGAAAGCTTAAAGAGAAAGGCAGCAAAGTTTCAACATAAAATTGCTGGATTCATCATTTGCCATAAAGATGAATGAAGACTCATTCTGAATGTTTTAAGGCACCAGGAAAGAAAGCACTGAAGTCTGCCACAAAATCTGTCATGACAGGCACTGTTGCAAGAAGAATTTATCTTGTGCTGAGAACAGCTGTGAATGACAATGAGCATAACAAACAGGGCCTGCAGTCCCAATGGCCCCTCAGATATGGACTAACTGATGTTTGTGGCTCATGCTCCAGTGCTGTGCGTATAACCCAGCTGCCTCCTGCCTAGGAACTCTGCAGGAACGACACTTCCAGCCTCCAAGTGCTCCTGCCTGCCCTGTGGAGTTGTTTGAGGATCACTACAGAACGTGAGTTCAGCTTGGTGAGATGAAGGTCCCCAGATCAGCTCATCTCCAATAGACACCAGCAGCAGTGGACTGGGAAAGGGTGTGAGCGCAGAGCCAGCATGGTGGCACTTCCCATTGGTGACCACACAGGTCTTTGTCTGCAGCTTCCCTATATTATGCCTGGGAAGCAAAATGATCTCCACTCTTTTCAGGATCTATATAAATGACAGTCCTTCACTTGTGGATGCAGTCTCGTGAGAATTTTCTTTGGTTTCTTCAGCTTTGAACAGTCTCCAACAACTGATAGGAATTTTTGTGGGCCCAGATGTTTACAGGACAGCAATTTTTATAGGTTAAATTTTACAAATTCATTTACAGGCATATATCTTTTTAAGAAGACAGAGCTTTAAATTCCATGTCCTGTCTCAAGGTAAGTCATACTGTGTTTCTGAGGCTACCATGGACATATGTTCCTAAAGCAGTCATGTAGTTCTTGGCTGCCAAACTGGATTTTTAAATGTTTTTATATGCTGTGACAATTCACTTTACGGAAGGCACTATGTTGACTCTGTGTGTATTAATAGCTGGACAATATTTTTTTAGAAACACAAAGCCCAGTCCCCAAGTGCCATCAAAAGCCTAGTTCCCTCAGTATGATATGCAGCTCACTGTATTGGCTGCACAGTAAACTGCTAGATATTCCAAAATGTACATTGTCATAGACAAACTCATGTATAACTGAGACCAAAATCATTCCAGTTTTATGAGCCTAGTTCAGATTGAACTGGTTTTTAAAGCTGACCAGAATACTCTAGGTTTTTTGAGCACACCCGTGCATGTAAATGTAGCAGAATGACTCTATCATGGACTCAAATTTAACCAATTTTGAAAACAAAATTTTTAATAACTTTCTGTTTCTTTCTCAAGGAATCTCCACAGAGAGACTGTGTGATATTTTGAAGTGATTCAATGAGCCAGTCTTGTATGTTTTTATTCTTTTTCTGTTGCAAGCCCGGATAATAAATTCAAATATTTTGAAAAGTGTCCTGTGAGATACAATTCTTAGATGGCTGATTTTTATCAGTATGAGGCCCAAAGACCCTATATAATTTTGAAGAGAAAAAATTAGTTTGATAAATGTAGCGCAGTGTTCAAAATCCAATTGATTTTATGCATCATTTCAAATTTTCTGCTGCAGGGTGTATAAATATCATTTCTATAATGAAAAGACAATCAAATGAGCAGTGTTTAGCACCAAGTAAGGAAGTCACAAACAAAGAAGCAGCAAGTAAGGAAAGGGCAATAGTCTGTATAACCAAACAGTCTGCATATCTAAACCATCTCATATAATCTTCATCCCGTGAAGCAGAAGGGATGCAGAATGGACACAAGAGTATTGACAAGCAATTTAGAAGGCTTATCTGAATAACTCATCAGGCAAGATTAACAAAACCATCCAGAACATGAAAATTTTGAAATCCTATTGTGCTTGTATAGGACCTCTGTAATTAAATAAATAAATGGTAAAAAAAATAGGTCACAAAAAGTATAACCAAGGGCATACTGAAATTCCTTCTCAGATTTCAAAAGGGTAGCACATTTCTCTAATGCTAAGATATATAGTCAATATGTCCAATTTTAATGGAAAAAATCTTGTTTAAAATATTTAATTAATTTTTACTCCAGGACTTTTCCTGGAATTAACATTTTTAAATCTTATTCAAAATGTGAGATTCATGTATCGAAGAATGCTAATAGAAAAAACTACAAAGTTAACAATTATCCAGTCACAAAATCTATGGAAAACATTTTGAGACCCAAAAAAAAGATTTAATTTTATTATATCTTTTTAAATTTTTCAGCCAGCTGAACAGTAAAATATTGTGTTTAACTCTGCATAAAAGCATGATGAGTTTTTACTCATCTATGATGATTAAAATGCTATGGGATTCATAATCTTATTGAAAGAGTTTTTTAATTTAATGAAAGTGTGGGTTATAATTTTCAAATTTGCATTTTTTACTTTTATATATATATTCTGCAATGTCAAAATAGCAATCACATACAATGTCTAAATTTGTTAAAAGTGTCAATATTTGCATTCCTATTGAAATAAAAGGCCTTTCAAAAAAACCCAAACCGTATTCCATGCAAATTACTGCAAAAATCAAAACTCCATTTTCAAAGCATCTGAAATTATCATAAGTAGTTATATACATGATAATTACACTTTACCTAACATGATGCAAAACAAACTTTTTTTATTAGAAACTCATTCGTTCAATGAGTTTAGACCGCAGTAAAGAGCTCTGTGTCTGTATGTGCACAGAGTGCAGACATGTGTCCAAGTAGCTTGTAGCTCAAACTTTTACAATAGAAAGGGCTGAATTTTTTAAGAGGTAACAACCTCACAAAGAAGGTGAGATGGTTCATGAATCTCATTATGGACAAATAAGGGGAAAGTTAGTGAATAAGTACACAGCAATATATAGAGAGTTAGCTGTCTCTCAGGAAACATACCAAAGAAAGAAAGATTCCTTTTAAGGTGGCTAATATCTGTAGTACTTTATTAACAGAACAACAAACTCTCACAAAAAACTGATTGAAAAACGTCTGTTCCTACCTCCTCATTGTAAAAAGGAAAAGATTGTAATCATATGAAAACATACCTGCTCCATGCAGACATGGGACCTCTCATCCAGAACTTATCCAACAGAGGTTCAAGGCAGAGAATCTATTTCTTATTTTCTAAATCTTCTGCTATATACATCTACAACTGTCTTAGAGTTGTAGACAGAACGATGGAGTAAACAGAAATTTTCAAGACTGATAAAAAAAACCACCACAGCAAAGAAATTTCTATTGGGAGCAGATTCATATTCTCTTTTGTGGCGTCACTTCAGACAAGACAGATGGCTCCATTCCTTTAATTTAGCAGTTTACGTTTTTCATTGCAGTTTCTTTCCCCTAGAGTTACCAAGTTAAAACGAGGTATAATTATATTTTGCCGTGGGGCACAGATCACCACCAATTTAAACTGTCTTAAAATGAGCGTGAAGAAATCATGACTGGTGGAAGTGGCTCCAGACTTAGGATTATGTTATTCTACCTTGCAGAACAGCGAGTTATTGTATCAATTAATGTTGTGGCTTTGGCTGCAGGGATGATACCACCTGCAGTTAACTTGTCTTGTTCAGAAAGAGGATCTGGATCTGGCTGGTCCATAGAGAGCACAGTGGTTCATTGTGGTAGCCACCCTGCTGCATTCCTCTAGAGAATGAAAACTTGTTTGGACACTAACAGTGCTATAGGAAAATGATGCAGGAAGACAAGACACATTAAAACTGTGTGAAGACAGTTCCATTTTCCTAACATTGAATTTTTATGAGTCTCCCCCTTTGATTTCAAAAGATATTAGCTCTAAATGTTTCAACTCTCATTTGAGGGGCATATATTTAAAAAAAATAAAACAAAACCCAAAGCAAAACAAAACTCACAGCGATATTATTGCCTGGCAGCAGAACATGCAAAAACAAATACAAGATTAATGTGGGCTGGAAATGTGAATTTTCATGGAAGTGTTGGTCGAGCTTTTTTCAGTGACTGCAGGACTGTGCGAACTTGCACACCTCACAGAGAAAATTTGCTTTAATACCACTCTTCCCATGTTCTTCAGGATCACACATTTCAGTATAGACATATGTTAGCTAACCAAAATAAATCCTCCTCACTCAGGGGTTTATGTGTTCTGGGTACTTTGGACTCTTCAGTCACTTTGAAAGCCAAGGTGCCCACACCAAAGATTGAAGAAAAGGGAGCTTTAAATTGCACTGTACAGCCCAGGTCTATCATAAAGCTTTCACAGTCTCCAGGCCATTAATTTAGTGTGGACAAGTGGGATATTAATATACTAAACTTTCTCCATTTAACTATAAAACCATTTAGCTGAGTCCTGGTGTCCTAACAAGCTAATAAAAATAAAATGTTTGTAGCCTACCAGTAAAAGACAAGGTCAGTTGTATGTCCCTCTTTTCCAGTATTTTACAGAAGACCCTAATATTCAATAAACTCATTATCCTTCATACATATCCATACAAGCATCTTCTGAGGAGTTCAACTATCCAATCTCAAAGGCATGTTGTATCTGTACTATGCTATTTGTCTGATAGATTCAGGTTATTTCAAAGGAAAAAAATATTTATACAATTGCTGCTGAATATTTGTGCATTATTTCTCCCAAATAGTGCAATCTTGCATGATTTGTGGAGATATTATCAGCAATCAAAACTGTAGAGAAAACTCAAATAATAAAGAACATTTTCAGGCTATGAAGTGCAGCCTGAATATGTTTTCCAGTAGAAAAACAAAAAGAAAAAATGGTGTTATAAGAACAGGAGGGTGCCTGATAATGTTTAAAAGCAGTGGCTTGAGGCACAATTCAGACTCAGGCAGGAAACCTCCTCATGCCTGATTCCTATTCCTTTGCAGAAGTGAGAAAGATTCAAAGATAGAAAAACATCAACACTTTAAAAAGTTTAACTAAACAGGAGCATTTTAAACTATCAAGGTCACATTAGTCACTACGGGTTCTGTTAGATTCCCCATAGGTAAGCTGTCCTTTCATCATGGAGACTGTTAATCCATTCTGGAACATCTGATACTGGTCATGTTCTGACATGACCAGTAAGGATTAGGGAGAACAGCCTGGGCCCCTTTGACATAAACCCGTGTCCCAGAGCTGATGGCAGCTCCCTAAAAGATGTCCTGGTATTGCTCAGCAGCTGCTGTGGCCCCACAACCATTTTGTGCTCACTGGATCCCACACCAAAGATCCCCAACTATGAGCAGAACTGTAATTCAGCTTCTCAGTACCTCTGCTGAGGTCTGAAAAGCTTCATATTGCATACATGGAAGGGCAAAAAGAAAAAAAAATTAACAGGAGGGAAAAAATTGAGGAAAACGGAGCAAGATGTCAAACTGCAGGAAGATGGAATAACAATAAATTAATCCCCCTTTAATTCTTTCCCCTTTTTTTTTCCCCTTCTCTCCAGCTCACTAGACCACATCACCAGAATACCTACTATTTTGTATCTTATTCATGTGTCTTGATGTAGCACCCCAGTATATTAGTTCTTTCCAAGTTCTTTTCAAAAGATTTCACCTTTGCTTAACTTTATGGTGAATGAAGAGTCCTAGTCCCTTCAGTAGTACAGGCCCACAGCAAATCCACCAGGTGGATGACCATCCACATCTTTCGTTGTGCAAACACTATTGACATGAAGTAAGCATACTTTTTGCATAATCAGTTTAGATTGCTTTTTTTTTTTTTTACAAATGCATTGTGAAGAAAAATTTAGGCTGTGATTTGTTCTTAAAGCAGCCACAGTGGCTATTTTTTATTCATAATTAAAGACTGATAATTAGATACCTAAATGGCTTGGCATTATTTCTGTTTTGTCTTGGAGGTCTGAATCATAATAAGTGGAGTGAAATAAACCCAGTTTTGAATACAAGTAATTTCCACACAGGAGTGTTTACTGTATGAGGTCTACTTTGTGTTAGTAGCAAAATAAGTGTTTTCTGCCCAATCCATGAGTGCACCTCACAACATTATCCATGACAGCACTTGCAGCCTGTTTGTTCATAGTAAGCTGCCCTGTGACTAAAGCACTCCTGCAAAAAGAAACTGTAAACATTGGAGAAGCAACTTTGTGGTTCAGGCAAAATATTTGTTCTTTTTGGGCAAGCAGTGCTGCATCATTCACACAAGAAGCTGGGAGCAAAGAACAGATTTATCTTCAGGAGAGCAGGCAACCTAACCCCTTCCCTAGACCTTGAGTGTGGCCAGACATGGACTGGTATGGGCAGGGAAACAGGGTCTCGGGAATCACCCCAAACAATTTTCCTCCTCTTCCCCAGCCAGGCACAGCTTCTGGATCTGCTAGATTGAACCCCAGGACTGCTGGCAGAATTTATGTCGCTGGAACACTTTTGTTCAAGCTATAGGACCATAAACACAATCATTGCCCAGTCAGTTTGTGCAAGCCCTTCATATGTTATTGCTGCATCTTTTCCAGTGGTTCCAGGGCACTTACATGCCTCCCCAGCCCTCAGCCTCTCCCCACCTGCTCATGGCCCAGGACTCTGTCTCCCTGTCCCAACAATGTCACACCATGGCCAACCTTGATCTCCCCAAAGCCCTGCCCTGCCCAGCTATGGGCCCACATCCTGGAACACCCAGATCCCAGGGAGGATCCTGGTGCTCAGGGCTGGGGCTGCCCCTGGTGCTTCCTGGCTGGGCAGTGGGATAGACACAGGCTGCATCACTGTGGTCCCAGGTGCCTGCACAGCACCATGACAGGGAGGGGACATTAATGGTGTGAAGTCTGTTGCTTGTTGTGAGGCCACAGGAAAAGAGTCATCTGGGAGCAGAGTGCAGATTCTGCTAATATTCAGTTCTGCATTTAAACAAGCTTAAAGGCTTCCAAACTTGACGAGGAAAATAAAAAAAGCAGAAGAGAATAAAACTCAAAGAAATATGAAACAACTAACATGCACACCAAGGAGATCAGGAGCACTGTGAAACACATGCTGGTTCCCAGATGAAGGTAGCAAAATGTCATTCAAGTCAGTGACTTCCAGCAGCAAAAGAGGATCTGGAAGTTCTCCTTCCCCTCCAGCTGCCCTCTTACTGCTACCCTCTGAACTTTTCTGGGGTTTATCCACAGCCATTCACATCTGAATGGACACACAGTCTGAAATTTAGAGCCATGTAACCAAAAGGCAAATTTCACTGCTTCAACTGAAAAGGTATTTCTCTGTGTCTCTTTTTGTCTTCCCCTCCCCTCTGTGGAATGCAACTCAGTGGAAAAATAACCAAATCTTCTTTGTACATTCTCCCTTAAGAACAGAAAATAGAAGTATTTCTATTTCTATGAAATAGAAAAACAGAGAGAAGAAAAACAACTCTAAAAATGGGAGATGAAGCTAATACTCTGTACAAATATGCATGACAAATGACCACAAAACTCATCCGAGACTCGACCCGATTTTGAGACAGTTTGTTGGGAACCTGTGGGTGGATGAAGAACAATTGCACTATTTCTTTATAATTCATATTGAACCTGCAAAAAATACACTCTCACCTGATGCTTTTCTGAACAAAGCCCATCATTAAGATAGTAGCCAAAAACTTGTATGAGAATGTGAGCAAAGACTCCTCACAAATCAATCCTGAAACTCATTGCTCCCACACCTGAAATGGCAGCTTCTTGCAATGACTAATGCATATCTATATTCTAAGGACATGCATAAAATATGACAGCTGGATGGTCCTGACATTTAGAAGCAGATGCTTAAACAGCCCACAACAGAGAAGCTTCCAGTGCTCTGTGAATCATTAACTTCCTCAGGAAGCCCTAGGATAAAGACCATTCAAGATCATTTCATTCCACTACCATGAAAACTTCTGTAAAAGCATTATAAGGAACTCAGTACTCCATTCTTAATATTCCACCATTGTTTCTTGTATGAAGCAACACACAGAAGTTTTCCTTTCATCTTTTTCCTTCTGCTATTTGCATTATTAACCCTCAAACTGTGATATTTCATAAACAGCTCACGGTGTAATTGTGAAGGGATTGATGTTTTATTGTAGATGAAATTCCCGAGATTTCTCTGACCTCTTAGAAAGTCTAGTAACCAAAAAATATGACCCAGGCTCACCTGGAATTGTCCTTCATACTGAACAAAATGTTGATACTGTTATCTGAGCAGGTTTTCTTTATACAATGACCTGTCCCGAAAGCTGGTTTATACTCACCTCTGTGTGTCCACTATATACACCCCTTAATAGGAAAATATGGTTAATTTTTAGTTTTGCTTGCCTTCATTTAATTTTCTAGATAAAGAAAATAATGAGGAAAAAAGCATTAATAAAAGAAGTTGGATTTGAAAATACTACAGCAGATCAGGGCATGGCACAGAGAGCAGCCTTATCCTGATTTCATGAGATATATTATATTCTGAGAGAAAAGTGTCCGTGAGCAAGATAAATTCCCTTTAAAAATTTCATGACACCAACTGGACTGAGATTTCTTCCCAGAGTCACCAATCTTCAACGCTGCAAACTCTTCTGCTGTCAAACACCCCTCCCAGAAATACCTGAACTACTTGAGTAACATTCTGCCAAAGACCCTTTTTAGCTGTCCTGGTTTTCAGTCTGGACAGGGTTAGTTTTTTCCTCAGGAACCATGGTGGGCTGGAGCCAGAAAGCATGTGAACATGCATCACGGCTGGGAGGCAGAAGTAAGAGGTTCTCACTTCTGGGAAGGAAGCAGGCATGGAAGAATAGGGGAAGAAAAACATGGGCATGGAGGGACCATGTGCCATTTGGTTCATTGTCTTTGGGTCACACCACCGGGATCACACGCTGAGGTTCAGCTCAGTGAGAATTCTTGCCTGTGAAACACCATCTCTTTTATACAACAGAGATGTATTTTATTTTATAGTCTCTGTTGTTATTTGCATTGTTGCTGTTACTGCTCATTTTCTTATAGCTTTGCTGTTTCCAACTAATTGCCTTAATCTCAATTTATAATTTCTGCCTTTTGTATCTCCTGCCAGAAGGGGAAGGGGAACAACTATGGGGGGGGGGGCACTGAAGTAGGGAGGAGTGCTGCTCCCAAACCATGACAAGTGTCAGTGTCAAGGACTAGGTCAGAGGAAGGAGAAAAACTTCAAGGGCACAGACAGAAAAGAAAATCAAATCCAGAAAAAACAGGGGGACATGACAACAAAGCAGAAGCCAGCAACAACACTGAGACTTGATATAACTACTGAAGTAAATACGAAGTAAATAAGGATAGAGTTGGCTAGGAATAGAGACCTCCCACTGTTTCATTTCTTGTATTAAAAAAGCGTGTCAAATCTTTGAGTACAAATACTTTCAAAATATAAATGTCTCATTCTTTAAGGAGACTAGTAACATGCAAAGTCAAATCTCCTTGACTTTCTATGACCACACCCGTTTGGGCCATCTTTCATGAGATAAGGATATTACTATGCCAAGATATAAGCTAATCAAAGATAAACTGAAAATTAATAAATCAAACACAGTAACTGAAAGACCCTTTTTACCCTGTCCAATTTCTTTGCCTTACATTGTTGGGCAACAGAGAAACACAACAAAGGTGGAAAGCAGTTTCAGACTTTTCTGCGATCATCTAAACTAAAATTCTGATTTGAGGAAGAGAGACAAGCTGGAATTAGTCTGAGCTGAAAACTCCCTCTCTGCTTTCACCTATTTACTCTCATGCTTTCAGAGTGTGCATCAATAGAAATGGAGTGAATAAGAAAATGTAATCTTTGCAAGGACATACTCTGTTGTGGAAACGGGTGTGCTTCTTTTCAGGTATATTCTGTTATTGCTATTGTAGTGTCTTAATTGTTCACAGTATGGTGCCTTGCTATATCCTTTTTCATTAACACCCCCATGACTCCTGTGAAAGAGTCAGGGAAGGGTTGTAAATACTACTAACCACATTTTACAGAGGGGGAATGAAGTCCAAGGGGTAAAATAATTTGTTCTTAACTGTATACTGAGTTGATGCTAAAGCCAGGATTTAGAATTCAGTCTTATAGTACACCAAGATGCTTTCTCCAGCCACAGAATATTTTCTTCTCTCAGCTCCCTGCAACTCAGCTATCTTCTAATGTAAAAACTACATATACTCTTTGAAGACAATATGCTTACCAAATGTGACAGGAATTTGAGTGATCTAATCACAAAATTTGAAGTTATTTGGTTATTTCTCTTAAACCAATGAAGCATGCTTTGATTAACTACATTTGAGGATAGATCAAAAATGGCTAGGAGATTTTTGATGGAATTATATAATTCAATTATGTCAAAGAAAGGGATAAAATTGAGCCAATGTCAGATCTAAAGAAAATTATTCTGAGTTATACTTAAGTGAAAAATGAAGCCTGGAACAAAAATGCAGAACAATGATTCTATAATAGGGTGTTAAATGCTGTAACACTACTGCCCTTTTAAGGATAGTATACACCAACATAGCATAAACCAATGTACGTGTGCTGCAAAAACAATTTTATCCCTTAGCAGCCATATAGATTAACAAACTTTACAGTGTGCTATGTGCCTGTCTAACATACCAGGAAAAAAAGAAGAGTCATGAAGAAAGAGGGTGGAACACAGGGAGATGGTGGCAAAGGAAGCTGCTGTGTGTTTTTGTTGCTGTCTGTGGGAAAGCTTGAGTCTGAGTGCCAGAAGGCCCCTTGGGGTTCAGGTGAACTTCTCCACAGTCACCAACAAACACATCATGCGACTGAAACTGTGAAAAAACAGGCACGAGCATTGTTTCAGGTGCTCTTTTTCAATTCAGATTACAGTCCTATAATAACTCTTTTGTCTTTACAGTGCTACATGTTAGATCTATGGTATTTAATAGTGCAATCCCATGGATTGCATTGTACTTTTATCTCAGCCTAAATGATCACTCCTCCTCCTTTATTTAGCACTAATATTCTTCTTACTCTTTCTGTGCAGAATGAGGAATATGACTTAGTATGCAGCTTAACATATCTTCTGTGCTCTTCAGGTGCTAGTGCTGCTCTCATCAACAGAGTACTTGAACTTCTTCCAGAAGTGCTTCCTGCCCTTCTTCTGAGTCACTCAATAGTTGTTAATGTTTAATGGCTAAAGGAACGGGTGAGAGATAAAAGACAGAGAAGCATGCGCAGCAGATTTTACTCTGCAGAGAAACCTGGTGACCCGGTGTCTCTGGTTTTTTTCACAGTGCAACCAGGAAGCCTGCTAAATCCTGCTTAATGCAAGTGATGATGACTTAGGATAAAGGAAAATAAGACTGAGAAATTATACATAATTCCCTAGTGGCCTCTTCTCCCAAATGTATCATCATTTAGGAAATAAACTTTTCATTAAAGAAGGTTAAACTTATAGGAGTTCCTTTTCAACACAATCATACAGTGTAGTACTAGAAATTTTAAGATATATTTCATTACATTTTCCCCAGCATGGCCAGAATAGCATGCCTTCAGGACTTTTACACTGACTTTCAGGTTGCCCTTGCCTGCTAGGGAAACCTTTAAAATTTAAAGGGGAAAAAAAAAATCATTTGTACATTCTGCAAGCTGAGGAAAGAAATCCTACTTGGTGTGATTTGCTATAATGATAAATTTATCAGAGGCTGTTCATTTTATCTCCTGCAGAACTGCTCTTTGATGGCATTAATCTGCAGTAATGATTACAGGAAAGTAATTCTAAGCTGTTCAGAGGGAAAGGTGACATGGTGCTTTCCATCTCCTTTCTGAATGCTTCCTCAGATTGTTCAATAAATTACAGGTGTAGAAAGAAAAAAGATAGGCCATATGCAGCTGAATATTTTGAGGGATCTAGAAATACGGAGTGCTAAGAACAAGACTTCATTTGCAATAAAATATTTGTTGCAGATTCCTCACAGACCTTTTATAAGAACAGACACCAAGTCCAAGGTTTTGGGCATGTTCAGTATTACGTGTTTTTCATTAATTGTCAACAAAGATGAACCACAAATTAACAGTAAATTAATTCATAATATTTCAGATTAAGTGAATTAATGGTACCTTTTTGCATGGCCTTTTCAAAACAGAGATTCTAGGACTTGTAAGAGACCACTGGAGCTTATCTGGTCACACCTTTGGACAGAAATTCTAGGCTGTCAAGTGCCCAAGCCACATAAGGTTTACCTAACTGTCTGTGAAAACACCCCCTGATGAAGAGTCTGTGGCTTCCCTGATGACCTGGCTCACAGCAGGGCATTTTTCTCAGTGATTTTCTTTCTATCCAGACTGAGTCTTCCAAGCTGCAACCTGTGGTCACTGCCTTTTGCTTTTCTGTCCCTCCTTGTTTTACAAAATTAATTCCCAAGTTATTAGAAATCAATGTAATAGTGTCCCCTGACTCCTAACACCACCTTCTTGAGGATTATTTCTAAATTGTGTGGGGTCATAATGTTACTCTTGAGATTATTAAACACTCAATATTGCCACCATTTTATGGCTTACTTCAGGTGTAGTATTCCAGAAGAAGACATGATATCACCACTGTGAGATTTAGGATTGGAGTAAATGTTACACACACGTAAAAATCTTTTTGCACAGTTTCAGCAGAGTCACAAAGCCAGCTGATATTGCACAAGTATTTGAGAATATCTGAAGGTCTGCCCTTAGACACAGCAGTGCCCTGTTGCACTCACACCACAAGCCCATAAAACAGCTCTAGAAGGACCTGCTCACGTCCATGCTTTTTCTAGTGCTGAGAGATGCCCCAAACCCACAAGCCACAAAAATCATGACCCAGAAAGGCTACAGAGAAACTCACACTCCACTAGGCTTCTATCCACTATACCTGTTCACCCACAGCAATGGTCATAGTTCCTCACCTTCTGGTTTTGAGCATCCATGGCCTGAATATGCTGGTCACCTACAATCAGGGCCTTGTCCAGCTCACTGCTTATGCAGCAGTGTGGTGCTGAATTTGTGATGAAGCTCCTGCCAGAGTTAAAAAGAACAATGTGTATTTAGCCTATGATTCTTATTCGTCTGCCTCCATCTGTCTCAGAGGCTCCTGCAAAAGACCAGTCACACCTGAGCAAGAATTCTCACAGAACAATCAAAACAGAGGTGGGCATGGGAAGGTGCCTGTTTCTCTGCAGAAAAGTCTAATTTTCTGCAGGTGGATGGTGTATCTGGCCCAGGTGGGTGTCTCTCTACTTGCAATTGTATCTGTAAGCAGGTTCCAGTGACACTCAGGGATTTGTGGAATGCCTTACCCTATCACAAAGTGATATAGGGATACCCTTTCAGAGGCTGCTATTGGGATACATGGAAGCTTTGTAAAAATGATTTGGGGTATGTTGCCTTGGACATACACTTTGTGAACTATGCACAGGTTAGAGTATCTTCTTGGTTTTGGCATATGGTAAGAGGGTGTGCTAATAGCAATTATCTTGGCTGTCCTGAAATAAGTACAAGTCTACGTGGCACCTTCTGGTACAAGCAAACATGGACCATCCTTGGAAGGAAGATTCACAAACAAACATCATCTGTTTTTGACCATGTGCAAGCAGCTTGATGTTGTAGTGTGGCTGTGACGGACATTTGTCTGTATGACACAGCAGATGAAATAACATCTCATTCCTGAAGTCATTAGTGGAGTTCAGCTTTGCAAGTAACAAGTGCGCTTGGTTTTGAATGTACTCAGAACATCTTGACACTTAGAGATGCAACAAATGAGAATATATTATTTGATTATTTCATTACCACTTGTTTTCCTTTGTTCCAGGTTATGTAGACTGAAAAGAAAAAAATTGCAAGGTAGTGGTACTAAACAAGAACATTCAAAACAAATCCAAGGAAAGGAATATTTATCTGTTTCTATCAATGGTAAAAGTCTTCTCTGGTATAAATATCAGAGTAAGCAGACTTAAGTAAATGCTAGATGTTTTTGAAAATTATGTCCTAAAGGTTTTCTTTGAGTGCATAAGAAAATCTATCTTTTCAAGAACTGTAACTCTGCGGATACAATTGCAAGGCAGCAAAGACCCACGGGGGTAAAAAAATAAAGAATAATTTTCCTAATTAAAACACAAAAACCAAAAGGAAAGATACCCACCTCTATACATGTCATGGTTTAACCCCAGCCAGAAGCTAAGGCTCTTTCAGTCCCCCACAGAACTGGAAAGAGAATTGGAATATTAAAAGTGAGAAAACTAATGAGTTAAGATAGTTTGATAGATAAGGCAAAAGCTGCACATACAGGCAATGGGAAACAAGGAATTCATTCACTGCTTCCCATCTGCAACCAGATGCTCCTCCACCTCCAAGAAAGCAGGACTCTGTTGTGCATAACAGTGGCTAGGGAAGACTTAATGTCATCACTGCAAATGTCTCTACTTTTCTCCTTCTTTCCATAGCTTTATATGCTGAGCATGACATCTTATAGTTTGGGATATCCATTTAGTCAGTTGGGGTCAGCTGTCCTGGCTGTGTCCCTTCCCATCTCTTTGTGCACACCCAGCCCACTCACTGCTGGCATGGTGTGAGAAGCAAGAAAGGCCTTGGCTCTGTGTAGGTGCTGCTCAGAAGTAACTAAAACTGTTATCAACATTCCCTTCAGCACAAATCCAAAACACATCCCCATACCAGATACTATGATGAGAATTAACTCTATCCCAGCCAAAATCAACACAATACAATAGACAGACACATGAACTGTTACCAGGAATGACTAGAAGGAAAAATGTAATGACTATGCTCAAAGGTCAGAATAATTTAGCAAGGAAGATGCTTTTAAAGACAGTTACAAAAATAAAACTTTAGTTCTTGTTTTTTTTCCCTAGCCTATGTTGAGAATTTACAGTACTTGGAGAAAAGTGTGTTTTGCTACACAGCTACCTACAAGCATGCCAGAAAACTGTAGAAAGAAGGAAGCAGGCATTTGGAGAATGTCTGTGTTCACTGGAGCGAGTGTTTAAATTACAGAACAATTACAATCACACCATCACAATTTGATAATGCAAATTTCTTCACAGAGCTAAAACTATAATAATGTCTAGCTTTTCTGAAGTGTTTATCTTCAGATCTCAAAGACATTGATAGCAGCTACTACAGCTCAGCCACAGGCACCCCTGACAGCACATCTCTGTCTGTCCATACTCCCCTGGCCGAGGAAAAGGGCTGAGACACTGCGCAGTTCTACATGCTACTCACATCCCTGACAAATCCCATTCCAAAGCATCAGTGAAGGTTCTTTTCTAGAGAAGCATGAGAAAGTCAGAGAGAACCCAGTACACAAGGTGGTAGAGACTCCAGGAATGCAGGAGGTTGGCATATCTCCTTTGACAATAATAAGAAATATGGACATAATATTTGATGCTAGTAAATGGTGCAACAATGGAGTTATGCCTGTTCCCTTCTATGTTTTCCTCTTATATCTGCTCTTTATAACAAAGGACACAAAATTTCCCCAAGTAGTTCTTCCATTGAGCTCCTATGATTGCGATGAACAAAATCAGTGATTGTTTTGAGAAGACATCCTGTCTTGATTTAAGAGTTCTGAGCAAATTAAATCAAATTTTTCACTTAACCTTCCCTGTATTAAGCTAAATACATAAAACTTCTTTAGCATCCAGCTGGAAGACATATCTTCCAAAACAGAAAACTACTTGTAAAACCTCTTCTGTGTTATCGCTATACATGCTCCTATTTACTAATTTTCCAAAGGGTAGACTTCACAGGGTACACAGTGTATTACTGACTGCAATGTTCTGATTGCTACAATAATGGTGCCTTTTCTACTCACAGTCCTCTGTTTGAGCATGCACAGGCACCTTTTCTGCTCTGAGACACAATGAGTCCATGTTCAGCTCCAAACCCCTACCACCTGTTCTTTTGTAAATCATTGTTTCCAAAACACTGCACTGCACCCTATAAGTTATTGATTACAAACAGCAGGACTCTATGTTAGCCCCTGTGGTTTACCTGTGACATGATGTATCACAGGTTCTCTGTTTAAAGTGAGAGTTTTCAGTCTCTCTCTCCAAGTACAAATCAGGAAATGCTCTTTTGATAGAGTCACTTGGTATGGATCTCATGTAAGTGAATCAGAATTTAGTATACTGGAGTGAGGCATCTTGGACAAAGTTGCAATACACATATACATAACATTTATTATGAGAATTAATTTTATCTCACTAATTATGGCTCAGATATTGTTATTTATATTTGAATCACACTTTTTTTTGTTTACCCTTATGTAAAAATAGACTTTTGTATCTATATTAATGGCTGCTCTGCTGGATATCTTCACATGACAACAGCTTTTCTTCAATTTACTTTCACACCTAAAATTAGCACCAAACCAGACATTCATGTGTTCTCCCTGGCCCTCATTAGGCATTCTGAAATTGAGTGGGAAATAAAAGAAAATGTTTTCCTAGAGTGTTTCCATATTTTCTTTGTTATTTAAGAGTAGGCCATTTTAAAGAATGCAAAAACCCAAAAGGATAATGACAAGATATTTAGAAATGCTGATCTTCACAGACGGAAAAGTGTCTGGGAGGAGCTGTTAAGTCACTTGAAGGTATAGTGTGTATATATATTCTTGGGGATGGTGATGTGCAGGAGCTGGACTCAGTGGTCCTTTTGGGTGCCTTCCAGCTCAGCTTATTCTGTGATTTGCCAATATGTTATAAATGAAAGAGCAATACTTGTCCTCTGTTAAAAAGCTATTGATTCTGTGGAAAAATATTGGTTCCCTGGAACTTCAGCTCCTCTCAGCTATCAACCATATTTATCAGTCTTGAAAATAATTAGGAAGAAAAAATCGAAACCATTTTTCCTGAAAGTGTTTGTAGCTGGGGCATCCAGTAAAATTATCATTAAAATAAATTAGAGCTGTCAAGAAAAAAGGATGTGGCATGAGAGTAAAAAAATACTGAATTCCAAAAGGCAGTGAGTGATTTAACAGTCCCATTACATTTATTTGTTCATAAAGAAACTGAAAATAAATACTAGTCAGGACATCTTCAACTCTTTTCATTTTGCTTTCAGTTCAGAAATTGAATTCAGACTGTAGAGAAAATTGAAAATTTCAAATCTGCACATGAAGCTAAGTAATTACAAGTGCATTTTTTTGCAAGAAAAAGATAGATTTTGTTTCAGATAAAATAATTTAGTACTGAAATAACAGAATAGAAGAAAGGGTGACCTGCAGTGCATATGCATCACTAGTGCTGGATAAAGAATGTATTTTGGAAAGGTTATTGAGATTTCGTAAGTTGACTTGGCAGCAGAAAAACAAGAAATCTTGTCTCTTTTAAAATCTCCAAGATTAAAATTTCAATGAAACTGGAGTAGGTTACTCAATATTTCTAAATTTTGAAAGGGTGTTTGACTTTTGTTTTCTCCATAATGCATTGCAGTTAAGAATTTTAAAAAAAAATACACGGACGAGTAATTTCTAAAAGTCTTCTTATTGTTTTGGCCTTTATTTTTTTTTTTTTAAGGTGGTGAATTTATTTTAAATAAAACCAATTTACCAATAATTTTGTTTTCTTCAGGATCTGTCAAACCTTGGGCTTCCTGACTTTGAGACTTGTCTACCACTTTTTGAAAAGTTACCGAGTAGGAAGTTCACCAACTTTATTTTTCCTCTGGGTAACTTTTAAAATGTATAGGCATTTTACAAAATTATTCAGAGGTCGGAAAAAGAGGTATAAACTTGATTAGTCCCTTATTTACATTCAGAAATGAAAGAAAATACAAAAATCTAAAAAAGAAGAGAGGAAAAAATATAACTGCTTTCAATTTTCTACTTTATTGTAAAAGGAAAAGCTGCTTGTTTTGCAGCCTGAGTGCTTCAGGTATTTTAAAAAGTTTAAAATTATCTATTCATCAGCTCTGGTAATTATCTTTTGCTTTGCTTTTCTGTGTATTATTAGTAGGGATTCATGTACTTTTATTGAGTATTATACTATCCTCCAGGTCTTCTGCTTCATACAAATGCTATTCCACTCCAGGTTCAATTATTAAGCTGTGTTGTAGACTTGCTGCTGGCCACATTGCAGATTTTTTGACCTGTGGATTCATGACAATTAACAGTATCAAGAAACCACATTTGAAGTGTAATTACAAGGATAATTTACGTAATTACATTAAGTTTATATATCGTGCTGACAAATAATAGAATGATGAAGGAAGGAAAGGACAGCTTTGGGTGTCAAAAGGGTAGTCAGGAGAGGGTTGTGTATGGGCAGTCAAAGGGACAAAATGGAAGCACAGTATGAATGACAACATGAAAGAAAGTATGGGAAAGGAAGTACCAAGAAGAGGAAAAGAGAGTACATAGCAAGGAGTACATACTGCTAAAGAGATGATGAGAGAGCAAATGTACAGGGAAGGACTCAAGGAGTCAAAAACATAGTTAAGCATATGACAAAAGGAATCTAGCAGATTAAACAAAATTATTAGCTAAGGAAGCCGATTCAGCAACAGTGTGTTTAAAAGGAAGGGAATCAGTTACCATCTAAGTTAGCTACCTACAGGAACAGAAAAGCAAACAGCAGGTATTGATTCAGCAGATAAGTCCTGGATAGAGCATATCAGTGAAGGAGTTAGCTGAGCTATTTAATCCATCAGGTACAATGGGAAGAGAGATGAGTCAGCAAATGGACAAATAAATAGATCAAGCAGTAGATTAGTGGTGAGACATAATGCAATTGGTGAGAATTAGCTGTCAGAAGGCAGGTACCTGGGAATAGTTTCCCAAACATGCTTGGCAATGGCAGGCAGGCAATCAGAGATGCCTGCAGGAATGCTGATCCCTTAGCCGGGTGCCTCGCTGGTGCTGCTTGAGGACTGAGGTGGGAACTGAGATGGGACACTAGCAGTGGGTATTTGTTTGCTCACACAGGACTTCTGGTGGGGGAGGGGGAAGAAAGGGCCAGCAAAAGTTTTCATCAGAGGACAGTCCTGCCTTTTGAGTCTCTTAGCTTACATGTGTACAGCTTGATTCCTAAAGTTTGCTTTAAAGATATTCAACAAGTCAGAGCCTCCATGCTGTGGTGAAAGGGTGACAAATAGGAAACATGATTCCTGCTTGTACAACTTTTCATGCTCATTACAAAGAAAGGGCTGTTCATTTTTCAGCCTCATATCCTGTGATGTTTTATTGAGCAAAATGGAGAGCTATGATTCAAACTCCACTTTCTTGTTACCAGCCAATCCTTCCTCCCCATAGGCTTAGCAGAGAGGTTGAGTTCATTGCTGAACTCTTTGCATTAGAGAGTAGATAGATGTACAAATAGTGTGACTGAGGATGCCTCTTTGGTGTCTGAGGAAGCAGAGAGGAGAAACAAAACTGATATTTATCAAAAAGAGTTGAAATAAATTAATATTTTAACTAATTCCACACACAGCTACTATATATATATATTTATCTCCACCTTTTGCAATGATATATCCTTAATTTTAAGTCTTAAGTACTAAAAGGATTATTATCATTATTGAGAGGCTTTTGTGAAGGCAGTTTGATGTACTGGATCACTTGTTGTACCTTGCTTCTTTGCCTTGGGCAAAAGATGGAGGTTTGGAGGACAGCAGAAAGAAAGTTTTTGTTGATATATTTTTATTGGAAAAGAAAATAGACCTCATGAAGGACAGCTGAGATGTGAGGCTATTTCAAAGACCAAGAAACTAGAGGAGAAAGAATGAAAGGAGCTAGCAAGGAAAATAGAATCCTGGGGTGCATTAGGAAGGGCATTGCCAGCAGGTCAAGGGAGGTGATCCTGCCCCTCTGCCCAGCCCTGGTGAGGCACATCTGGAGTGCTGTGTCCAGTTCTGGGCTCCTCAGGACAAGAGAGACACGGAGCTCCTGGGGTGGCTCCAGGAGAGGGTAACAAAGATGATGGAGGCACTGGAGCATCTCTGGTATGAGGAAAGGCTCAGGGAGCTGGGCCTGTTCAGCCTCAAGGAGAGGCACTGAGAGGGGACCTGATCCATGTCTGTGAGTATCTGCAGGGAGGTGCCATGGGATGGAGCCAGGCTCTGCTCAGTGGTGCCAGGCAATGGGACAGGAGGCAATGGCAGAAACTGATGGACAGGAAGTTCCACCTGAACATAAGGAAGAACTTCTTTACTGGGCAGGTGACTGAGCACTGGAACAGGTTGTCCAGAGAGGCTGTGGAATCTCCAGATATTCCAGAACCATCTGGTCTCAACCCTGTGCCACGTGCTCTGGGATGGCCCTGCTTAAACAGGGAGGTTGGACCAAATGGCCCAATGTGGTACCTCCCAAGCTGACCCATTCTGCGTACAATACGCAGTTTCTAAGAGTTCAATTTTGTATATATATGCAAACACATAAAAGGACTCTCCTCTGATTACATTCTTTTATGCATAAGAAACTCTATACTCCTATTGGACTGAAATATACAACAGATCCAACAGTCCAGTTTCCCTGACATTTTAAACACATTCATTTTAAAGCCTTGAAAGTCTTTTCTTCATATCTCAGAAAGGGATGAGGCAGAGAGAAGCTTTGCATGTTCTTAGAAATTAATGTCACACTTCTTACTTTTTTGCCGTTTGGACAGACTGAATCTTCAAAGACCTCCCAGACTCAGCTTCTGAGCATTTGTTAATAGAAATGGCAAGTGAAGGATGCCAGTGCTTGTTTTGCATACTTGTATGAGTGCACAAGATCCTCTAGCTTCTCACACACAAGTTGGCACATGCTCAGAGTTTGCAGGTTTTACAAAGAAAGCTTTTGCCTTTTGCATTTCATAAATTCATTGTGACTGTTTTGATATTCAAAAAAATTAATGAATGAATAAATAGGTGAATGTTTCATTGCTTCTACCTGTGAAAATTAATTTATTTTCTTTAGTTTAATATTGTTTTGGGTTAACATCTCCATCTTAGAATATTTTTCTACTTGCCTTTACTTTAACTGTACATTATTGTCAGTAGTTTCTCAGTTCTTAGTAGGGCACATTTAAAATGAGGCATCAGTCTTGGTATGGAAAGCCAGTACAAATAAGTTCATTATTTTGAAAACAGTAAAGATCAAGTCCACTTCATTTGCTAATGTCACCTCTCCCTTTTCTCTTTAACCTAAAAGGAGACTGGTACTTTTTCATTGCTTTGGAAATGTCCTGTTCTTTCAAACTGCCTGCAGAACTACAATTAGCAGTCCAGAGAGGCCATTTAGTGCTGCTAAGGTGCTGTGTTTACTAGACTTATAACCACATTAAATTTAGCATATGCTTTTTTTTTTCTGTTTTCTTTTTTTCCCAAGGTTTTTTTTAAAGTTTTTCAAGGCTTCTTTATTGTTAGGGTTGCGGGTTTTTTTTTTTTATTTAAAGTTCTGGAATTTTAGAATTTCTCTGTTCTCTCTGCAGTCAGTAGGTACTTTCTCTTCTTTCACAGAATCAAAAGACTGCATGAATAACCATGAAGGGAATCTAACCATTAACAACAAGAGTCCCTGATCCAACAAGAGTAGTAATTGAATTAGATGATTTTGATGAGCTTCAACAGTAATTGGAAAATTAAGTACAATGAGATTTAATAAAAAGTCACAATAAAATAAACACAAGACTGAAAACTACTGGTAAATATAAAAACTATAAAATTTGAGGTTGGCTGCAATTTTCAGAACTGAGAGCAAGTGAAAACAGTAAAGCATTTTAGTAGAGCTATGAAAGAGTAGCAATATTATTCATAAGCATCTCAGGAGCATGACTCACACGTTCTACAAGAACTAATTTTTCAATAATTTCCATAAATGATCAGATTTGCATTGTTTAAAGATGAATAATATTGCTTTCCAAAGTTATGTTGGTAAAGTAGATATATTTTACACCTTGCTAGCTATATCTACAGTGTTCCCAAAGAATTAAAGAACCCAAACATCCAGGAAACATGTAAAGATGGAACACCTTCTTCTGTAATTTATTGCAGAAATAAACTAAAATTGGGCCACAGTCCATTATTCTTCATGACTGCAATCACATGAAAACAGTATTCAATTACTAATGTATTCCTTGGATGTAAGGAATTGCTTTCATTTGGCTTCAGAAAAGCAAAAGAAAACTAGATTTTTAAATTTATGTGCCACGCTCCTATGAGGAAAGGTTCTTACCAAAATACAGGAATTTTTATATACACTTGCCCCTGTAAATTTTGAAAGATATGTCTATGCATACACACATACTTTAAGAATGTGAACTTTCTGACTGACTGAGTCTTAGACCCTGGTGCTTCTCCTGTTTCCGTAAAGATGGATAATCCAAGAGTAACAGAGTCTGGAGATCTGGAAGATCTCAGCTACATTCCTTCTCCATCTGCAGCTTCCCCATGACTGGGCAAGTTCAGTGGCCTTTCTGGCTTTGCTATTCTGTCTGACTGTTCCATGCCTGTTCCCAAGCCTAGACTCACCACCTACCTGTGCTACTCAGACAGTCACCTTAGCAGGACACGCTGTCCCTCACACGGTCTGGGCAGAGAAGGCCATCCCGAAGCTGTCTCTGCCACCCACATACACTTTTGCCAGGGCAAACACATGAAGCACAAGGAAAAGCCAGACTCCCATGAAGAAAAAGATAGGAAAATATAGAAAGTAATAGCTGTCTCTCTACATGTGTCTCTACATGTGGTTATCTGCACTTCAGCCTTCTTCAGCAACTGTGAGGAATCCCTCTTGCAGTCGTGTGAGAAATTCAGGCACTCAAGCAGGACTGACTCTCTGTGTGTACCTAAGCTAGATTATAGCTACATCCTAAATTTTCAAGCCTACCTGCATATAAAAAGAGTGTTGCTCCTTTTAAAATTCAGGTCTCAAAGCTATTGAGCATGCATTTATTTTCAACCACCAGGGAAAAAGCCTCTCAAAACACAAGGAATATTCCCAGTCTGAACAAGAACTACGGTTCAATGTGTTTCTAATGGAGGAGCAATCTGCACAATGGAGAATATGTTGAAGGTAGTCAGAGGACCAGCCACAGTTTCTGGTAAAGCAACTATCTCACCTTGCGGGGAGGTTCAGTCCAACTTCCTTTGTTTGCTTCAGGCTGCTCTCTTTTATCCCCTTTATTTTCCCTTCTCCTATTTACCCACTTATTTCTTCCTCGATGTTTTGTCTGCCTCATGGGTTGTATTTTTTTTTTTTTTCTTCCTACACCTCGCTTTTATTTCCATCTGCTGATTTATACAGCTGTTACACAGATTGCTGCATTTGATTTTCAGGGATCAAGTGTAATCTCTAAAGCAATGGGAGATGCAGTAAGCTATGTTCATTTAAAGAAAAAACCAAAAAGCCCCTTCATTACATATACTGACAAGGGTGAAAAATAGTGTGCCATATGTCCCTACAACAGACAAGGCTAAAAGTTGAAAAATATCTCCCTCTCAAAAAGGGCCCATTAGCGAAATGAAACCCAAAGCTTTGAATGCACGGAGGGGCAGTAGAAATTCTGAATGTGAATATGAAAAGTGTTGTAAAAGTAAAGCAGTAGGAGGCCTAGCAGGCAAAATGTAAGTGGCAGGATTAATACTGAAATAGGTGTTGGAATAACTGGAAAAAGACAAGAGCTTAAGGGACACAGATCTAAGTGGTAAATTAATATATACAAATTTGCCTACTTAAGGGGATGAGAAATCCCTTTCCAATACTGGATGAAAATAAGCCCTTTTGACTCAGTGTTTTGTAAAGATATTTTTTACCCTTAGAGAAATGCAAACAGAGAAATTTAAACCTAAAACATTGCTCAGCCTAAGAGAATTGTGTTCTGGGTGAATGGATGGATGGATATAGATAATGTATTATTCAGAATATTATCAACTTGATTCTTTGCTAAGGAGGAAATAAATACTTTTTGTTGAGGTGGAATGCTGATGTATTTGCTGAATGTGTTTCTGACTTAGAAATAAATCAAGTGAAACAATTTGGCCATGGTAAATATGCTAATAACTGTCTGTACAAACTTGATAATATTCTTTTATGCTGCCAGTGTTTTAATTTATTAACTAATGTGGCTATGACAACTGGAAAATGAGTATGTGAAGTAGTTAAACAAGAGGTGTAGAAAACATGCTCAAGAAAGTGGCTCTTGAGATTACTTCCCTCAGGGATATTCCAGATGCTGCATTACCCTGTTTTTTGCCGGGCTGTGTAAGAGTAAATAGTTTTAACAACAAAAATATTCCCTGCACTTCTTGATTTCTTCCTAAGAAGGCTTATGATTTTCAGTAAAAGTAAAATTTTCAATATTCCTAGGAGATAAGTCTAGCAAAAAAACAAGCTTTGTCTTTGACCCAGGGCTCCTTCTGGGACAGAGCATGTCAGGGCATTTCATCCTTGCTGCTGGAACTCAAATTTAGCCCTGAGTAACTTCATGTGAACTGGTGCAGACAAAGGGTATACCTTGTTTATCTGAACTAGCCATGCCCTGGCTAGCCTGACTGCCAAGGGCAGGGCAATGAAGTTCAGAAATCCTGCCCAGACCTCTCTGTGGACACTTGGGCTGCTGGCCTTTGTTGGCATTGGCTCCGTGACAGTCACATCCTTGGAGGAGTACCTGAGCTGGTCTCAGGTTAGATGCACTGCATTTTAATCAGGATATAAATACTGACTCGAAAAAAAATTGCAAGTACTAAAAAACATTATCTGATACATTTTAATTCACTTCTGTTTACAGATGCCAAGTTTAATCTGTAATGTTATTTTTTTACTGATACACGTGGCAAGAATTATTCATATAGTCTGGTGAAATATGCTAATAATTTCAAAGCATGAGTGCTTTTTAGAATTCATGTATTTGTGGCAATTCATGGGCAGCAGAGTGGCAGACTGGAAAAATTCATTAAATAAATTACTCATTGTGGGTTATTTCACCTGCTACTTCCAAATGTGGATAAAGAAATAAATTTTCATTAATAAACTGAAACAAAAGAGGGTATCCAAATGAACTATTTCTGCTTGCAAGCATATTTCTGTGGTAAAATATCAACTCAATTAGTTGATATCAATTTAGTAGTAATCTGTAAGATAATGTCAATGTTGACAAATCTTTGGAAATCTGTATCTGTGTACATCACACAAAAATATCTTCAATAAATATCAGTAAAGCCCTAGTTGCTTTTTCACTTCATGTACAGATTTGTTCATTGACAAGCAATAGGGTAGAAAGTCTGTTTGGGTAACAGATGGCAAAGCTTGCTTACAGATTTAACTTCCTTTTCTTTCCTTCCTTTTCTTTTTTATTCTATGTATTGCAAACCTTTGACTGACAGGAATTTCAGTGCTAGTCTTAAGAATTGGCAGAATAATTAACCAACAAAAATATAAATGGCATTTTAGCAGGATATCTTGCTTTTGTTGTGAGACAGGATTTCTTAGAGAACTAATGGTGTACTTTCCCACTCCCAAAGTCATGTCTTTGATCATGGCTGTCTACTGCCTCTGATGTATTTTCTCTGGTCTTAGCCTTCAAAATCTATCTGTCTTACTCCACCAAGACATCATTAAAGTCTTTGAACGTGGTGTCTTCCCTGCAATTCTTCTTTATCAATTTCCACCTTCTGTCTTTTCTGTCCATGTGTCTCTCACATGCTGAGATTTTTGGAATATACTGTAATACTTTCTCCATGTTGGAAGTCATTAACATATTGAATTGCTCTTGAATGTGTGTGTGTGTTTCCATGAATAACTAAATACAATAATCATAGAATGGCTTGTGTTGCCAGAGACCTTAAAGATCATCATCTATTCCACCCCTCCTGCCATGGACTGGGGAGCCTTCCACTGGACAAGGTTGCTTAAAGACCCATGCAGCAACACTGAAATTGCAAAGAACAAAGTCAGACAGGAAGAAGTCCTCCAACTATAGGGGTAAAGAGTATTAATGAAAGGGTGGGCTGCACTGTTGCTGACAAAGAAAATGGCCATGCTAATACAGGTCCTTAACCTCCTACAGTTTGTTGTGCTGCCTGTCTTGTTTCCTTTTGTGTATTTTGATGGGCATGCTATCACCTCGCAGATTTGCATCTACGCCAGAAAGAAGAGTTGAGAACACTCAGATGTGGGTTGAGAAAGGACTTACAAAATAGAAACATATTTTCTTGCTTTGAATGTATTATCAAGATAGACTATGATGCTGCTTTGCTGGCACTTTTTGTTGTTTGCAGGTGTAAGATGTAAAGTTGATTGTTCTGAACTCATAGAAGGCTGCCTGTGTGACACAGGCTGCAATGTCCTGGCAGTTATCACATTATAATTATGTCTTATAAAAACTGGTAATTAAAATCTCTACGTGAAAATGATCTTAAAACAAAATCATATAACACCCCAATAAAAGTAGCTGAGGGGTAGGCATCTAAGAAATACAATTACAAACAGGAAACTTTATATAACACATGATCAAAACCAAATAAAACAGATATAACTATAAAAAGCACATACAACACATAATATCCCCTAAATCTGTCAAGCTGGAGAAATTCTAAATGAAAATCTTTTAAAATCTAATTTAAATTTGTCTAGTTCCAAGGACCTTCCAAGTCCATAAGAAAAGCAGCAAAATGAAATTAATGAAACTCCTATGTGAAATTCAATATTGAAATATAAACTAGAATATGAACTTTGACTTATTTAACTTCCAATTAATGCATTTCTCCATTTCTGTTCCTTTATGATGCTCCATTAAATAATTGTTTTTCAGCACTGTTTGTTCACTTGGAGCTGAGGACTCAAATCTACACAAATTTTATATTAAGAAAATGGAATCAATTTTCAGTACTTCCAACTCTTGGTATAAAAAGAGCAGATTCCTTGGTCACACTTAAAACCTAGGTCTTCAAAGAGCCTTGCCATTATTATCTTTCAATTTATTAAAAAAACAAACCAACAAAGACATTTTGAATAGCCAAGCTAAAAGCACACCTCCTGTATTGAGTGGACCACATCTCAGCTGTGAGGATTTGCCTTAGATTTACTTGGTTACAGTACTTGTTTTTTCTTCATTGCTGTGAGGGCTTAAACAACAAGGGAGTTGCAATGCCACAGCTTTATCTACATAAAGTGATACAAAACAGTAAGATCTTGAGTTTCCTTCTCTTTTTGGAATGGAAATTGCTGTGCTTTGTTCTTTCCTCTGGACCTTCTCAGCATAACACAACTGTTTGACCGCAACAGGACTAGTTATGCACTGGCTCATCTCCATGGCCACAGCAAAGGGGGAAGGAATAAGGAGCTTTCCCCTGTGGCACATGGGTCAGGCAGACTCACAGCGTGGATGACTGGGGGAACACAAGCACCGTGCCTAATTGCTCTTCTGGGAAGTCGTGGTGGTCAGCCAGGGTTCAGCCAGAGGCATGATGTGGCACCTTATGCAAGAGTTTCTGCGTCACTGTGCATGCCAAGTAAGAACACATCCAATTCATGCCATGGAAACTCTTCCAAATGCAAGCCATGCCCTTCAGGGCATGATCTACCTCTATATATTTCTTTATAGCTACATTACTAACATGCAACTTTCCTTATCCTGACTGGCCACTCTAACTCAGCTCCAAATAGTGACTGTGCTCTGAGTTCCCTTGTGACCAAATAACCAGAAAATGCAAAATGTGCTTAGAGAAAGAGCCAGAAGATAAAATTAAACCCTTTTCCAGGAGCCTCCATGAAGTGACTGGCACACAGAGAAGTATCATAAGGTGCTGAGAAAGAGGAAGCACTTGCCGAGCACAGTGCAGTCTCAGGTGGATTGCCCCAGTCTAGCCCTAGGCTAGCAGTACATCCACACACACAAAAATACTGTGAACCCAAAAGCAGCCTTATCAGACTGATGCTCAGGCTTACAAGCACAGCCAGTCTGTGGGGCTAGTTTGCTAAGACCCTGTGCTGTGGCTTGACTGCTTCTGCTACTGAGACTGGCCTGTTCAGAATGGGTCTGACTTCACATCATGGTATAAACTCCCCCTGTAACTCACAATTACGTTTGACGATAGTGTTCCCTGAACACTATCCATTTACTTCAAGTACCACCAAGAACTCTTGATGCTGACAAGAAGGCCATTAATAATCAGGGCATCTCTGTGCTAGAGGCTTCAGAGGAGTAGAGAAATTAGCAAGGAAGCTGTAAACAGTTCAGCTCAAGCATCAGAAAGAGTCTTGTCAAGCACTACAGGTCTCAGCGCTGGCTCACTTAGAAGTCAGGCGGTCTGCAGTCCATAGTGCAAAACAAACTGAGATACTTGAGCTCCCTTGAAACTGCTCTGTACCCACCAATGCTGCCTCTCCACCACATGAACTGCACCCACAAATCACAACCTACTCTTAAAATCTCTGTCACAACTTCCAGTTTGTTCCCTTTAAAAATCTGGGAAGGTAACAGAAAATCTTGAAGTAGATTAGGGAGATTGGGAATACATAACCCTGAACTCACACAATACTGTTTCATCCCACACTTAGTGAAACATTCATTGTTATCAGTCTTTTTCTTGACATGTAAAATCTAATCAGTTTTCTGTGCTGGCTCTCACTTAGACAGTTGTCATAGGATAGGAAATACCAGTCTTTGAGAGTATCATCATTTTTAAATCTTATTTTTCCTTTTGATTGTTTTGTCTTTTTTTTTCTTGTACAAACTTGACCTGAAAAAAAAAAAAAAAAAAAAAAACTCTTCCATACCACAGACACTGGACATCATCATCATTTTTAAAAATTTCTGCCTTGGGGAATCATAATTTCTTTGTAGAGTAAGAGCAGTTTGACTTTTACGTACAGACTATGTATGCATTACTTTAGGACTAAATCCACAAAGGAGCCTAAATCGTGGCTGACTCTTCATTCTGCATATTATATTAAGCTTCTCTTTTCTCTTATGCAATATCTTGATGATTATAAACACATTGAGGTCCAGGTCTTCATGACTGCTGGCTGCAGTGTTAGCCTATGGGCTGCAGCTCACTCGCAAGCTGCCCTATGAAAGGGGATTTCTGAGTACCTCCTGCTGCTTTTTTCCACTCCTCATGGCATGCTGAAACTGGGACAAGGATAGTCTCTAAGCTCCGCTCTTCACAGCTGGAGAAGTCATACAGGAAAATGAAGGCCTGTACCTAGTCTGGGAGACACTGGCCCTTCAATAGTGTTTGCCACCCAAGGGATCCCAGCACTTTGAATGGAGCTGAACTGGTTCCAGCAAGGAAAGAATGCAGAGATGAATGGGACAAACACCATACAGTTACTTCTCTGGTGGCTTCCTCCTTCTAGAGATACTGAAAGCTCAACATCAGTCTCATCCCTCCCAGACTATTGCCACAGAAAAGCTGAGCATGAGGAAAATCTACAGAGGTGAGCCTGTGGCTGCCTTCAGAGTGTGATGGTCATGGCCAATGGCAGCTAATCTTAGCCTGACAAACAGCAGCAATTCTTATAAAATTCATCTGGTTTTCTGCAGAATTGTATAGATTTTTCTTATAATAATAAAATAATAATTATATTATAGAAACACTTTACAAGATAATCTCCTCTTCAATTTCCTTTAGTATTTTCTGGGGAATTACCATGCATAACATGGAAAGTAGGTAATTGAATTTCATTTCTATTACCATTTTGACAGCCTGAACTCTTTCCCAGGGTGACAGATTTAATTTCTCACATATGGCTTATATTGTTTTAAAATGGCATAATAAGTGGCATGATATTGTTTCTTGCTGTGGCATCTAAGCCATTATTTAGCAATATATCCAAAGTATTTTCTTCTGAATTGAAAGCCATTAAAATTTTTAAAGCAAAACCTCAGCAGGAACAGATTGATACAGCATCACTGGAATCAGCTGTGCCACATCACACTCAAACTCGGGATTTAACCTGTGATACTGCTGTCACTTTTTTTTCCCATCTCACCAAATTTTACATACTTTTATTATCAATGGTCTGGAACAAGGCATATAAAAAACCCTGTGAATTAATTGTAAACCCAGCCCTGCAGCCCAGTGAACTATGCAAGGGGTGATGTGTCATTGTCAATTTTGTGCTGAAGACAATGGCAGCAGAAGGTGTTCTGCCTCTCTCCAGCAGCGCTCAGCAACTCAAATGATTTAGGTTGCAGGAGCAAGTTTTGTTTGCATAGCTGCCAAGGACATTTACAGCTAATTTCAGAGACACCAATGCTGGAATAAGTCAGAACATGGAAAAGGGGATAACTCTCATGGATTCCTTTCCAACACAAATTTGAAGGCTAATAAGCATTGCATAATACTGCTGTTTTCAGTTCAAAATCAAGTAGTTTAATTCATCTCTGAAAAAGCATGCCTGTATTAGAATCCTCAACTGTGGATATAAATACTTGCTTTCTGTACAAGTTAATAGCTTTTCTGCATGCAAGCAAGGGTAGAGGAAGTTTAAGAAGGTCATAGTTTCCTACTAGCTATATTAAGAGACAGTGACTTGGAGGTGCCACGCATCCCAAAATGGGTAGCAAAAGTTCATAGGAATCCCTTGATAATGGAATTGCCTTTTTGTACTTCCATGACACAGAATTTTAGTTCTCTTTTCCAGAGAGGAAGTTTCTGTCCTATTTGTTATAAAATGGATGTGAACATAGAGGTTGACACAGAGCAGAATGTTGATAGCTAATCTTGAAAGGAAGAAGCCGCTATGGCAGAAGCCAGGCTAAGTCTAAAATAATTATATAGATTTAATGACTAAGCCTAGTCAGTCCTTTGCACTTGCTTTGCATTCTTGGTAAGCATTCTATGAAAATCTTTTTGCCTCAGTTCCTCAAAGAATTTTGTGATAAAGCAATACATACTTGAAATGAAGCAACTATGATTTTTAACTCTTCAATTATTTCAGGCACAGCATCTACAGTACTGGGAACTCTATTTCTACACTATCACTTCTTCTTGCAGCCTTCAGCACACAAAAGACCCCACAAAGACCCCATAGCAGTGCTCAGTGAAAACAGAAGCAAGGGCCAGCCTGTGATGTTTTGCTGAAGCTGTTGTAATCTTTTCTCAACCTGGTAAAGCAGAAGACAGTACCTAAAGTGATTTTAGATGGGGAAGAAGCTATGATATATCAAATGAGAGAATAACATTGTACGCTACTCTCTACAATAGTAATAACATCTATTTTCTCTGGTTATCCATGTTGTTGAGAATATGATTTATGTGAGAAACTTCCTGTTCCTCCCTCAGTAGAATGTTAAAAAATTACTTAATATTTCAACACAATTAGTGCAGAAATTTGGAAAATTTTGTATAGTTGGTGTGGAGAAGGTAGGAAACATTTTGGGAAATGCTGGTAGATATAGTGGAAGCAATTACTCAAAGATGTACAGCGTGGAAATATTCTAGAATGTAATTGCAACACCATCCCTCTGGCATTTTAAAGACTCCTAAAGGTATTGACACTCTTACTGTGTCAATCTACTGGAAGAGAATGAAAATGTGTGTATATTACTAGTTACCTTCCTTTGGGGGTTCAAGTCAATCTCCAGCAGCATCAGTAGGTTAATCAATGCTATTTCCCTAAAACTAAATTAGTTCTTGCCAGCAACAGATCTCTTTTGCCCTTACAGGTGGTCTACCTTGACTGCAGCAAATTGGACAGGGGCGAATAAGGTTTTTGAGCTCACAGTAGCATATTTATTTTGGCCTTAGGTTGTGCAAATGTCAAGCAAAACCAGCCATTTCCAAACCAAAAGAACTGCGGCAGAACTTCTTGGCCACCTTGGTTTGCCTCAGACAGGAGTGTTGCCTAGCTGGCCTCAGTCTAAAAAAACTGAGGTCAGGGGGATAGGGGGATTTATAGAGGGTTTTTCTTGTAACTGGCAAAGCATGACATATTTATAATTAATGCTTCGTACTGCTGTGGAGGAGTTGGCTAAAATATTTTGAAAGAGAAAAAAAAAGGATGAAATACATAAATAATAAAATAGAAATGCTGTATCTTTGTTCTTTTATATTTTCTGGTTTGTAAGACTGTATCTAGCCTAAACTGTAATGCAATTCCCCTCTGAACCATTATGAAGAAGTCCAGCATAGAAAGAAGTATGCTATTCATGAGCCAAATTTCATAAAGCAAATGTAAAGCAGACAGATTTACCTTGAAGAGTTTGTAGTCAGGGACCTGAGTCCAAAAATGCATGTCTTCCCTTCTTCAGAGCGTTCAAACTCCAGTAACACACCTACAGGAAAGGAGAGGGAAAAATTCAAGCACTCAGTGAATCAATAGGGAGTAGGCAAGAAGTGGCTGTGAAGTAACTAGCAGTTAAGTGGATTAATCTGGCACAAAAGTTGGCAAGGTTTTTTCTGCTTAGCTTTACTAGGTGAAATTTGAACAGAACATGGAGCCTCCTGTGGCCTGTTTAACCTCCTGCAATCCTATTTATCTGAGAGACTAAAATGTTCAGTTTCTTCTAAAGGAAAATCAGTAGCCCAGAAGACATGCTTACATGATTCATTAACTGTGGAGGAAAATATACCTGCTTGATATTTAATTGATTTCTCTTGTTGTTGTTGTTGTTATTAAATACAGTCAAAATATTTTTTTTAAAAGGTAATTTGAACTTAGAAATCAAAACCTAGGAAATACCAGAAAAAACATGGGGTTTTATTTAATTTTGTGTGTGTTTGTATGTTTGGTGATTTCATTTTATTCCCAAAGGAAGAATGTGGTAACATCAAAGCAAAATCACAGAGGGTTACAACATCCATGAAACCGTGTTTGAACGTAAACTTTTTCCCCATATTGGAAACCACAGTAGTTATGAGTAAATAATGCACAGTTACCACCACAGTTAAAGAGTTGTCACCACAGTTAAGAGCAAGTGTGACCAGTGTCTGACCAGTGTGACTGAGGAAGCTCACTTACACCTTCCAACATCGAAACCTGCCATACCCTACACATGGAACCCTTGCTGGTAAGTGCCTGTCCACCTCCTCTGATTAACTGGCTGGAGCATGGATTGCTCCTTCCTTCATCCCTTGCAGATGTCAGCATGCATCGATGAGGAAAGCATTATATTCTTCTGAGCAGTAACCTCATCTTGCTGAACAGATCTTTTCATCCTTCCAAGGTAACAGGACAATAGAGCTACAAAGCACAATCTGGTTTTCTTTGTGGAAGCAATGCAAGATACAGAGGAAAGAATTTACAATAATTTTACACTCAGACCTTCTTAATTTCTTTTTTTTTCCTTAAATTTGATATGAAGTTCTGGGAAATTATGTGCTTATGTTAATGTAACATTAAGGTTGATAAATCAAGTTCTCAAATGTCAGGAAATGTAGAAGCCAGGCTATAGACTCAACCTTTACTCTGGCTCTGCCCCTTTCTTAAAATATAGACAGTCTTTACGCTGTTATAAATTATTACTCAGGCTACATAGGAGTCAATATAACAAACTGGAATTCTCTACAAAGGTTTATAAATAGCAAATCCATGACAGAAAATGCTGTGCAGGTGTGCTATATAAGGAAAGAAGCAATTTATTCACTGAAATGCTTCAGTATGTTCTTCCTTGTGTTTCAGTTTGGCCCGATCATCTCTCTGTGTCTCTCTGTTATTATTCATGCAAGGAGATTTTGGATATCACTGATCTTGTGGAGCTCCTGCCCTTCACAGTGATGCTGATATTCATGTGCAAATGGAAGTATTCATATGTGAATACAAGTATTCCTTTTTCCTGCCAAGACTGCTGGCTACTGAAGATAAGCCTTTCTGGCCTCAAAGGAAAGAATGGGAACACCTTGGAAGTAAAAAAGTCTTTAAAGCCTTCTGCTTCCTGGACAGTCTTTACTGAACAGCTTTCAGCAGTAGCAAGACAGAATTCTGTCCAAGATTGGAATTGTCCAGGATCCCACTTACAGCCACGGTAAACACTGGCCATGATGACACCTAGCCTCAAGTGTGGGCAAGGAAGACTGATCAGTATTTGTCTTATGGCCTGTTCTTTAGTTACCAATCACCCCACATTCATCTTTCTGATCCCTTCTCTGAATTAAGCCCTTTCAGATCAACAGAGGAGGTGTATATGTTAAGGAAACTTCCCTGTACAACCATCCAGAAGCCAATCTGAGAGTCACACACCACCTGATTTGGGACTTTTGCGGCTGCACCACCCTGGGGGATGTTGGGTTCTGCTCTATCTCTCAGTGTCATCACCAGGCTGTGACACAGGTCCTGAACCCTCTGTTGTGCAAAGGATTGGCTGTTCCTGCCTCTTGCCTGGGGCTTCTGTCACCCAGAGCTCAATCTCCAGCTTGCACTGCAACCTGCACACCGAGCCACCTGCACTGAATGTATTCTTCAACATATGTTATGGAAGGGATGTTTCACACTCGTATCTACAGCAGTTTCCTAAAAGGGGGCAGGTAGGGCTCCATCTTCTGTCAGAACTCCAGCCCAGCATCTGTGCTGTTTGAACCACACTGTGCCTCAAGCTGGGAAAAGTACCACAACAGCTCTTCATGTGCAAAATATCTCTTCTGTGTGTGTAACAAAAACCATGTTATGCCTTGGTGGGAAACCGGGTCTTATTGGCCTGAAACAGTCAGAATGAAGAAAGAGAGCAGAGGCTTAGATGCATGTAGCAATCTGTTCTGTTTTAAAAATGAAGTTCTTGAGAGAAAGAATATTTGAGAAGGCTGTTCTTTTATTTGAGAAGGCTGTTCTTTTATTTCACACCATGTGAAGGAATATAGTCTAAATGATATCCTGGATATACCACATCTAAATATGAATGCACTATGTTAGAAAACAGTAAACTGGTCAAGGTTATTACCCTGGATAACATATACTGAGATTTATCAGGCTCCCAACAGCAATTTTCATCACACAAGTAAGCACAGTATTATTATGTCCATGATTGAAAACCCTTGAAATTTTGATAGCTTTCAGATTCTTATCTTTGGACACAAGGAAAAATTTTACAATTGTACCACTGCACAGTTGTCCTAGTTTTAAATAAATTATTTCAACTTTAGTCAAAGAAGTAATGCATACTACTTTATAACAAGTACCTGCTTCATGCAGATTTTTGAGTGGTCTCTGATTTCTCTTTGTGAATTTTTTTTTTACATACTGTGCATAAGGATGTGTCCTCTCATTGAGGATATATTCAAGGTAAAAGCCTGCTGTAAGTGACATTTTTGCATTTTGCATCTGTATTGGAATCTAGGAGAGGGAAAGGCATCTCCAGGTGTTGTGAAGAGGTCACAGACCCTGTTCCAGAATGGCTGCATGGTGTCCCCCTGGACCAGCCAGGGTGAGATCCAGTGAAAAACTGGTAGAGTCCACCCTGCCACCATCATACCCAGGTGAAAGGAATGAAAACCTATGCATTGTGAGATGAAAGGATGCTCTATCACTGAATTGAAGTACCACAAATTACTTCCTGCTCCTACTGTGAGCAGTAAGGACAAGCTCTCCTCCAAGTCGCAGTGTTTTGGGTACTTTTCAATGTAGTCTGCATTTTAGGCATTACCCATGGCATGATATAGCCTAATGTGGCAAACAAATTTTTTTTGATATATATATAAGCCTGTTGTCATATCATAATGTTATGTTTAAGTTCCCTTCCATCAAATGCTATTCTTTGCACCTTAAATTATTTTGGACACTTTCCTTTCATGTTAACTAGAATTAGCATTGACATTGTGATATATTGCAAATGACATGTGTTGGAGCAACTTTTTCCCCCCAAAACTATATTTCCTACCAATCATAACCTCAGAATTTTGGGGAATTATTATATAATGTTTTTTCCAATCAAAATGAATGTGTTCAGTTTTCCTATATGCAGTGGCATTAAATAGCACTTATGCAGCTCAGTCAGTCCTCTTTCTGCTAAATTTGGTGGCAAAACTCCCACTGACTTCATGGGACCAGGATTTAGATCATGGGTGATTAACATTCATAGAAATTATGGGTAACCTCTAAAAATAGGAAAAGTTTGGCCACATGAGTCTCTTAAGACCTAGAAATTTTGAACATTTCTGTCCCTGCTACTTATACTTCACTCTTCATACTTTGTCTCCCTTTCACATGCTTTCATTAATTGAACAGAACTATTTGTGAGTACAGAAAAAAAAAATGCTTATTTTTAGGGACAATTTAATCAACAGGAAATAGAAGTTCACCTACTCTCCTTTCTCCAGAAAAGGAAACAAATCTTTTCAAGGTTTGCTGCCAAAGTAAAATCCAGAGAGGGACTTTTGCATGTTTAACCACACGTGTACACAAATTTATAACTCCCTTATTGTTCCCCTAATTCAGAAGTGTCTAAATTCCCTAGTCTCTTAAGCAACATCCTATGTTCTTGTGCCAGAAATAAAATGTTTCCAGCTGTATTATATTTAGTGTGCCTTTTTTTTCACAAGATTATTACTTATTCCAGCCATGCCCCAAACTTTCCCTGGTCAGGTCTGCCATTCCTCACTCTAAGGAAGGAGCAGTGTGAGAAGTTGCTTTACACAGAGGAACCCTGCTCTGAGGAAATACTTAAGTCCTGACCCATGCTGAATGGGTGAGGAAATTCTCAGTGCAATTACTCTAAACCCTTTTAAAGAAAGAGACTTCCCTCAGGAGAGTGCCTCCAAGCTAATCCTTCCAGGTGTCCAGAGCAGCAGTGGAGGACAGTGTTACCAGACACAGGCAGAACATTTCAGAGGATTCTAACCTTTAAGACTGCATAAACTACCTCCTTTCTGCAGAAATCCCAAGACACAAGTTAACTCCAGAGCATGAGACCCTCCCTATTTTTTCAGGCTTCAAGGAAAAGGATGCTCAGGTGTTGCACGCCCAAATGAACAGCAAATATCAATAGTTCTTGCCTAACTCAGCTGCCCTATTTAGTGTATTGATCTGCCCTTGTAAGCCCATTCCCATTCCTGTGGAACAAGGGAGGAAAAATAAGAAGGCTCAGAGCATTTATTTATGTCAGCTCACCCCAACAACAGCCCAACAAGAATTCATTCCTCTTTCTTCTCTTTTCTTTGCAGGGGTGCAAAATGCAACCTGCACTTTTGCTTACTCACTCCAGCTTACACTCTGGTCAATGTTCATGAAAAATGTAAGTGAAGGTAGAAACCTGGAAATGTTACTGGAAAGGGCACATGGGGCATAAGTTGCCTGCAGTCCCACATGTCCCAGTACCTCTACCTGCACTGCTGGATGAGGAAGAGCCCACAACTTCTCTCTTTCATAACAGCGGTAGCCTGCCCTGCCTGGGAGCACAGACACAAAAGTACAACCTCTTATCTCACCATTCAGATAACTTAGAGGAATCATGTCAGGAAAAGGATAAAAACCAACCAACCCCCAAAACCAACCAAATAAAAACACCCCAACAAATATTTTTTTCTCTCAGATTATTAGTTAATAAGATTACTTTACTGTCTTAGGGTCTAAATTCTTTATTACAACTGAGTAAACTGTAATACATATTTTTAAATGTCAAAAATTCCTTCTCTATCCAAAACAATATAGAATAATATTAATAATTTTCCTGTAATAGTAGAAGAAATATCTGAGGCAATAAAATGCTTTGGAAGGATGCTTTCCTAACCGAAATTCATAAGATCATGAAGGCTTAGTGGATTCTGGTTTTTCTTTTCAACAGATATTTAGAGAAAATGGGGAAAAGGTGTGGCTTTTTCTCAGAATTCTAGGAATCTTACACAGTACAGCTGATAAGAATTCATGTCCTTAAAAAAAAGCAGTGGCTTTGTAAGTAAATAATGTTACCCATCCAGTCAAAAAAATTCACCACAGAAATTGTATTCAGTCATGAAAAGAAAAATTTTATACAAAAATTAACAATATTTTTTGTACTGGTTTTGTTCTGAAATTTTTAACAGTCAATACAAGGGAGAGAGCATAAAATAGACATGAAACAATACCAAAACCCTATCCATTATAATTAAAATAGAATCATAGACTGGTCTGGGTTGGAAGAGAGATGTGATGCTGACAGGTGGGCAGTTCACAAAGTCTTCCTTTCTCCTCTTTTTAAAGATGTGTATAATATTTCCTCTTTTCCAGTTGCTTGGGATTTCATCTAAATGCCATTTTTCAAATATCATGGCAAGAGGCTTGGCAACTATGTCAGCCAATTCCCTCAGGATTCTGGGATGCCTCTTTCAGATCCCATAGATTTATGCATATTCAGGATCCTGAGCTGGTCACAAATTTGATCTTTCCTTTCAGTGGGAGGGACCTTGTTCTCCCAGTTCCCATCCTGCTGTCCATCCATTCGAGTGGTGCGGGAAGAGACGCTGCCATTGAAGACTGAAGCACAAAATTGTAGGTATGTCAGCCTTCTCTTCCATTGCTACCAGTTTTCCAGCACTGTTGATGGGGGCAGGGTGTACACCTTCTTTGACCTTCCCTTTCTGGTTAACCTACCTGTAGGAGCCCTTCCTGTTATTCTTTGTGTCCCTTGCCAGCTTCAGTTCCAGCCTTGGCCTTGGCCTTGGCCTTGGCCTCACCCCATGTGTAGACTACTGCCCTTCATCCCTTATTCTCTTCCTAGGCCAATGTCCAAGCTTCAACTGCCTCTGCATTTGTTTCTTCCCCATTAGTTTGACCAGCAGGTCCCTACATTTATCATAACAATTCAAAACTCAGACACAAATAAAGTGAAGTCCTTCTACAGAGAAAAAAAAAAAGGCAGAATGAGACAGAACAACCCACAATATTTAAAGGGAATATTTCTTGTTTTATTTAACTTTATAGCAAAAAACCCTGCAACTTATCTCATTTTTATTTACTCTTTCATAATATCCCAATATTAGTAAAATATATCCGGATACTTAGAACAGAAATTGGTTGTACTGTCATAGGATCATTCAGGTTTTGCAATGACCACTTACTCATGATACTTATGTGACTATAACTGCTTCTAGACATAAGTTTGGATCTACCTTTGTGGTCTTCCTAATTTTAAATGGCAAGAGCAAAACTCAGTGGTTTGTCAAAATGCCAGCTACTGCTACAGGTTTAGAGACTTGTCATAAAGTACAAACACAATAACTAATGGGGGGAGAGGCAGAATTAACTGTGGTGATGCAGCTAACTCTTTAAAATACGTTGTGCTCTTTCAATTCAGGATGCAGAAATTCAGTTAGAAAGGTGAAGAACCAACATTTTCCACTTTTCTCAATTGTTGAAGCATCTCAAAAATCAGTGGAGCTAAGTAGTTTCAATTGTTGAATATTTACCATTACTTTTTCTTTTTTTTTAACCATGAAAACATTACTTCTAGGCTAACTAAGTGTAAAAAGGTTCTTTACTCTTCCTGAGTGAGAATATGATGTGCAACAGAGCTCCAAAAGAACTTTTCATTTGGTCTCAACAAGTGGTACCCATTCAATCCACATTTTAACAGTATTTGTTAGACTTCAGTCAGTTTCTATGGGCAACAACCAGTTCTTCACTGATTTACTTTATCTATTACATTCACCATTAAAAAAAAAAAACAAACTTAGAATTCAATACCTCTGTACTTGCCGTGGGATGTGATAATTGATATCTCCCACCATGGGAATGCAGTTTTATTGAGAATTATTTTATTATAGAAAAAATTCTTCTATAAAATTTATATAATTGGTATACCCATTAAACTATTTTTAAAAATGAGGAATGCAGCATTGATCCTAGATTTTCTACTTTCAGGAAACTTCTCCCACAAAATTTACCTAGAAATTACAGTAGGATATTTCCCTGGAGAGCCACAGATTTTTGGAGCTGGAAACAGTCAGTTTGGAAGCTGGTCCACACAGGATCTTACACAGAACAGTTTCACCTTTTTTGTACTTAATTTGTTTCTTAGCCCTTCCCTCCAGTCTGCATTCATTCAGATGAAACAACCAGAATGAAGTTTGACCAGGCAGGGAAGTCCCAAAGCCAGCATCAATCAACTAAGCTCTATTGAAGTCAATGAGCTGAGGTATCCTGGCTGAGGTACAGGCCCCTAATCTCTGAAAAAGAATTTATCTACACATTTGGTACAATAAAACCCAACAAAGCTGTGAAATTTCCATTTCCAAGTTGGATAAGCCTGTGGTGGTTGGTGATGGATGGAAACAGCCCTGATTTCCAAGCCAGCAGGGGAAGGAAAGAAAGAAGGAAGGAAGGATCCCCTCTGGTGTTGTAGCTGGGCATTATCACATGAAAGGCAGCATGTGATGCACTGGGAAGTATTAATCTGGAGTGCAGTGCCACTTCTTTCCTCTGCTAGAGTGAGGCCTCTGTGTGTATAAACAAACAAGCTGACACAAGGCCAGGTGCCCTAAGCCTTCCACAGAACACAAACTTTCGTGTCTTTATTTATTTATGCAGTGTCTGCAGTGCATTTAAAGGTCAGTATGGATTACCTTGACTTGATAGTGCCTGGAAAGTTCTGTTAACCACAAGTGCTTAACCTGGAGCTATTGAAAAACTTTAACTTGCATAAAGGTACCTCTGAAGCCACTTTCCTGTATCCTCTGTTTAGAGGTCTTGTATTCCACATTCCTAACATTATTTTACAAGCAGAAAGAACATCTGATGAAAGTGCTCTTGTAATCCTGACTCTAAAAAATGATACCATCAATTACAGGCCTTCTTGTGTCTGTTAATACTGAGGTTTCTTCAGGTTTTATTTTGTTTTGTTTTAGGGTATTTCATCTTGGTTTGGTTTTGCTCTTTTTGTGTTTGTTGAGGTTTTTTTGCCTATTCCTAGTTTTGGTCACAGAGGTGACAAAAGAACAAAAAAACTTGACAAAAAAGCCAAAATAATTCTCCATTAGTCTGTGTTCTCATTTACACCAGGCTTAATTTGAAAGCATATGTGTTTCACATTGTGCCAGCATAAAGGACTACACAGGTGCAGGGTATTACAAAGTCTGCCCTAAAACCAGGAATGTTCAGCTCATCAGCAGTTTTTAAAATTTATTTTCCAGTAAAACCACTCTTGTATAGTTTGTGACATCAGGACAGTCTCACTGAACTGATCAGAATGTGACATAAACAGCTGGATCACTGGAGGTACAAGAAGTGAAAACATCCTGGAAAGGAAATAAAAGGAATAAAGGAATAATAAGAGGTATAATCCACTAAAATCCAAAGAGAGAGTCCCACTGGGAGTGAAAAAATGGAGGTGGCTGCATTTGTGTGCCTGAGGGATGCAGTGGAGGTGGTGAGCTGAGAAAATTCTGTTGGGAGGAGGCGGTCAGTGATGGCTGACTCGGGGCCTTCCATGGGGATAGCACTGGTTTCACGGGTGTTTAGTGTGTGTCCCCCCACCAACATTCTTTTCTTCATCAGACAGGAAGACCAGAGGGGTCACAGACAGTGGCTGACAGCCAGGCAGCAGTCTGGCTGCTGGGGGTTGCTTGCTCATAGCAAACCAGGACCTGTCTGGGACCACAGGCAGATGGCATGACGACCCTTCACCAGTTTTACCTGTTTTGCTCAGATAATTTACCACTCCACTCCTCAGACAAAGTACAGACTAGTGAAAAAGTCCTTCCTCTTTATGTTCCAATTGAGAGGGTCTCTATTTTCTCAACTCTTTTATAGTGATGATTTCATCCTTTTTCTAATAGCTCTATTCTCAGAGCCCATCTAAAAATTCTCTAAAGAAAATCCCATTCTCTTTCTTGAATGCTTTGCCTTTGACCTATTTTTCCATTCTCTGCTTTTATAACTATTGCCTTCTTTTTTTTTTTATTTAGATTGCATACTAGATCACTATTTAAGCTCATTTTCTTTTACTTTGATATCTTTTGCTCATTCCCATAGAAAATGTTATTTGTAAGAAATATGATTTTGGAGTCCAGAGTCTGTTATAATTTTTCTTCAGCCTTCTGTGTTGTTATATTTTTTCTTTCTTTTTACAACTTTTTTTGCTTTTCATGTAATTAGACTGTTCCTTTTCTCTTATGCTTTCATTGCCCTAAAAATCCCTGATCATGTATCTCCTTTGCTCTACATCATTTTATTTTTTGTATTTGTGCTGAACTAAAATGGGGGATAAGTTCAAAATTGCCCTCCTCCTCTTCAAATCCTGCTTTTGACCCCTTTTCACCCAGTTGTGCAGTCCTACCCTATGCTTCTTATTGAACATAATAATTCTTGTTTTTAGAAATTTTGCTTTACCCTCTTTCACCTCCATTTTCTCATTTATGCAAAAAATATTGCCTTCATATACAAGTTACCAAAGTTACAAGTTCTAATACTAGCTCTGAACATCTTTATTCTTGTATCACCTCTTAAAGTATTTAATCAAGTAGTTATGAGGTGAAAAACATTTTCTATTTAAGTATAAATAGAATTCAATTAACAGCATCTTGTAAATTAACTGCTAACCTGTGCATTAGGCAGAATAAGTTTGACATGACAAAATAACATTTTGAGATATGCTTTCATTTTATTATGAAAAGGGCACTTCAGTCATTCAGGTTCACAGGATTATGAATTGACAATTGACACTGAGGAAAAACAGATTTATTCTACACTGGGTTTTGTAAGCAAAGCTCTGAAGATTCCCCCTGGGTTTGTTGGACTTGAGACTGAATGAAAAGCTAAAATTTATTTCACTTGTCCCTAAGCCCCTACAGAAGACACAGACTCTTCATATATGTCACTGTTTTGCTCAATTTAATACATATTCTCAGAGAACCTTTGCCTTGAGCCTGGCAGAAGGGGTGGTCATTTCCCAGGCCCAAGTAGTGACGCTGTGACCTGAAACAGATCCCAAGTCTGGAAAAGATTCCCCTTAATGCAAAGGCTCTTCTCACTCCAGCCCAAGCAGCAGCTAAACACTTAAAGCATAGCAAACAACTTCAAAGAGGCAGCCTCACTATGGAGTATCCTGCAGCAGCCTAGTATTTTGGAAAACCCGGGTAAATACATCATTCCAAATACCTATAATAAATCAGATTGGATCTTCTGAACATCAGCCTAAGCAGCCACTCCCTGGGTATTTTGTTAAAGCAGAAATGCCTGAACTTAACCTGGCCCCATTCATCCTGCCCTGTTTGTTTTCCCTCGTGCCAGCTGAAATCCCACAGGCAAGCCAGGACCAGCGCAGCACTGGGCTTTGGAACACCAGCCAGGGTGGGCTAGCACACCAAACCTCAGGGCCAGGGCCTCTAGGTATCTGTGGAGTCACACAGGGGCTGAAAATGAGTCTGATGGTGCTTAAGGGTTGTTCTTAGGAATCTAAGTGGAATATTTCACAAAAATGGCCTGTTTTCCAGGATGCTAAAGGCTACTTGACAAAACATGACTTAAGTATCTTCAACTTGGCCTGATATACACAACAAGACTCTCAAAGTAAAAACATTTCTGGCATGGTCATCAGCACTTTTAAATAGGGTTTGGAACAATTAACATTTTATTGTGTTCCCAGAAGACAAGCCTGTTGCCTTCTGTTTAATGAGTGCCAATTCTGATTCTGTGACTCTTTTTTTCTGAGCAATTGTGAACACCCACCTAAAATCTGAAGATGTTGTTGTTTTCAGTAAACTACGTTTCTGAGGGAAATGAGATTTGGGGTTTTTTTCCCCTCTGGTCTAACTTGTTCAAAAGAAAATAAGTGTTGAAAGTGTTTTAGTGCCATAAGTAAAGCTCTGGAAAATTAACACTCGTACTGAAATTTTCCACCCATACAAGTCTAGATTCTCAACTATGAAGAATAAAACTTGTTTTCAGGATAAAAATGCATGCTGAAGATTTTGTTGCTGGAAATTCTCTGAGGTAAATTCCCCTGAGAATAAGGCACACACTGGAAAAGAGGACAGACAGAATAATTTTTCTGTATTTACCAAGTAATTGAGTGTTTTCTCAGAGTTTTGAAAAGTCAAGTAGTTATATGGTTGGATTTTGCTAGTCATTGACTTTGGGATTAACCGATTTCTCATATACCGTGTTTCTCAGGTTCTTATGACTTATGTATAGTCTATATTGATTTCCTGTATATTTAATCAAAATTTCTCATATCAGGTATTTTTGCTGTCTGATAGTTTCAGCAAGAAGTGGAGTCATTGCAAACCTATGTATCCTTAGAATACAGCTCTCCCTTCCACTGGTAATAGTAATGTTATAAAATAACGCTGATTAGTCTCTGTCATTGTAAAGCACTTAACCCATTTTTGCCAATCCAGCCTTTGTTTCCATGGAAACAGAAGATCGTAACACAGAAGACAGATTTTTATTTTTTTGGTGGGTTGCTTTTGTTGAATGTCAGCTGTCTTCAAACTTCATTCACAAACCTCTCCTTCCTCCACATTTTTTTTCCCCTCAAACCTATAGATTTTAAGGTTCAGGAAGATTCAATCATCTGGTCTTCATTTTATTGCAACTGCTTTTAAAGAAAATTTGTGGCCAGCAAAACTTAACAAGATGATAGCCTTGGACATTGGAGTCCCAAGCCAATTCCCAAAATTGTCTGAAGTCACTTTCTCAGAGATAAAATGAAGCCTTAGTGGAGTCTGTTGCAGCTGTAATTTATCAGGAGAGATAAAAGCTCTTACTTGGATTACCACTTTTACCATATTAAGATACAAGTGTAGAGATGATTAGAGGGATACACAGTCAAATTAGTCTTGGGTTACTATGTTCCTAGAAGGAGGGTTATGGGCTTTCTGAGAAAATGGAGATACTTCTTTAAAGCCATTTGAAATATATTAATATCTCACCCTACTGCATTAAGGAGTCTTGAAAGGATATCTTATCAATTAGATTGTATTGACTTTAGGTGAGGTCAAGAAGGCATGTGTTAAAATTTTAGAAATTAAATAGATGAAATCAGCTGTCTGTGTAGACAAACGCTTCTAAAGGTCACAAAGGTGAACTAGATACAAAGTATTATTTAGCACACAGTAATGCTGAAGACAAGCACTATATTCCAAGAATAAAGAAGCTGAGCTTCTTTTCCATGCAAAGCTTGTTCATGAATAAAAATGTAATTTTTTCATCAATTCTTTTCTTACTGGTAATTTTGTGACAAAAGCTATGGGTGACAAATGAGATACCCAAAATAACCAATTCACAGCATTTTCTGTTCAAAGGATGACTGATCATATAAATCACTTACAGAATAGGCTGCCATGCTACACAAACAATGAGACAGGTCTCTCTAAAACAGAGGAGACTGATTGCTTCTTGCGGTTTTATTCTTTTCTAATTTGGAAATACATAAGAGATAGAACAGAACATGAACAGAGATGAATAGTGAAGATGAAAAAATTCACTTATAACATACTCTTTCCCTCTCCATATTTTTAAAAGTCATTGTGGCCTGTGGAAGCCAAGAAGGCTTTTAGGTTTTTTCATTACCTCTCTTATTATCTGTGTTGTGTACTATATGGGAATGCTCACTGTGAAGTCGTGTTTCCCTGTGACAGGTATAGCTGTTCCTGCCTTGAAAAGCTGATGACTTTGATTTCAGTGAACATCACCTCAGAGCTCAGGTGCTCTGCTTTGTCTGTTATTGTTGTAAAGTTGTTTATTTCCATCCCTGACAGGGGAAAATAAAGCAGCATTGTCAATATAAATGTGCTTCTTTTTTTACATCCCCAAACAATAACTTATTTTCATATCTGTGCATGTTCCTCCATAAACAGAACATTGTGACACTTTATCCTTGTTTCACCACTCCTAGAGAAAACAATCCTCTTAAGAGTCTGCTCATGCTCCCAGTGCTCAATGGAGGCAGCTGCTCTAGGCACAGCAGGACAGGCAGCCCAGCACTGCAGCAATGCACAAAACAGCACAGCCTCTCTGTAAGTGGCAGGTTTGAAATACCTCAGATTTTTCCTTTGTTATCCTAGGGGAGACTTACAGAATGCACAGCTCTAGACTTGCCCTCCCATTCCTTCCACCACAGTGCCTTCTGCATTTATCAGAGCCTCTCCAGCCTCCCACTGATTTCTGCATTTAGTGAGGGTCATGGTGCTGCCCAGGCACCAGCAGTGGAGCAGGAGTGTCACCACCCCACAAGCAACTCCTGGCTCAGCGCAGCCAGACCTCTTTGGCACCACCACCAGAGATGCCTCAAACCCCAGGTGTGACCAAGAGCATAACTCTGGGCACTGTGACACTGGTCATTCCTCAGATGTCTGAGAAGCTCACTGGCCTCCACAGCAGCTGCCACCAAGGTTTAAGTAGCTCTTGGCATGTATTTACACCATTAGCAGCATCACTTTGTTAGCACAATTATTCTCAGAGCTGAAGGGATGCTGCTTCTCATACCCTTGTCCCTAACTGCTTTAGGCACCCTTCAACTGTGCATTAGAAGTATAATAATTGTAGTTTCTGATGAGCAAAATAAAACTTGTCTCCCAAATTTATTTATACAGAGAACATCTGGCAAATATTTGAAGATTTTGTTATACCATTGTATCCCCATGGACTTTTTACTGGGACAACCAATTAACTTCACAGAGACAAATGAGAAACAAAGATACGATTTTTTTGCTGCTATCACCATGGGACCCATTTTAGTTAACAAGGTAACAGGGAAACCTTCCAGGTCTTTTTCCCAATTCTCTCAGCTGTCTAGACCCACAAACTTGATTTTACCAGAGTAAAGACTTCATCAAATATATTTATTTTCTTTCACAACAACTAATAACAGTTAGTTCAGCTAAAATGAGCCCAGAGTTTAATATTGGTGATATCATAAAGGGAAGCACCCCTGATCCATTTCATATTTCTTGATTTACAAGGAGTAGGATGCCTTTAGAAAGTAATACCATGGTATCTTTACAAAAATTGTTGTTCAGGGGTATTACAGGGTGCAATTTTTTGGAACAGATTCTCATGGTCTTTTCCCCGAAGTAACACAAGAGCAATTTACAGGAATAAAGGTCTAAAGAGGGTTTGAGAGATTACTTCACCCATTTTTGCATCAAGGCGAAGTGGGATTGTATGGAACTACATAGTGGCAGGTAGTAAATATGGCACAATGATGTCCATAACAAAAATTGCTAAAGGGAAGTGAATATCCCATTACAATGCATTTTCAAGTGTTTCAGTGATATTTTTTATCTTAATATTATAACAGACTTGATACACTAAAATTTGCACTGTTTGGTGTAGGTTGTATTTTTATTTAGCTAAATCTTGATGACAGGGAAAATATAGTTACAGGATTTAGTAACAAATGATATGCAAAATATAAATTTAAAACAAAGACAGCAATACTGACTGAGAATTTATTATTTGAAGTAATTCATAATTTTATTTGTATATTGTGAGATATATATGTATTTTATGTATTTTTCTGCTGCTACTTAGATTTGAAAGAGAAATTAATAAAGCAACTTATAATCGAAATTAATGCTTAGATTTAGGTTTTAATGCCACCATAATTTTTAGATTATAATAAAAATTAAAATTCCTTATATATCTGTAAAATAAAGTTGTATTTGATCATTTCTTGTTTTGAAACCATAATATTTTACCTGATGAGTACTCAGTGCTCTGATTCCTTTTCTTCATTATTCTTGTTTAAAGTATTTACAACGTGAATGATTATAAATCTCTGATGGCTCAAAGCTTACCCTACAAGGGTTTTAACAGAGGAATTTCAGTACTGTGTGTGATGAGAACAGCCTGCTGAAAACTCATGCCAAGTTATGCACAATCCTTCCCAAAGGATATCAACTTTCCATCACAATTCCCTAGTGATTTTCAGAAGTCAGTACGTGCTTTAAATTTTGGCTCTGTGAATGACTTTGTTTTCTGTTCTGGCTTGTGGGATCCATTTTTCATACTCTCTTAACCTTCTTGGGTAAACTGTGTGAAAGATAATTTAGCCTGGCAGTTCTCTAATACTCCACCCAATACATTTCTGCAGCACCTGTGCTCTGTCCTTGCTCAATAATCTACCTGAAAATTTTAACAATTAGGCTTGCTTCCATGATTTGAATTTAAAAGGGAGTGGATGGGTTTCCAGAAAGTAGGACATCTACCTGCACAGAGAGGACTGAAACACTAGTGCCCTCCAAGGATGCTTAATTGCTAGAAGCAACCCTAATTAGTGGGAGTAAACAGGGGGAAAAAGGCAGCAGGGTGGACATCTGGTGCAGTTTCCTGATCTCTACCTCTTCAAAATGTAACTTACAAGCAAAATCTGTAAACTGAGTAGTAAACCTCCTGTGTGCTAATGAATCATGATGTGAAGAACACAACACTTTGATGACTTCCCTCAATGTGTAAAGAAACTCCATCTTCTGTTCCTGTGTATTCTTAAATTATAAAGGCACTTAGCAGTTCATAAACCAGAAAACTTGACCATTAGTTCTGTTACTGCTACAACAATGGTGTCTTATGTGCTATGAAATGACTTCTTCAGGAGTCAAGCTACAGTTTATAAAGAAACTGTGTGCACATAGTGACAGCCAGCAATTATCAGAAGAGGAAAAGGAAGGTTGAAGAGTATTTGCCCTCTGAGTGTGATATCAGCCAGCTTGGAGCAAGTGTCAGAAGTGTTGACATATCACAAAGGCATTAATTTCTATCTGAGGTAGAGCAATTCTGATTTCAGTTATTCCGCTCCCAAGTTCCCTACACTGGAGGTTGTTATGCCTTTATTTTGAAGACTGTATGTCATATTCTTTTATTTCTCTCTCCACTTAGTACTTAAGTGGAGAGAGTGACCAAATTATCATTTTAGTGTCAGATAGAATGTTTTGTAATTAATTAGGCACACTTAATATCCCCCAACTTGTCCTACTTCTTGTGATGCAGCAGCAGCAGATCCACAGCTTCTGAACTGCCTTCCTCATCTCATGGAAAATCTGCTGAAGAATATGGAACAAATTGTAAATGAGAATTACTGTGTTGTGCTCCTGATTGCTTCTCTCTAGTTTGTGCTCTTTTATGCATCCCAGGGGAAAAAAAAAAAAAGCATGATAACATGGAAAACATATTCCTCTTGGGAAAATAATTATAAACAAGTATGATCTTGTTGAGGGTTAGGTTTCTTTCCTTTTGTTCCTTTTTACTTATAGAATTTTTTCCCATAAGTTGCTAGGAAACACTAACAACTGGGAACTTAAGACGGACAAAAGAAGTGGCCAAGCTCAGGGGAGGAGGGCATCTGGCTGCACTTCTCTTATCTGGGAGTTTCTCTCCAAAGGGCAGAGATACCGGGAGAATTGGGCAGGTTAAAGACGGGCTGGGGCAGCTGCTGTCTCTCTCTCAGCTTCGGACAGTCGGAGCTGCTGCTTGGGGAACGGAATTTGCTGCTGCTGCCAGAGCCCAGCTCGGTCCTGCTTCTTCTGCCATGGGGCGAGCCCCTGCTAGCGAGAGCAGCAACAGAACTGGGACCTTCTTATCACCTACCTCACTAAAAGAGGGATCTATCCCCACCTGCTCAGATGCCCAGCATCCTGAGCTCGCCTCTCACCTGCCCTGCTGGGAGCCAGGCTGCGACTGTCCCGCCCCTGCCACTTTTTGGCAGTGGTCCGAGCTTTCGCTGCCCCTGCCAAGACATCTTGCCTGCCCAGCTTGCTGCTCCCGAGAGTCCTGCAGGGCCACCGGGATCGGCTGCCCCAGGGCTGTGTGAGGCAAAGCCTCTCCTCCATCCCTTCCCGTCCCAGCCTGTCCGCCATTCCCGCGTGCTCCCAGAGCCCCCCACAGTGCCCCCTGCAGCCATGGGGGAATCACTGCACCCGCCCTGCCCGCCGGGAGCCACCAGCGCCCCCGCTGGCTGTGAGCGGAACTGCACTGAAGGGAAAGTGCCCACGGCCAAGAAGGGCTCACTGGGTTCCTGGTGCTGTTTGCTGTGAATGCCAGAGGTGGTGTTAATTTGTTTTATTATACATACTAGTAAAAAATTGCTAGTCCTAGTCTCATATCTTTGCCTGACAGCCCCTTATTTCAAAATTATAGTAATTTGGAGGGAGGAGGCCTACATTTTCCATTCCAAGGGAGTCTCCTGTGTTCCTTAGCAGACACCTGCCTTTCAAACCAAGACAGATCTGAAAAAAAAATACTGAGGAAATTATTGGCAGCTTTAGATGTTTTTAAATGTTTTGGTAGTACTATTGGGTTTTCTTCAGTTGTTTTTCTTTTCTTTTTTCCAGGCCTGCAGTCTGTAATTTATTAATGGCCCAAAACCCAAACAGCAAAAACAAACCCAAAAAATAAAACTAAAATACATATTTCTAACTCATGATAAGAGCATCCTGTAATTTTAGATTAAACTAAATGTTTCCAACTATTAATAGTTGACAAAAAATTACTCAAAAAATCATCAACAACCTACAAATTGACATATATTTTACCTGATTAATTTAATTATCATGTTTTGTTAAAATTGTGCAGGTAATTAAAGTATAATTTAAAGGTGAATCCTTCATCTTCACCTTTGATCGAGCATGTCCGTCATGTTCCATTCACATTTTATTGGGATCAAAAGTCATTATGGCTATGTTTGTCTATTGCCTCTATTTCCATTAGTGTTTCCTTTTCTTTCCTTCAATGTCTTTTTAATATATCATAGTTTTATACATAAATATGTCATTCAGAAAACAAGCTTTGGGCAATTTTGCTATGAATGTTCTATTTCTGATAAGCTTGAAAGCTTTGATGTGGTTCCTTTCAATAAATAATTTCAGAATAATGACTTTAAAATAAATCTAAGAAAATATTGATTGTTAATCAACTTTCTGGGAGGAAAGAAGGAAGAAAGATGAAAATCATAAAATTTTACCTTCAGAAAGGAACTTCTTTCTTTTTATTTTTAGAATATTTGACTTTTAGAAATAAAATTTAATATGTACTTCATATTTCTACTTCTTATTTAGACAAAGTCTATTCATTGGTTTTCTTTCCAGAAATCACCTTCCATGCCATGAGAACATATCAAGCATGTACTTGAAACTCCCTGAACAAGAGGCTCATTAATAGAGTTTTAAAATTTATTAATTAGTTCCTGTAACTGGGCCATCTGTCACAAGAAGATGAAAAGCTATGTGAAAAGAGTCATTCATTTGTGAATTGGGAAATACTTTTTAGTATTTTTACTGTTTATGTCCTTATTATTTCCAAAGATAAGAATTTTTTCCTCTAGTGCTTGCCACTTCCACTCAGAGGAGATATGTACCAGAAAGGCAAATTTTGTTAGAGAAATACTACAGAATGTTTTCATTTCATATTGTTTCTTGAAATGAAATTCCTCATTCTGAATCATAGAATCATATAGGTTGGAAAAGACCATTAAGGTCATTGACTCCAACTGTAAATAGCCAGAGGCAGCTGCTGCACAGGGAAATCAGTGACATTCAGGTGCTCAACTACTAATTAAAGATATGAGCCATGAGTCTATCCTCCCAAATATGGGAAAAAAGAAGACAAATATTTCAATGTTTTGCATTATAGATAAAGTGTTAAAAAAGAGGATTGATCTCTTTGTCTCCTTGCTCTTGGGTTTTAGATACTCACCATATTAAAGTTGGTTTTGTTACAAATTCCTCAGAGTTTCCTTAGTCCTGGTCTGTAGCTATCAGAGGGATGAAGAATTTGCTGCTCCCCTGTAGAAGACCTGCTTAAGTCGGAAAATATCCCATGTTATTTTAGCAAAGAAAGAAATATTTCCGAGCACAGCTGCTGGCTGTGGTACGTTGTTTTTATGGACATCAGAGCTGTGACAAACATGTTCCTGTGCTGGAGGAAGCTTTAATGTTTAGGGGTTAGTATCCAAAACCCTAGAGAAAAAGATTTTCCTGAAATTTTCAGCCATCTCTGAACTTGTTGTTTCCAAATCTCCACTTTTTTTCTTGGACTGAAGCTGTCAACTTCTCTGCCCAGGCTGAATTAAATCTTCCTGCAGTTTACACCTTGTAGAAATCATTGAGGATATAACTATTAACTTGAGGGAAGTAAACATGCAGGATGGCAACCAATCAGACACAAAAGAGAGTATTTCAAGCAACAATGCATTTAAACTTTGTATTGCAAGAGCTGAGTGAAAAGCTTCCATACATATGGCTCCTGCTCAGTAGAGGTTAACCCTGGTGCCATTTCCTGGATTACCTAACCAGTACCAGCAGAAAACACTATAAAGACAGCGTAACAGACCATGCCCAGTCCATGATAAAGAGTAGAACTTAGGATTTTAAATGCTAAGAGCACTAACCTCCACAGTTTGATCAAAGGAAACAGGCTTCTTGGCTGGTAGCCATTCGGGAGAACTGACATACAGAGCCACTAGAAGGAACCTGGTGGTCATTTCTATTGGTTCTACAAGACTCAAGTATCATGCATCACTACTTCTGTTTATGCAGATCATCCACAAAGACTTATGGCACTTTCATTAGTTGGACAGTCCTAAAAATTTAGACTTCAGTGTCAACACTGGCATGAATTTTGATAACAAAACTGTCAGTTGTCATATTTGTCATAGTAAATCACCCAACACTAAGCCTATAGAAACATTAATAACCAGTATATCCTCTGCAGCAGGAGGCCCCCAGAAAGGTGCTTTTTTACAATCATTTTCCAGCAAAACATTTTACAATGAGATGATCTATAGAGCTCTCTGGAACTCCTAAAAAAATAGAGTTTAAAAGACAGAAGCTGCTCGTGGAACAAGGTAAAGATGTGACTATATGTTCATAGGCCAAACAAATGCCTCTCTATAAACAATACTCTGGGAGAGGCAATTAAGGATTATGTAGCTTCACTGTACATTGCAAAGTATTTCAAGCAGACCAGGGAGTTGGCTGGAAGAGAAGATGGGAAATTGGCAAGCACTGTACAGGCTATCTGGAGCCAGGAGTATTTATCATGGTCGCATAACTGAAGGCCTAAAAAGTATCTACATGTAAATGGAATATTAAATTACAAATCAATCCCTAAAAAAGCAGTTTCCAGGAATTCTGAGAATTGCAGATTTATCGTTGTCCCAATTTTTATTACCATTACTTGTAACAAAAAAAAAATCTTCAATCATAAGCAAAAATATTGGGAGTTTACTGAGGATTTTTGTGTTCATTTCAGATATCACACCTATTTTCTAAAAGGGTGTAAGAAATTTCTCACTGGAGGAAAATATATTAACTATCAAAGAACTGAGGCACACATATGAACCAGCCATATGTAAAGCATTTGACTTGCTTTTGTGGTGGCCACAGTCCTGTGTGTTGGTTTGCAATACATAGATTCCCATTCTGTGATTGACAGGTGAAGATTTGAACGGCCTATTCAATTAACAAGATGTGCTGGAGCAACCAGAAATGGCATTACCTTAATCTCAGTTATCCCTGTCTCTTTTCCACAATGAGTACTGTTGAAAAAAGGTTAGTTCTGCAAATGGTTCTTTTACTATTGTCAGCTTCCTAGGTTTAATTTAGATTTAAAAGTAATACATTTTCCATCTCTGAATTGTTGCAAAGAAAATCTGGGAGGCAGAATATTGGCAGCTTACACAAACGCATGCAAATACACACACACAAAAGGCAAACAGAAAGAACCAAAAATCCTTGCAATTACATCTATTTATTTTTAAACCAAACATTATGACATTTCAGATCTTGGTTAAGTTGTATTTTGGGCTTTTGAAAAGCTTGGAGTTTAAAACAAGATTGTTGCTGCTTCCCAAAAGGGTGACTTAGAAAGAGGCATCAATAATGGTTGGTACCCTGTGAGGTTGCGTGAGAAGAGTCTTGAAGCATGGGATAGCAAGGAACAGAAAATACCATGGCTTGTAGTGATTCATGGAAAAGAGGGAAGTTATGTAAGTTTCAAAGGTATAAATAAATTACAGGAAAAAAAGGAAATAGTTCCAAACCATGATAACTGCAGGCAAAGCTGGAAATCATTGCTTTATGAATAAACCTGCTGCTGCTACTGCTCACTCAGTGTCCCCTTTTCCTGTGTATCTGCTCTGACACAGTCCATGCTCAGAGTTTGAATCTTTCTTTTCCTTCTTCTCCTTGAAAAAGAATCCTAATGGCATTAATGAGATCATATAAGGCATTTATTATGCCATAAAACACTGAAAGCATCTTTGAACATTTATGATTTCTTTTTATTTGAAGATATTTTATTAGAACATTAGCAATGAGCTCAGTAGTTTTAATGTCTCAGTTATTTACCACTGATTCGGTGATGAGGTTTTTGTCTATTTGGTTTGGAGAGGTTTTTTAAATTCCTTTTCTTAATTTTTTCAGACGACCTAGAGGAGTAAGGAGAAGAAACTCCTAATACAAGACAGATGACATTGAAGCTATGATAGAATGTTTGGGAAACAAAAGGACCCATAACAAAGAACTTAAATCTGTGTAGCTATCCTAATCATTCTCTATGTTTTCTGAATTTGGTACTGAGTATAAATAACAGGGATGAATGTGAATGTGAATAAATTCAGGGATGAATCTTATATTCTTTTCCTCATGACTGTTCCATAAACACCGATTTCTACAGAAGAAATTGATTTATCCACCTTCTCATCATGTATTCAGCAAGTTACTTAAGCACATGCTTATGTATGTTTAATCACATTGTTTTGATGGGTTTGGTTGTAATATTCTGGCAGCTTCTAAAAAAAATCTGGTATTGAGTGCTTTGTTGAATGAGGTGGTAAAAGTATGCGATACAGGCTACAAATATACCTGTGCAACTTAAGCAGGAAAATTTTCAAGAAAGAGTTAATAACCATCCTTACTCCTGTATGTATGGCATCATGGGGAGGACAAGACTTGACATCTTGGGATTTACCACAACCATAAATTAGCCTCAATGCTGCAATGGAACTTGAGTTTTCTATGAGCATATTGCTGATACCATGTTCATTTGTAATCGACCAACAACAAATACACCTTATGCCTGCTAATTGTCTAGGGTTGTCTTACATGGCTTGGGTCTCACAATAACTGAAAGAATTTCAAAATTCTTTTCAGTTCAGAATATACAGTGTTATAAAATAACCTAGTGATTATACAGTCATTAATTTCCTTCAACTATTTCTTCCACTTTAACAAATCCATTTAGTTCCACTTAACTATCTTGCCTCTCCCCAAAGCATCATGGATTTCCCACTTAAAGTCAGATAGAGAAAACACTTTATAGGATAGCATGAAATTACTTAGTTTGGTTTTATTACACAATTTATTTTTACATCCTGAAACATGAAGGTACACTCATAATTTTATTTCCTTTAAGTCTATTCATTTTAAGAGAGATATCTATTTTTATCTGTTCTCTGCATACTCCTACAAATACATAAAATAGCTATGTCTCTCTACAGAATCAACTAAAAGGTTTGTCTTTGCATATGCTGTTGTTCAAGGAAAGGAAAACATTTTTGCAAAGAGAGGGTTCTGTCGGTTCTTTTAAAATTATTTTTTTGTATTCTTAAAATGACATTGCACTACTGAGTCTCCTAAGCTCCAGTGCTATACATCAACAGCATGTAGGGCAGAGACAGACTGACAGCCATCCTGCCTCTTGCTGCCAAAACTTAAACAGATGCCTTATGGAAGGCCCCACTTCAAGATGGAAAGCATTGCATCCAGGACAACAGAAGAGTCATTTGCAAGTCTGGATCTGGGACCATAAGTCAGAGAGCACCAACATTTTGAGTGCAATAAATAACAGCTGAGTAAAATCTGCTGTGATCTGACTGTACATCCTAGGTGTTACAACAGCACTATCAAGGAGATGCTAAAGATTTCAGCACTATGAGCCCTCAGTCTTGCTGCACCAGCAAACCACAGGAACGGAAGGGATGCATGTTGCACATCTAGAATGTTTATCTGCGTTTCCTAAGCTCTGTGAGTCACTGCAACCTATCACAACACTTTTTGCTTTTGCATTTAATTAGAGGACAATGATGATTTTCATGGTGATTGCTGCTAGAAACAGTGCACCCAGTAAATCAGCCATGTAAAAAGTGCGTGACGTTTTGAGTCTATAAAGGCACATATTATGGAATCTAAATTTTATTATAGACAAATGAAAACAGCCATATCATCCAGATTTACAAGCACAAAATTTCTTTCTGTAATTAAAACACAATTTTCTAATTACAAGAGTAGAAAATCTAGCATATGAGCTTTTTTCCAAATAGCAGACACAATCATAGAATTCTGGCAGCTTCTACAGGCAGTATATGGTATATGTCAGTGGTATATACTGACAGGCAGAATTTGATTACTGAAATCAGCTATTTTACCCAAAGTCTGTCTCCCTGGAACTTTATTTCAAGAAGGAAGCATCATTTCACAAGTGGTATAATTTTATGGTGTAATAAACATTGAAATTGTAAATACAATTTCTGGAAAAAGCTCTTTTTAATGTTGCTTGAAACATTTACTTTTTTCATACATTACTTCTTTTTTTTTTTTTTAATATCATTTAAAACAAAAGTCAGTAAATTCAGGCCCTTATGGGTTTGCTTATATTATGGTTATATCGCTCCACTTTCTTTATGGACAAAAATCAGGAATAAAGAAGAAAAAAAATAGTAGTAAAATGCGAGACTATTAAGGCCTACCATTCATACATTTCAAGACCTATAAAATTTTCATGTTTATCAGAGTTATTTTCTGTAGTAATTTAGCATAGGTTCTACTAGTCCCTCTAATCTGGAACTTCAGTCAAACTGTGTTTTAATAGTGCCAATATTTCAATGAGAGTATCAGTCACTGCTCAGTAAATGATGATTGCTTAAATGCCTTAGTCTTCCTGGACACTTTGCTTTTGGATATGCTTAGTTAACTTCTGATCCTGCAGATACACCAAATCAGGATATACTCCGTTGTACTTGCTTTCAAAATTGTCAACATAACAGAGCTGTAATTCTAGGTAAGACTCTGGGTGATACTATGATATAAATACTAAAACAGACATTTCTGTAAAATTGAGTAGTTGTAAGAACTTAGCCTTTTCTTTTTGGTTGCTTGAATTAAAAACTGCTTGAATCTAGCTGAAGACTTGACATTCATTTCCATGCTTCTACTGGCTTTCTGTTCAAGGACTTATGAAGAGAAATCAACCAGAAATCAAAGTCAGCATTTCAGTCAGTGCCTCAAAGCTAGCCTCCTGTAGCTAGGAATCAATGATGTCACCAAGATTCAGAAACAGAGTAGTTTTGCCAACTAGGCTCACAATTCCTACATATTCCCTGCACAGTTTAAGCTTCACAAATATGTAAAGCTTTGAGCTGCCTAACCCCGCTACTTATAACCTCTTCAACTGGCTCAGCCTCTTTGTGACAAGAGCCAAGTGGAGAGCAGTGGTCATGCAGAGGCTATCTCCCACTTCCTGTTTTCCATAAACACATTAACTCCCCCCACCTTCCTCCAGCACCTTATTGAGTGCTCATTTTTGGAAAGTGATGGCAGCTCTTTCACCATATAAATTTAAAAAGTGTCAGATCAATTCACTAGGTATCAAGGATTTTGAGACACCAGCTATAAATGCAACATCTGCAATGATTCTCTGCTCAGAGAAGGTAGAAAGTGCCTGAACTTGTTGCACAGAAGTGTCATGATTCAATTTTTCTTCTTTAAAATTGGCAGGGAAAAAAAATAAGTGATATAGGAAATGGCTGATATCTCAAACAGCTGGAGTACACTACAAAAGAATTTACACTAGGCTGGTCCCAGCTACACAGAAACATGTTCATTCTAGATTCTGCTAAAATGAATAGAAGCTCCCCGTAACAGGCAGACAAGAGTTGAACATGAAAGTGTGACCAAAAGCCTAAGCAGCTTAGAAAATAAAAATATTTTAAAGTCTACACAAAACAAATTGTGTGTAGAGTTGCTAAATGCAAACATGTGATGGACATTCAGGGAAAATATACATGGACTTGATGCTAACGAGTAAGGGGAATTGCACAGACTTAATGCCCTGTACATACACCACCTCCACACCTGCTACTTCCTCCCTTTTTCTGCCACTATGAACTGTGGTTGGAATCAAATTATGTCTTTGCAGTCTTAGAGACAGTCAAGACCACTTGTGACTTCAGGCTATTTTACAATTACGGTCATCCAGTCCCTAAATTCAGAGATACAGAAAACTCCTGAAACAGACAAGGTGTTCCTGCCAGTTCTACAAAGGGCAGATGATCCAGTCATAATGATGCACTTCACACCAATTCCAGTGCACTAATGGCTATTCTGTAGAAAGCTCAGCTAAAGAGATTACAAGATTAGAGAGAAGATGCAAAGGCAAATTTTGAAGTCTTTCATTGTGTCCTAGCCAGTGCGTGTTTCAGTTTGAATAGTGTTCAGCTCCATGGTACTCAAATGGTGTGAGCAGTCACAGTGCTATGCTCACAGCTCAGTCTGCACTGAGCCTCACTTAGCCAACAGCAAAGGCTTAATCTTAGTTTTTGCTGTATGTCTGCTCAGACTCCCCTTGTGCTGGCTCTCTAACTGCATACCCAGACATCGCTATTCTGCCACCAACCAAATCAGGAATCTCAGCTACAAATCTTCTTGGACCTCAGGCTCTGAGATAAACATCCAGATCCAAACCCAGTCCATTGCGGTTGTTTTAATTTTGGTTTGGGATTGGATTTTGTTACAGGAGAAGATTCAAGATTCAAAATACTTCTCAGAAGAAGATTTGGGGAAAGACTGTGGCTCCATCCTAATTTTATGGACATAAAAGTTCACCCCATTCAAAGTCAGCAAAATCTGTCACAAAACAGAGTGACAACATTTTCTGACTTAGACAAACTTCCCAAGGAAGCTTGATGCTACATAGTGAATATCCCATGCCCCAATGGGATGTGAAGCCCTAACATTTGTAGTCTGCACTCCTCAGGGATCTTTTGGAGAGCAATGGTCCCATGCTCCAGCTAGAGAGCTGACTGGGAGTCCACCAAAGCCCTCCAGGTTCGCAATTGGGCCTGGATCTTGGCTTCCTGCACCCCAAAGCAACATCCCAGCCATCCAGCTATCACTTCTCCAAGATGTGTCTTGCCTGATTTTGCCTTGTTGGAATTCATCCGTGGTTGAAACTCTTCTGTGGGCAGGTACAATATAGTCTTCCTTTCTTCACCACCAGTGCCCTACCACCTTTGCAGGAGACTTGAGCCTTTCTTTGCCCTTTTCCTGTTCTTTTCTACAGAATAGTGTAATCTTTTCAAAGAGAGACAGTCACCTTCCCCTTTCTGCCCAGGTGTCTGGACCAGTACTCTTGAGGCACTAATCTTGCTTGGCTTTTGTGGGTCTTTGCTCCAAACATGACTCTCCATGAGAGGCAGAGGGCCATCAGGGCAATGCAGCAGTACCATGCTCTGCACTAAAATTGTATTGTTGTTATCCCCTGTGCCACACAGCCACTCTTTCCAGAGGGTCACCTCAGTCCTGCACCTAAAGGGTCACCAAGTGTAAGCCTCTCACAAACATTTAAATATTAGCTAGCAATGATGACATCAGTACCTTGGCACAGCAACCAGGAGAATGACTTCTCACAGATTCAGGTAGCTGATAAGAGAAGGCATTTGAGATTCTCTGTGGTGCCTAAATATGGTGGTGAAAGTAGCAATTAAGTGCTCATTTGTGGACTGAGTTCTCAGAGCACTGATTCAAACAAAGCACTTATTCTTGCTGCTTAAATTTGTGCTAACCCAGTACAGTGCCCTCACCAAGCCAGATTCATCATGTGCTTAAATTTGGGTATATGCTGTCTAAGCTCTTTGTAGAATTGGGATCAAGAGAAATAGCTGGAGGTGGCAAAAGTGCTCAAAAGCACTTTTACAAAGCCATTATTAACAATGAAAAAGCAGAACCTACACAGAGAAAGAAAAAAACCCCACACCTAGGGCATGTTAAAAAAAGTGACTAGACAATAGCCTGAACAATAAATACAGAAAGTTCACTTCTTTTAGTGATTAATGGAGCAGATTGATGTCTCCTTGCTGGTTTTGCTCAAGACCAATTTCTCAGCTCAATCACCAATATATTGTGTTATAAGAATCCCAGGGGAAAGCATTTTTCTCATTTAGCAACATTTCTGCCTTTGCACATATAAGGTGTTACAGTTTCTGGTAAACCTTTTTATTTCTGTTTTGTTCTAATTATGGTGTTTTAGTTGACTAGGTATACAGTAAATTTGGGTTATTATTCTTCCTGCTAATGTTAGTTTTTTCGGAAACATCCCCACCCAGAGAAAAACAAAATCCCCAAGGCAGTAAATACTGGACAGTGAGAAAATAAATTTTTGGGAGGTTTTGGGTAGGAAAAAGCAGACCTGATCCAGAGCTGGCTATTTATTATCCAAACCTTGTTGCAGCCCTTTATCAGTCTTTTAAGCCTTCACCAAGCAGTGGATGTTTGATAGCTGGTTATAAAAATTCTTACTTTCCCAGATTAGTTGTAAACCACTTTTAATGTATTCCTTCTGTTTGCTCATACAGCCAGTTTTTATTATTGCCACTGTGGAAAGAAATTAGTTTATCTGTGAGTACAGATGTAGTCATTTGCAGAGATGGCAAACCAGAAAATAATTGCTTACCAATGCTCTTTCATTTGTTTGCCCTCTTTCAGAGAATTCCTTCTGGATTTATAGATGTGATCATGAGCCACTGTTAAAACTGCATTACAAAAATCCAGTATTGCCTCTCCTATATAATCACAGTTACTCCCCACTGATCACTGGGTAGTTCATGGGTTGTTGGATTGTTTTTCTAAAACTTACTCTTTACTCTTACTCTTTCACAAAATGTGACCTTACTGCTGTAGCAGACACCCCAGTGATGAATACCAGTGTTGGAAATGTGCAACTTCTCTCTTCTTATCTGTTTTACCAGGTTTTTTTCCTGTTACCTGCTAGAATAGGGACAACTGTTGCAACATAATTGAGACTCCTGCTAATCAGTTTGTTCATCCAAGCTATCTGCTAACATCATATATAGACAAGATAAACAGGCAATTACCATAGAGAACATTTGCTAAACAAAGCTATAATTAATAATAAATGAAACTGGGTTCCCAACTGCTTAAGTACAGTAGTTATTAATTATCATGTGGCTCCAAGCTATTTGTGTAGAGTGTATAATTTAAAATTCAGCATGATCTCAGCTGTACTCCCTGAAGCCTTCAGAGCTATCTTTTGCATAACTTTAAACTCCAGTATGTTGGCTGTGAAGGTTTCTTCTGTCTTCTGTCCCAGCTCTTTGCATTATAAGGCCAAGAAATGTAATCTTGTGTTTATGTGGAAGAAATTACAACATTTAAACAGGAGTATGTAGAAAATGCCAGAATATAGCATGCAACTGAACTAGATCTGGTTTTGTCACCTGTCATACACAATCAGCCTCCAGCTATGCAATAAGCAATCTGGAGGTAACCAGTATTGTCCTACATATTTTTCACTTAAAAAAAATATTAACAGTCCTGTTTTCATCACCAGACAGTTTTACCAGCCAATTTTCAAAATCCTACATAATTTAAACTCTTATTATACACAGTATAATTTTGGAAAATTAAATATTCTATATAATGTAAAACCAGATATCTTTCCCACTAGAGGCGACAGTGTCATCATAGATCCACGGGCCATGGAATGCCTTCAAGGTTTATGTGCTCACCCTGAGAGGGGGATGAAACACTAGGCTGCTGGCAATACTACTCACACTACATTTTTACAACAGTACAGTCCGGAGCAGCGAGATTATCACTGGCTTCCACACCTTGATCTCTCACCGTGTTTCTTTCAAATGGTTCCAAGAAGTCATAAGTATTCTCCTGGAGGCTTACCAAATTCAGAACTCAGACTACTGACAGGGTTGTGTGTTTTCAGTGACAAAGACCAGACATTTTCAGAACAGGCCCGTTCATATTTGCCTGGTGACATAAGACACTGTATAACTCTGGTGGAGAAGGAAAAAACCACAGCATCCACACAGGCCAAACTCACTGGCTTTACTCACCACTTTCTGCAAGCATACCCAAGATCTCTCTCCATCTCCCACTTTCCTGGGCTACAGAGCTCCTACTGCAGTTCCCAGCAAGTTAAGTTCTTTTTAAAACTGCACTTATTTTAGCTTTACATCTTCTGACTGCCTTGTCAGCTGCTCCCTGAAAGAAAACACCCAGTGGGTGATCTATTTTACCTCCACCTAACTCTGGTTTCTCTGTCTTTAGCAACTTAGTCATATTAACTGGTCTTGCCTCCCTCTTTCACCCCTAGGTCTCACTTCTCTGTCCCACTGAAGGCACTGAATCTCAGTATTGAGTCATTTTAAAAATGGTCAGTGAAAAGTAATTACTTAATTTTTTTAGAAGACCTGGATTATGCACAAATGCCTAATTAAGTAATTTTAAAAAGTATTGTCTCCATGGCATGCAACACCACTCTGTTATCTGGTACCCCACAGTGTTTCCAATGTAATTTTCTTTGAATGTGATTAATTCATGAAGATGAGTTAAGTAAGCATGGTAATTGCCATAAATCATGTAAGAACTTCTCTCTGTGGCAGGCTCCTCCCATTCTCCTTGCCAATTGTACAGGGGAATTAAAGGCAAATTTCAGTCCAAATAAAATACATGTAAGTTCAGTTCTAGTCCTTGGAAATATGTACTCAACTGAAAGTGTAGCAGGATCTTCAGCATCTGTGGCGCACCACAAATGGCAGACTTGAAATTACCTGGATGTAATGGAGACAACGGTGACCAGGTGCTTGTTGCAAGCATGATCTGAGGCTGAAACTGGATGGTGGTAACTGGGCATGGGGTTTATCACATGCCTCATTTTGCAGGGGCATTGTGGGCTTAAGCTATGTGTTGTGAGGGACTTTCCCAAATAATAAACAGAGAACAAACAAATAAATGAAGAAAATAAAAGAAGAAATAATTAAACCCCAATATTTTTGCATGGTTTTATTAGCTTAGACCATTTCCAAAATTTTAATGGTAAATGCCATGTAGAGGAATGAGGTGATTGCAAATTCCAAAATTTTAATAATTATCTCCTGTGACATCTGGAAATCTCTCATGGGCAGAGTATTCCTGGGTCAGGAGACTCATCCTCCGAACCCCAGAAGTCTGGGGTGGAGAAGATAAGCATGATGTCTCTGGTCCCCACAGATTCCCCAGATATCTGGTTCTTTGCCCCTACCTTCTGCCCTGTGAGGGTCAGAGCCAGCACCAGGATGGCTGGTTTAAATTGCCATCCCTGTCTTCAGGAAGCCAGTGACAGAATGAGGTGATGCCATTAGACACGAGTGGCAACAACAGCACCAGTGGGAGCCCAAGGTGAGGTGAGATGAGACTGAACAAGGCAGCTTTTCCAAAAGGAGTTCCACACAGCACTGAGATAATATTAAAATACAGTGAAAACACAAATTCTGGACAATAGCTCAGACAGTCCTGTACAGTCCAAACTCACAAGAGAATGGGGAATTTGGGGAATATGAGATAATGCAGATGGTAAATGCATTTTGTTGTGATCAGGTACCCATCATCATGTTTCACCTGTTGCCAAGGGTTCAAGAAATGCAATACATTATTGACAGATGCTGCCAGAATTTCTGCCTCTTGACTTGGAAGCGGGGTGAGGCAGGTGCCTTCTGGAAGTCTACTGGTAGTGGTGCCTAAGTTCTTCAAAGATAGTACAGGCTAATATACAGAGTTAGAGAGATCTCTTCCTTGATAAAGAAGAGGAAAAGTGGCTTGGACATTAAGCGTATAGGATGTAGGCAAAATGCACAGGAGCTGTTACTCCAAATAAGGTCCACACTCACTCTTGATGGATAGGCTGCAGCTTTACTATCCAGCACATGGGGTTAGTGCTTTCCTTCCTTCTCCTCCAGAACACTGGACAGCAGCTCTGATCAAAAAAGCTCTTTCTACCTTTGTGTGCATGTGTGAGAACAACCCTATAGGGGCAGCCTTTGTATCTAACCTCACTTTTATGTCTTTTGAGTAGCCTCTAGGTCAGAAACATTGCTCTGTGAATTGGAGAGAATGTAGAATTAACTCTGCCTGTAGCCAACTCTGTTTATCAGCAGCACATTATTTCTGTGTGTGTAAAAAAGAATACTTAAGAATAGAAGGCCTTTATTAACCTCTTGAAATATTGCTCAACTCTAAACTTGCGTACTTCTGCAAATATTAGCTGCAAGTATGAGATGCCTATTTTGTAAGAAAAACTTTCTGGTCAAATGGTTCTTATACATATTTTCCAAGGAGCTGAAACTCTTTAAACAACATTATCAGGGACAAAAGTACGCAGTAGTTAGTTATATCAGCTGGATAATGTGTTTATCATGTATGCGATTTATCATGTATGTCTCTGGTAATACATCTGTGATAAAACTGTTTTTACAACTTTACTTCCCCAAAATTTCTAATTGTCTCTTTTGCTTGTGCTTTTTAAGTCTTGTTCCACTTAACTAAAAAAATCAGTGTGCGGCAGGAAAAACATTTTCCTCTGTTTGCACAGGCTGAAAACAGGTTGTGTAGTTCAAATTTGCAGACAAACACAAATAAACCCTATGATACAAGTGCTTTCTCATAACCAGTATTTTTAAATATTTTTAAAAAATTATTTATTTTTTTAATGAAGAAAAAGTTATTAGCATTTCTAGAGTTTGTCCAAAATTAGCCATCAATTTCTTTGAAAGATTTGCAAGAGGGGAACCCTGGTCCCATTAAAATCAATCAAAGTTTGCTGTGTGACAGCAGGAGTGATACCATTTCTCTCAGAGATCTGAAACACCAGTGGATTAATATTATGTGGATATCAGATCCCAATATCAGACATGAATGAAGTACAGGAATATTTCTATATTAATTCACAAAAATTAGTCGTTTTTGTACCTATTGTAATTGGGTTATGTAAATAGTTTTGTTGTTAATCTCCCATAAAAACAAAGGGGAAAAATGCATTTTAAAATCATCTATGTTTTTTACTAATCTCTTTTATGACCAAGTAAAAAATAGGGAACATGAAAATTATAGACAGTTTAAATATTACTCTGGAAAGACCTGAAAGGAATGATGAGTACATCACTATTTTGGAATGGGAGTTTTCTTAGTTTGAAACACTTTTGTTAAGTTCTGAGCTTGAAATTAATAGTTTCTGACACTGACCCATTGGATCTCAACTTCTCTCAAGGTAGATTTTGGGGATGAATGGGCAGTAACATTCTTTATTCATCTTTCATCTCATAAAAACAAAGGGCCATGCCAATGCCAGTGCTTTATTTCCAGGACATGTTGTCTCAGCAGGAGGATACCTGTGAGATATGATCTCAAAATACCTTGGTTATTCAATTTTTCTAAATATTTTATCCTTCCCATCAGTAACACAGACAGGTTTTTCTCTGTCACGGACAATGGCAGCAGTCCAAGATGCTCTGAATAGCACAGACTGAGGAAGTGCAAACACTTCAGTCCTCAACAGACATGTTTTGGGTTTTTTCACCTGTAAATCAAATGTTTATCCTTATGGATTACAAGTCACAAAGTTTTCTAGGCCAACAGTCAGTCCTCGGTGGGTCTAAAGATCTTGTTCCACATTAAAAAATCATACATAGAAGTTAAAAGAGTTTGTTAATCACATTAAAGGAGCATGATCTTTATGTCCATAACCCATTGCATATTGACCCTACTTTTTATGGTAACTGGACAATATGATTTGGCTCAATAATACCAGAAATTAGTAGAAGTTCAATGTTGCTAAACTTTTCCAATATGTTGTTTTGGTGCTCAGATTTTTTAACGAGCCCAGCATGAAAGTCAAACATTTTTGTCCAAAAACTCTCTGAAGACAGACACAGGATTTGTTTTCTTACAACTTCCTGTATTTATCACCAGATATTCCTTAGTAAGAGATCTTAAAAAATATCAGTATATCAGAACTATAGGAAGAGAAGCTCATATTTGTTGTTATTCCTAAAAACTAAGTTAATAAATTAAATTGCAGCAAATTCCATGTAGTACACTGGTCTTGCACCCAGAAATGATAAACACCATATGGAGTTATCATTCCAGTGGCATTGTGAGATATAAGAATTTTTCTCCTTGATTAGGTTGCTGTAATGTCGCAGAGAAATAAATCAAACCAATGATTTAGGCCTCACTTCTTAGGTGCCAATATCGTCTTTCATTTCTAATTCCCAGTGTCATAGGGAAACTTCATCTATAAGTGCTTATAAGAAGATTTTTAATAAATATATTGTAATGTTATTAAATTATTCTAAATTTAGGGAGAATTTTATCAGCAGGAAAACTCATTAGGCTTCCACTTCTGCTCCAATGTTGACCCTTGTAACAGATTTGCTCTTCTATTAGCAGAGCCAAATGCATATCAGAATTCAAGAAAAGAGTTGAGTTGACACTTGGCAGAGATTCTTGACATATGTGTTAATAATATATGAATGTTTATTTTCAATTTTTCACAGTATCATAGGATCACAGGTTCACACATTGTCTGAGGTTGGAAGGGGCCTCTGGAGGTCTTCTGATCCAAACCCCTGCTCAAGCAGGGTCATTTAGAGCAGGCTGCCCAAGACCACATCCACACAAATTTAAATATCTCCAAGGAGGGAGATGCCACCACCTCTGTGGGCAACCTGTGCCATTTTTTGCTGAAAAAAAAATTGTCACAGTGCAAAAGTGCTTCCTGATGTCCTGTGTTTCAGTGTGTGTCATTGCCTCTCGTTAGTGGCACCACTGAACACAGCTCTGTCTTCTTCACATGCTCCCTCAGATATTTGCATACACTGATGAGTTACCCTCTAAGCCTTCCCAATCCAGGCTGAACAGTCCCAACTCTCTTAACCTTATATCATAGGAGAGGTGTCCCAGTCATATATCTTAGTGGCCCTTTGGTGGACTCTGCTGTAGCTCCATGTCTCTCTTGTTCTGGACACAGTAAACTGTGATCTATTCAGGAACAACTTCACTGAATATAGCATAACATCAGGGCATTCTTGCACTTTTGACTGAGGCACTGAATGTGGGTATTAATAAAAGGTACCAGAAACAGCCCTTCTTTTCACGTTACTAACAAATGGATGTTATTTGGTGGAGTAGATGGTTTCAGTTCAGGCAATCACCCAAGTCAAGCTTTGAACAGATTTTTTGTGTACTGGGACAGGAAGAAACTGAAGCTATTACAGCCTGGTAGCATCAGAGCTATCTGAAGACAGGTCCTTGTTGTAGAGTTTCCCCCTGAGCACAATCCAATTCATTCAGCTCTGTACAGAGAAACCCTAAAGTTTCACCTTTACTGATGTCACATATAGGCTTTTGCTCTAAACTTTCTTTGTTCCAAATATTTCATCAGTTGCTTCTGCACCAACTCTTATTGATCTGAGTTTACACAGAAGTAGGATATAGTCCTTCTGTAACTTTTAAATAGCTTACTCCAGCTGTTCAGTAACAGCTGAACCCTTTCCAAGAGAGGGATGCACAGCAGTTTAGGAAATGTGATGCACATATGACATAAATATGAAACCTACTATTACTTTTGTAAGAAAACATGGACTAGGATTTAAAAATAACTATGTGGATTTTGGCATCAACAAGTAATTTTCAGGGAAGTCTTCAATGAAGGTGAATGTCCAGTTATTTTAACAGTGTAAAATGGTATTTCCTTGGAAAGATTTTTTAGTATCGTCCGGATGTCTTTTATCTCATCTCTCTTTCAAAAACAACAGATATTTACACCTAGCATTATCACATCAAGATCTAAACACATAATACTCATGTCTTTTTCCCAAAATACACACTAGTCTCACTCATATGACTGTGTTTAAAAACAAATTAAAATCATAATTTATTTAGATCACACAAGCAGTCTGGCTGTTTTTTCCTACTGAACCAGCTCTGCATTGGGTAAATAACCAAGCAAATAACCAGCCCACCACAGGAGCAGAGTGTGGGAGCTGGCACTGTGCATCCTGGCATTGTGCCTTAACTCCCAAGCTTGGGACCTGCTCAGCCCCTCCCTGGCCTCGTGAATTGTTACTGCATGCAGCTGGGAAGAGCTTTGAGAGCAAGGAATAAGGGAAACCTGCACTGCAACAGCTAGAGGCTTGGTAAGCAGGCATGGTACCAAGATGTGAGTTCAGGTCCCCTAGGCAGGAGAGGGCCCTGAACTGGTGTGTCCTGAATTGCAGGTTCCAGTTGCACCCCTTAGTATTTGGGTCAGTCCAAAACATTTTACCCTTTCAGGAAAAAAAAAAGGAGAGGCCTGTGCTGTTTTTGAGGTGCCCACATAAACAGACAGACCATTTAACGTGAAGAAGTACTTACAACACTCTATTGGCTTTGAAAGATTAGGATTTTACTTCATACTGGAAACAGGCAAAAAACCTGATCTTTTTAAACAAATAGAAAAAAAATATAACTGTAAAGCAAGTGATGGTAGGAAGTCAGATAACTTTCAAAATTAATATTCTCCACTGACATAGCTTTTTGGTTTTGTTGGTTTTTTTAAAGACAATACCAACATCTTAGTTAGTCCCAACCATTACACCAGGATTGGAAGTCCCACACAACCTTGGAAATGGCTCATAAAGTGAAATCCAGCTTCTACAGTGTTTGTAGAAACAGGTAGGTATTAACTACTTAAAAAATCCACTGAAAAGGTGAAAAAGAAACTGTGAGAATATTTCATGTATGCATAAAAACTTTTTATTAACTTGGGCTTTCAGAATATTGTTTTTAGTAGTAGACATCATCATTACTTAAGTACAGTTAAATCAAAATTGCTGCATTATGCTGTTACCCATAATTGAGTTACACTGCAATTGCCATAAGGATTTAAGCACTACAGTCAACAAATTTACAAGACAGTCTTGCAAAAAAAAAAAAAAAAAAGGGGGGTGGGGTGGGGTTAGCATTAAAATTTTCTTTATAGTTACCTGGAATTGTAAACTTCTTGACTGAAGTGCTTTGGCTGCTAAGCAATTGCACGACACAGCAATGCATATGGACATACTTTGACACCTTTAATGCTCTGCCTAGAAAACAAAGAAGGGGCTTGCTGCACATGCACACACATAGATAGACATATATAGATAATGTTCATAACATCTACATGAAATTTGTGAGGCAAAAAGTGTGACAACACTCTGCACTATCACTCTGGCCTCATCTGTTCCACACACATGGTAAAGACACCTGCAGCTGTGAATACAGGTGCTTAAAGCAGGTCTGTGTGGTTGTAGACCCTGTGGAAGGCTGGGCATATGATGAACATTACAATAAGCTGTCCAACATTAGGGATTTCACAATATGTGTTATTAGGTGCAGTAACAATAAGGCATCTTTAAGTGGGTTAAGAATATCTGGTAGGGCCAGAGAACTGACTGGGGGATGGCTCTAAAGTTGTTACTGTCAAGAATCAATGCCTTGTCCCATGGATATCAGACTCTGAAAATACTGTTGTCTCTTGCATGCCACTGACAGGTCACCTTGGAAAGAAAAACACACAACTGCTATTCAGGAATATTGCATCTGATATGTGGGAAGGTTACATGAATAAGTCTACCAAAGAGTTTGCTTTTCCCAGTAGCCTTTTTGCCTAACATGACCAGTTAAACACTGCAATGTTTTAGGAATTGCTCTGTCCCTGGCAGACAACACTGCAGAAAATGGGTGCCTGGATGAGATGGGACCACCTTTGGCCCCCCAGTTTCATTCTGGTACTACCTGTCTGGTCTGTCAGAATCCTTTTTTGTTGATATTGTTGCATTTTTTCCCTTTAATGAACAACATACTTCAGTCCAACACAGATTGGCTGCAAGGGACAACAAAATAACGGGGTGAAATTTTAACATCTGTGGGATACATTTCAGCTAACTGGATCCAGTGATTCTTTCTCTCTTACCATTAGCTTTATAATTGTTTCATTCATCTGTATTTTGGTAACACCAAATAATTCACAATTTGGTAGAAGTTATCAGGATGGAAGGATTATTACTGGCATTTTAGTACATAGAAAGCATAGAAACTTATTGGATATCTAATGTAGCTTAGGATTTCCCTGGTAAAATAATCACTAGGGGTATAATTATGACATTCAGGTACATCTTTATGTCTCAAGCTTAACAGCCCAGTGAATGGATGGAGCTGGTTATGGCCTGCAGAGTTATTGTTTCAAGTTGTCTGTAGGTCCATTAATACAATATTGCATTGCATGTGCCTAGTGCTCACTTTCAAGGTGGATTTCCACCAGAAGGACAAAAGAGCATATCTGTGAAATACCCTTGTATTGCTCCCTCTTCCAAACTGCCTTGGCTAAGTCGCCATTGCATCTGCTACTCCTCACTATACTGTTGTTTTCACAAATATTTAAATACAAGGCACATACTTTAAAGAAATGGTTCCTTTTATTTTGCCTTATGCCAAAATATGTCTGGTGGAAAAGGACCATGCTACAGCTAAGAATATGTAATTGACAAATATTTTCTTTTCTAATTCAAACTTTCAGTAATGTTATATAATTATACAGTCCCACAGCATATGGATTGGCAATATTCTCCCTTGGCTACCCTTTACAGATGTAAAGTGTACAGTGATCTTGGAAAGAGAAGATGGGTGATGAGACATTATGCAATTCAGTAACACAGAACCCCATAACACTGTGAAATTACTGCTGTTGCTTTCCAGCTTGTTGGAGGAGTTGGTGCTAATGCATATTTTTTGTCCTCTCAGCCAAAATGTCACTCGCCATAATTGCTCCTGACAAAATTAATCACATTTTGCCATGTGTTTCCTAATGATCTACAGATGACAGTTTGATAGCAGCTGTTGTAGACCAAAGGTATGAAAGATAAACAAAGAATACATCACCATTTAAAAGCTGAAATATTTCTGTAATTACAGACCTCAATTGGAGTGCAAAGCCTGGACTATGTTGACAGCAAGATCTTTCCAATGTATGGATAAAAATTATTTGTTGTGACATTTAAAGAAGGCATGCATATGTCAGTAACTCTGCAGTAGCTTGCTTATGTGAAGGAATATCAATTATATAAACTCCTTTATCCTAGCACTCCATAGGAAAATATCCTTACCTACTAGTCAGAGGCTATCCTTGCACATCAGTCAGAAATCACTGGTGAAATTACAATATTACCATAAAATCTGTATCTTACCACCTTGACTCTGAATCACCTATACTAAGTTCATGCTGTTGTAACATTTTTTTTTATTATTTCTGATGAGTTTCTTGCAAATTGTGCAGATTAATCGTGCAACTCAAGTTATCAATTTGCCATGAAAACACTCATGAATTTAATTGCTGATAATTGCATTTCAAAGTGAGAAATTTTCCACCAAGTGTTTTACCTTGAACCTTGTTTTCAACTTTGGTAGTCATAGCTTTTTTTTAATTGAAGATCATTTTATGTTTTGAAATCCATTCAAAGACAAGGTGAAATATGAGGGAAATGCCTGCATTGGCAAGGAAACCCAATCCTAGTGCCTTTACTTTAAAATAAAGAAACAGAAAACTAGATCTTTCACTCTCTGGAGAAAAAAGTGAATAAATAAAATTAGGTAAGATATGAAAAGGTATTTTAAGAACATTTCTTTTCAGTTTTGGGATTATCTGATCTTTAAGGTCCTTTTCAAGCCAAAAAAAATCTAAACTTAAAATTCAGTATATTCTACAGAACACAGTATATAAGTTAATAGTACTTGTTCAACAGAGTCTGAAGTTTCACAGTGAAAATTTAAGCTTTACTAGGTTGGAAAACCAGCGGAAGAAAAAATGTAGAAAAAAATAGCATTAAAAATACAAAATTCTAAAGGTTGTGATATCTTCTACTTGGAGTTTCTGCATACTCTCTTTTCATTCTGAAACTCACAGCTACTGGATATGATGAAGATTTGCTAAAAGATATTAAAAGATATGTTTCTTTTTTTTCATGTTTAAGTTCTTTTTTGAGTTCATGCTACTTTGTCCTGGAAGAAAGATTTTATAAGTCTTCTATAGCATTGAGCAGTTTTTTTCATCGCTAGAGGCATCTAAGAGAAATGCAGGGCCAAACACCCAGCATGCCCTTAGCAAGAACTGCATTTTTGCCTCTTCAATTTTTTAGGCACAGCTGAAGTTACTTGAACATCTAACTATTTGATTTACAGATGTAATCAGGTACCTGCATATACAAGTGATTGTAACTGCAGGTGTTAGATTGGGGACTGTCATTTGATATTCTGCCTCAAAATTTATAAAATAATTATTATTGAGATTATTTATGTGGATTCACCAAATGAGCAAGTTTTGATACTTTGCATTCTCCCCATGTCAGAAACTTTAAACTTTTAAGCATGTTTAAATCCTTAGATAGCCTTTCTGCTGGTCTCTGCTCTCATTATCTTCCCTGCTCCATTTCTTTTTATACCTAGTGTGAACTTACCCTGGGAACAAGGCAACATTTACCCTGTGTAGCTGTGCACCTGGTTCAGTTGCAGACTTCCATAGCTGAAGGATGGGTCAGTCACCTCCTTTTATGTACAGAACCTGGGAACAAAATTAGACACTTATGTAAAAATGGTGTGAGCCATGGTCCCTCTGATTCAGGCTTCAGCGGCATCAGTGAAACAATTCTCACTGACACTGAGGCTTTATGAAACACTTTAACAATTGAGCATGATGGCCAAAATCTGGCTCCCCATATCATTACTCCATCTAAAAAACAATCTCCAAATCAAAGGTAATGTTTTTCCCTTCTGTCCTTTTAGCTGTCCTTTGCCTGCATTCGTAGGAAGATAATCAATATACATGAAACAGAAAGATAATGGAAGACCTTGTTCTTCAAATGTTTTGCATGAGACAAAGTGCCATTAGCAGGTGACACATCAGTTCTGTCCCATGGACAGTGATTAGTAAGGACTAATGTTACCTGACCCATATCTGTGAATGTGAACATAAATAAACTTATGTAGCAACAATTTATAAATTACTAAAAGACAACAAACAAATCAGGTGTAGTGATACTCTCTGAAATCTTATAGGAACAATAGAAAATGTCACATCTGGACCCTGTCCTAACATTTCTGTTTTCCAGACTGCAGAAGGGCCATTATGGTGACGCTTTGTTCAGGTAAGGACTGTATTGATGACCACTACATTTATTGCTCCTGCACAAGACCAGGCATTCCACTGTGCCTATGGAAAACTCCATGGCCTGTAGAGGAAAGGAACTACAAGACTGAAGATTGCCTTTTTTATGGACTCTACCAAATGCTGTACATTTTAATGGTATAAATGATTCCAAAAATTCAACCATGACAAGATTTTAGTATTTAATTTAATTATAATAATAATTTTGTTCTTTCCCTTTTACATGAATTTTATCTTCCTTCTTTAAGATAATAGATAATATAACCCTCTCCTGCAAAAGTGGTGTCTAGCTCATTCAGTTTAGCCTGGCAGTTTTCCAGGTCATTAAAGATATTTTTCAGTCTTAAATATTGGCTATGACACAGTCATCTCTTTACACTGTCTAGATTAAAGTTAGGGGTATATGTTTTCCTTTCATTACTCTCTTACAGGATGCATGTTGGTAAAATTCATTAACAGGAATTACGAAAGCTATTGTTACTTGCCTGGACTCCTGTGAAGGCAAAGTAAAGTTTTCCCCAAGCAATAGTGAAAACAGCAGAAAATGTAAATAATAAAAAATAAAATTTAAAACCCCACCATTAGATATGCCCAAGCGAAAATGCAAATTAATTAATCATGTTATCTGAAGAAGGGTAGCAGGAACTAAAATCAGCATCTCAAGAAAAGGAACATCTCTGGGTGGTACCAATGCCAGGAGAGCTTTAGCAGAGTGTATGGACAAGGAGCCAGGCAAGAAAGATTTAATTTGCTCAGGGCTTCGGAGCATCTGCCAACCTCCATTGAGAAAAAACTTTTTCTTCTGCAAAGTGCAGTGGCAGCCCTACACAAGGCAAAGCTCTGGGAAAACCAAATTGCATGAGGTAACATTTAATAGCCATGGGGCTGTAGCATGTCCTGCTGCTAATTCCTGAATCATACCACAGGTCATCAACAGGATAATTAGAAAGATTTTTACTGACATCGGCAGGCCATGGGCCAGGCTCCAAGCAAGGTGTAAGTGTATGAGTGGTGATGGCACACAGACAAGGTCTTTGCATCAAGCTATAGATGTTATCTGGGAGGTAAATGCAGAATCTGATTATTATGATTCCACACTGAAGTCTGCAAACATCTTTCTGCTTCTTAATATCATAAGATAAGCATAATTACAAAGGAAATTAGAATAGAATGACAAATGTGGCTGGGGGTTAGCAGTCATTAACATATAGAGATTGGCTAAGATATTGCTGTGGGGGAGAATAATGCCAAATGAGACATTAAAAGGGTGCAAATGCCAAAATTGTCTAACACCATTTTTCTTAATAATACAAAGAGTAGTTAAAGGGGGTGAAAAACACCACCCTCAGATAAACTTTAGGGTAGAAATTTAATGTTTTTAGGAATTAGAAATACCTTACTGAAAACTTCCAGTTTCAGTTACCCTGTATTTCCAGTTATACTCTCTATAAATTAGCTTGGAGAAATTGTAATGTTCTCTATGGCTATGGAAAATTCTGGAATGCAGCGAAGCAAATTATGAGAACCCCCTAGAAATTAATTAGTGCCTTTCATCCTTCTCCAGAACCTGTCATGCTATATTGGAAGGAATCATGATCCCAGTGCCACCAACCCCACACTCGTTGACTGCAATGTGATTTTTGGTGAATCCAATCTTCCCACCGTGTACAGTCCTTGGTACTTCCTATAGTGACATCCAGACGTTTTGGAGTCTTTAATACTCCACACAATTAACTTTTTTAATTGGGTAAGAAAGAAAGCAAGACTTTTTTGTATGTCTTGTTGTTGGCAATCATGACTTTGGGAAATCTTATCCCTCGCTGAGGCTTAAAGAGCAAGATAAGGCACATCAGAAATAAAACAATGCTATGGAAATTTCTTTCTATTAGATAAACTTATAAAGGTTTTTTAACATTACCAAACACCTTTGACTGTCAACCCTTCAACAACTCAACAGACCATCCTTCCCTCTGCAGGGCATTCTCTTCCCCTTCCCTTGGGAATCAGCAAAACTGCCACCAGAGCTGCAAAAAATCAACACAATTCTCTCTGCATCTACTGCCTCATGATAGAGGCAAGCCCTTGATTATTTCTGTCTTTTGGAAACACAACAAGTACACACCAACCTATGAAATGGCTGCAATGTGCAACAAAAAGAGGGGCAAAAACCTTTAAAGATGTGTTGTGCTTTAACAGGCCATGACACAGCCTTGGCATGTGCCAAGGGGGAAGGCAGTGGGAGCTGCCTGGGAAGCATGTAATGTTTACCTTCCTGACACAGAAACATTTTTCCTGGGCCTGTCATCACTTCTCTTGAGTAATTGCCTGGGGGAAAGAAAATGGTTTATACTGCTTCTGTAAGAACAAACCAGTCTGACTGCCAGCATCACTGGGGCAAGGCTGCCGCACTCTCCAGACACGGGGCTGGGTCTCAACTTGCTCAAAAAGCTTTGAAGCAAAATACAGAGTGGTAAGATGTAAGATATATGATGTAGGAGACAGTAGCTGGAGTTAGGGAAAGGAAGGAAGGAGGGGGAAGAGACATGAAAAATTCTTCCTGGAAGTGTCTTCATAAAGTCTAGAAAGTAACCACTCCTTTGTGAATATGGGAAAGCACAGGGAGGATGTTTCAGATGTCTGAATTACCATGCCAAGCACATACAGCTACACTGCCCCTCAAATTGTCCTAGTCAGGACAGACAGACAGTGTGATGCCTGCAAGCGTGCAACTGCACTCCACTCTGTTGACGGCATCACTGGAACCTGTACACATTTAACAACAGTTAAATGTTGTCAAGGCTGACCACATTTTCCATTCCAGAGGGAAAGGTGTGGCTAAGCACTGGGCTTCTTTTGAGACCAAGCATCAAACCTGCCCCACTGTTAAAAGTACTATTGGGAATATAACATCCTTCTTTCAATCTCTCTGGGAAGACTATTTATTTGGTAGTATGACAGATACAGTCACATCTTTCTCCACCAGATCTGTTTCAAATCAGATCTGATAAAACAATACAAAATTAAAATGAAGATGAAAAAGGACCTAGGCTCTCCAGCTAGGTGTCTACATGCTTTTCTTTTGTTCATAGTGTTTTGCAGAGAATTCAGGCAAAAAGGGAAAGAAGGTAGGATTTTCCGATGGGCAAATATAGGTGTCTCAGGTTGGAGTGGCCACAGAGAGAATTCCTCTCTGCTTTTCAGTGAGCGACTGATTTGTCTGTAACAAGACAGTTAGATGTCAAAAGCAAATGTTTGCTACATAGTGTAAAAGCACTGTTTGAATTCCTTTGCTTTCACAAAATATTCAACCATGAATGTACCCTTTGCATTACAATGCAGGATAGGAACTTAAGAGCTATTAGAGAAGTGGTTCCTCAGTGTGAGGAAAAATGTGTGGATCTTTTATTTCAAACTGAATCTGGAGAACACCTGTTTTTAGAGCAAATACATGGCTGTCAATAAAACTTAGATACGGGTACAGAGATTTTCTTTTGTCACTTATTTTATGCCTAGATATGAGAGTTTTGATGGCACCTAATCAAATAAAAAAGGAGATCGGAGAAAAATGCAGGATAGAGAAAATAATAGAGGTAGTTATGCATTTGGTAGAGGTACAGAGAAAGATAATGGTCCCTTTGCTTCCAAAAGAAAATGGGTCATCAGGGTTAAAAGGCACTGGAAGCAACACTGATGGCAATGTAATTTCTGAAAATGAAAATGGTTATGATTTTTATTGGCCTGTAGAAGAACTACATGGTAATAGTATTGCAGCTGGTCAATCTCAAAAGGCAGCTGAGGAATAAAAGCATGAGGTGCTGCCAAATGACCTCCTTGGCAGCCATGATACCATCAGTTCCAGTGGGGATGAGTTTTCAGACTTCTCTACAGGATGCTTTGCTTGGCCCTTCAGCCCATCAGCTCTGGAAAAGGCGGTAGGCACAGAAATATTCATTTTAGGTTTTAACACTGTAAACACTAAAGAGGAGCTTTTGCTCCCTTTTCCCCTCTACTTCCCTTGGCCATTCACAGTCCCTGGTTGTGATGGAATCAGAAACAGCCAGAAATGCAAGCTGCTGGTGCCACTGGCAGTGGGCGGATGGTGCTTGGGTGGACAGTGCCCCACCTCTCACCATACATCAGCTCTGGTCTGATCTGCTGGGGACAGAGCTCCTCTTTCCTCAGTGCCTGCAATCCTCAGTGCCATTTGTCCGCTGGAGTGTGGAGACAGATCACTTTTACAGGCACTGGGTCTCTTCCTCCCCATCTGTCTGCACACTGAGAAACAGGAGGAGAGCCTGACTCCAGTCTAATCTGACTTTACAACCCTCCATCACCTAAGATAACCCACTGAAATGTCCTTTCCACTAGAACTGGCATGCATGGGTAAAGCATGGAATTCCATAGATTTTATCCCAGTTCACACCATTGCTATGTAAGCTTGGACACAACAGGATAGTAGGAGAGAGAAAACATTGAATATTTTCATGGTTTAGTTCACTATTTTAACTCAATTGGAAATAAAATATTTTGTGTTTTAGAGCTGTTTGTTCTTTGTAAAAGGCATGAAAATGGCTGATGGAAGCAACTGTTAAGGAAAGATTTTCTGTTGGGAAAACAGAGGCTCTGCAAATCAATATATCTCCAGGGAAAGATCAATTTTTATAAAATTTTCCCATCATGATAATATAAATTAAATATTTTATGTTTACATTAAAACCAGTTAGACCAACACTGTGCCTGATAGCACTCGCAGCCAGAAAATATTCTTCCTTATTCTCCCCAATGAGACAAGCTTTTTGTTTGATCTGCATCTCCCTCATGCACCAGAGATTTGCACTGATGATGATTTGCTCTGATGAATCCCCAGAGTTTCAACTGAACACAGAAATGGGAATGGAAGGGAAACCAAGAACCATATTACAAACAGGCGTTAAAGAAGATGAAGGCATAGTGATAACGAAGTCAAGCTGAGTTAGATGTGCTGATACTGTCAGTTGCCTTTGATTTTAAGTAATTTAATTCTGAAAAATCTCTTGAATTCTTGACTGCCTGTTCTGTATCAGGTTTGGATTTAGGTATACTTATATTTTGCTTAGACATATTTGACTACTAACAGAGGAATCAACAAAAGAGTGAGAGGGAGAATGACGTCTGTAAATGGTATGGCAAGAAGTGCAAGCAACACAGCATGGCAAAGCCCTGATCTAGCACAGGATGAAGAATTAAAGGGAAAACATGAAAGGACAAAACTTGGTGGATTTCAGTAGAAGTTTGATTGTGATTGTCTTTCAAACTGTGCTGTGCACCACTGTCCTGCCTGATGTTTCCATGGAAGAGGGAAAACTTCTCACACTAATATTTTTGACACCACCAAAATGGGATTTCCTGGTAGAATAAAGACAGCTACTAAAATCCTCTTTCACCTGATCCTAAGGTGGCCCTTCTTAAGGGTTCACAATGGACAAGGAAGGGGACTTTGGGTGAAAAGTCATCTTCCCTTTCAGGAGCGATGCAGACACCCCTTTCTGGCAGAAGGGATATGACAAGCCGTGTCTGGGAAGGTGATTGGTATTTAATGACCATTTGGTTATTTCCATGGATCTGCACCATCTATGTAAACTAGTACCTGAGGGCTGAGGTTGCCACGGTGAAGTACAGGCTTTCTGTGATTCTCAGGCAAGGAGATTGCTGCTAATTGGGAAAACCTGGGGGTATGAAGGGTGGTGTCCTTCTTTTTCCATGTTATAATATAGTCACTCTGTCATAAATAAACTCTCTTCCTTAATTAGGAATACTTCCTAATCCATGCTCTCTACTAAATATATATCTCTAATATCTGCCTGTTTAAACTCTAGTTTTATGATGTGTTTTTCTTCTGTTTTAATTAGGAAATGTGATAAGGCTATTCAATGAAGTGGAGAACAAGGTCTTATCAAATGAAAACTTGCAAAGGCTGCTTTATGACAGAGACAGTTTGAGAAGTGATAAAATAATAATGCAAGTTCTTTCTTTTTCGACAGGCCAGATATACCATTACACCCCAGATACATCACTCCTCAACTGCCACACAAAACAGCTGTAAACCTGGATTAACCAGGCTGTTAAATCGAGTTTACAGCTGCTTTGCATCACCAGAATGGCCCAAAGCAGGCAGCACATACCAGTGAATATAGGCCTAATTGTACACTAATGAACAATGAAGTAGTTTAGGATGCAGTATTCACTTTGGCAGAGTGAAAAAGAAATCTTTATATAGAGCAGATATGTTAGAATTTATCCTGGCTTTGCTCAAGGGGAAAAATTCATCCTCTTTTATTCTGAATGGATTATAATTAAGAAAAGCATCAGAGACAAATTATTCAAGGTTAGAAATTTAAAAGAGCTTTAAGAATACATCCACTCTTTCCAAATATATTAATGCCTGCTCAGGCTGGAGTTAGAACAAGTGGAATTCATAGTTTAATTGTAAAATAATGGTCAAAAAAACCTGCTTAGGTAAGCATGTGTTTCCATTAGGGAAGAAAAACCATAACAGAAAACAAGATTAAAAGTTAATGTTGCAAATCTCATTGTCTGTATAATTTCATTAATGCTGGATAACTACTGTATAATTAGCATGGTGCTCATTGTAGAAATCTGTTAAAACAGTTGAAATGAAGTCCACCTGCTTAGTCTGTAGTTACCTTTAAAAAAAATCCAAAGACCAGAGTATTTTTCAGTGCTTTAAGACACTGGGTTTCCTCTGTAAATAAGGCTTACAGCCTTAAGGCATTCACCTTGCTGGGAATCCAACAGTCTTCAACATAATTTGACAAACACAGAAAGCATAAAAACTCCAGCTGACTGCTTCTCATGATTCATGCTTAAATTGCAGGGAAAAGCTGGAACAGGACAACTCAGGATCAGAGTAGCACATTTTCCTCTTCACCTTCCCAAACTTTCACCAGCTGTAGTGCAAGACATGATCTGCATACCTGGACCCTCTGTAGTGAAGACGCCTGCATGACACATCCCTCCAGGTCACTCCAGAAACCAAGAGGGACCTGGCCTTTCCACTTGACTTACCTTGGCGGCTCTGCCTTCCAAATTTGGTTGCCAAAGCATAGTTTTCATTCAAGCAGAGCTGAGCCTGTTTTGCCCAGGCTAAGCACAGTCTGGCCGTGGTACCCTGGTGTAACCAGGGGCAGGCTGGGGTGAGCACAGCTTTGTGTACCGAGCCTTAGCCCGCATCCATCCTGGCACCCGAGGCTGTGCCTGCTGTGCACAAGCCCAGATCCCACTTCTCAGCTGGGTGGTGACTAGCTTAGGGCACCACGAATGTGCTCACCACAAACACATGGCCTCCCCTTCACAGCTGAGCAGCACCCAGCTGGCCCAGAGCACGAGCACAGAGAGATGATGTTTGCCTGCGAAACACCGCGTAAAATATGCCAGTAAAATATTACATTCACTTTGAAAGCACATTAGCCCAGGAGGGATAAAAAAATATACCAGTTTAAAGAAAAAGCCAGGAAAATCCAGTCTTCAGGTTGAAAGATATTTAACCCTTTTCATTCCTGAGTGCTGCACGTCCCACACATTTTCAGTGATAATAAGAGCTGTAAAAATAATAAGAGGAAATCAAAATCTGCAAAAATAGGCAGAGTTGAACTCAAAATACTAAGGAGATATTCTGAAAATTATGCACCTACAAGTCACAATTTAAGAAATCATATTTTACCAGTGGGAATAGAAAAAAGTAGGAAAACCTCATTTTAAAAAAAAAGGAAAAAACTATTCAGAAAAGTCTTTTGTTGCTGAAACTACAAAAGCAAATGATGAATTGGATTGTGGCATATCATTAGAAGGAAATGTCTCTTGCTTATGAAAATGGCTTTTATCCAACTCAAAAATACAATTTCCATGTTATATTTAGTAGAGATCTCACTTATTTGGGAAAAAACATACACAAAAAATACATTGCCAGGGCAAATATAATACCTTTTGATAAAAAAACTCCTTCAAACAAGCAAAAAGCTTGTAGACGCATTCATAAAAGACAATATTCAGACAATATTACAACAATAATAGAAATGGTTGTTTAATAGATGCACACTACTACTGCTTCCCTTTTTTACACTGCTCAAGATATGCTTTACTATAATAAATCCAGTCAAGTCCAAATGGAAAGATACTGCTAACATATATGTGCAATTTTCTGACCATAATCCCACAGGACATATATTGTTGCATGTCCTTACAGACCAGTCTCTCAGCTGACATAAAATTTTGTCACCACTTTGATCTCGAAAGAATGAGCCCAGATTCACACAAGGAGGATTTGGACCCTTATTTAATGTGGCTATCTGTCTCTTTTAATGCTTCATGATTACCTGCATGGATGAGCAGATTAACCAGGTATCTCTGTCTGGGAGGATAAATATACTTGTATCTGATATCTAAGAGGAAGGGTGGATGTTTTTCTGGATGCTTGCTCCCAGAGATTGGTTTATGGAGGAGTCTTCTGGTTCTCATTTAGGGGACAGATAACTTTTCAGTCAGAGTGTGGGTGTTTTGGGAACAGTTTTCCTTCTGGAAGTAGGATCTTGACATGAGAAAGAGAACAGAAGGGAAAAAAAAAGTAAAAATAAATAGATTACATTGTGCTAGTTCACTCTCAAATTAGGACTAAGTGTCTGTGGCTTCCAGGCAGGGGCAGCCACAATTTCAGCTGCCCACAAAAGGCCATGGCTGAATTCTCCTTCACTGCTCACTGGGGTGAAAGAGTGACCCAAGCCTGATGTGCACTCGGTGCCTCCATCCCCAGCCACGCTGGGCACAGAGGAAAGTCAAGAACATTTCACTCTGAGTTTATCCCTGCATATGCTTTTGTGGAAACAAGGCTCCTGGGGGATAGGGGATGCTCATCCTCTGCTATAACAATAGGCACTTATGCATTTATGTAAGTGCATTGGTACCAGATGGGGTTCTCACTCCAACCATTGTCCCCTTAATCCATATTCTTAAAGAATATTCAGCATTGAGTAAGACACTGAAATATCTCAGGATCTGTGTCTCTGTTGGGGTCAAGATTGCTCAAGGTGAACCTTACACTGATTTAAAGTAACTTGGAGGACATTAACTCTGAGTGTTCAGGACAGCAACCAGCTAGTCCCCACCTTGGTTTAACTTCTTTTAAAAAGTTGTTTTGCATGCATCCATCACATGTGAATGTAAATCTTCGTACTCATCTCTGAAATGTCTGAAAGTGGCCCTTTGTGGGAGCAGACCACTGGATAATTCATCTGATCTGGTACCATATTTCACATGTTATAACTACCATAAAAATAATGCTGGTGTCCCACTTGTCTGTACATCAAAAGCTAGGAAGATACAAAATAGAAACTGGGTGAGACTCCTCTAAGAGAAGTGCTAGTGATCAGCCAAACAGGGACTAATTACAGGCAAACTAGAAAGCTCAAACGCGACCCCAAGAATACACCAGACCTAGTGGCAAAAGAAAGTCCTATCAGATTTCTAAGAACATATCCTTTCTCAAGGAAAAAGAAAAAAAATCAATACCACACAGTTAATTGAAAGCACTGATAGAAAATCTACTGTGAGCAGAAACAAATAAATATATAGCACAAAAGCCAAAGGTCAGACAAGGTAGCTTACTGGTTTTCCCCTTCTAAACTAGCTTGGGTTCGACATTCCTTTAAACATGAAGCTGCAAACTATACAAGGTGATTTTGCCAAAATGCAAGTTTAAAAAAGATCTCTGTTGGACACAGTTGAATGTGTTGGGTTTGATCACACCAAAGCTATGTCTGATTTTCAATTGAACATAACCTCTTGAAATGGGTTGTAAAGTGGAAAAATAATGACAAACATGCTATTTTCTCAGGTAAAGGAAAAAATGCATTTCTTACACTATTTTGCTACAATCATTCTTGGTTACAGATCACATTTTGTTAAACCATTACATATGAAGAAACCCAGGGAGAGTTTTGAGGGGTTTTGTTTCTTCATTTTAAGTTTAGATAAATTACTTTCTTTAAAAACAAGATTATCTAATAGTTCAGCTTCTATGGAAAAACCCAGTTGTTGATCTAATCTAGTTTCCAATAAAAGCAAGCAAGCAGGTTAACTGCACTGAAGAGATTTCTCTCATAAATGAAGCATTGTGTGTGTTTCAGCTATGACAGTCCTCAAAAATCCCTGCATTATGAACTTTTATCCATGTGCTGAAAGTTAAGTACACTTAGGAAAGAAGATCTTCCTGAACTGCTGTGTCAATATGCTAAAAACCACATAACGAGGTCATAAAGATTTGGGTTGGGTTTTGTTGCAGAGGTAACATTAACCTTCCTAATTCACAACAGAAAAACAAGAAAGGATAACTTTTTTTAATATATATATTTGTTGCTATATAAAGCATGCTTTATGAATAGAAAGAATTATAGATTGTATCCCATTATAGGTATAAGCCATGGAGTCTGGTATATCATATTTGTCAACAAAGATTTGAGACCATTACTGTTGCATCCAAGTGAGTTCTGAAAAACCAATGCATCCATGTTTTCTGTACATTCTCTGTAAATATGCATCTGTGTTTAGACAGGCATAGATGTGTGTGTCTACAGACATCTCTATGCTGAAAAAAGGAAAGAAATGTACCAAAATAGTGAGAAATATATCTGAAAAAGAAATAGCCAGAACGTATGTTTCCCACTTGAACAACCTGGAGAGCATTGGAGAAATTTGGTTTCTTGTCAGGTTTCTGCTCTGATTTGCGTCCAGAGCACAGGATGGACACCTGTCTCCTCTTACTCTACCAGGTGCTGGCAGAGATTGCACATCTCCTGTCACTAAGTCCCTAATGCTGAGGAACCACAGCAGGGTGACTGCAATCCCCTCTATAGTTATCATGTTTTAGACACATCTGTGGAGACAGAGAGCAGTGCTGAAAGCCACAAAAATAGGCTATGCTACATAAACCAGCTTTTTTTGGAGTATATGCTTCTAAACTTCAGCTTGAATATCAGTCTCACGGCTGAAAACTCTTTGTCTCAGGCCCTTTTAGGGTTAGAAGTGAATCCTGAGTGTCTTTGATATTATCCCCTTCCCGTCATAGGAAATATCCTCTTCCATTTCTTGAGATCTACAGATTATGCAACTCTAAAAGAAACAGAATTTAACAGTTTTCCAGGACTCTTGCTTGGTCTTCTGACACTAGGACTATTATATCTTTAGGGAGAAAGAGAGGTTTGCTCAGGAAAGGAAATGGAAATGTGGAAGGTTAGACTGCAACAAAGAGGGAAAAAGACATCAGTTTGAACCTGCTCAAAAGTTGGGGTGTTGAATGAAGTTTCTAGAGAAGACAGTAGCAGGCAGATAAACTTCTTGAAACCACTATATTAACCTTTCTGACTGGAAAGGTTTCACTTACTTGACTTCCTAGTGACAGATGAAATCACATAACACATACATTAGAAATGTATGTAGAAATGTGTATCAATCAAAAAACAGTGGGAATTTTCCACCCTTTTTTCTTTCTCTGTTACAGCAAGAGACAACAGAGAAATGAGGCAATCGATCATAGCTTGTACACTTGGAGTCCTAAAGCTTGCAGGATGCTCTGTAATTTGTGATTTGACCTCTTAGTACCTTTCTCTGGCTGAGGTTCTCACAGAAAAAAATTATGTGCCAATGAAGAGTGACACAAGATTCATCTTGTTTGACTGGCTAGGTCACAACAACAGTTTGGGTTATTCTATAGCCATATGTGATGTTTGGGAAAGATATAGTGAGGCTCTGTGGAATTACTTCCTACAAACATCACCAGGAAAGTCACAAAACACACCTAGGTCTATCAGATGGAGGATCCAGTGATCCATAATACAGTAGCAAGCACAACAACATAAATATCTTGGATTAAAGGAAGCAAATCCAACCTGAATAACAGTGGGTAGCACCCTGCACTGCAATTGCGTCCACTGCGCTGCTCCAGTACGTGCAACATGAATTGAATGGTGCTACAAGACCAGTGCTGTAATCTCCATGCCACTGCCACTTGGCTGCCAGAAAAGGGATGGACAAATTCAGCAACCAGGGCAGACTGGCCTTGGGTCTGGCTAGTCCTCAGTTCCTCAGTGGGTGTGCTGAGCTCCCTGGCCTGCAAAGTGCTGCAGTGTCCTCTGGGAGAGGAACCAGGCCATGGACTGCTGGCCTAGGATCAAGAGTTGGGAGTACATGTTTGTGCACCTGTTCATGCAGCATCCTCTGCACCTGCATCTCCAACTAGCTCATTACTGTTGCTTCATCAAGCCTTTGTTATCCCTGGACAGTATGGTCCAGCAATCCCTTGTGTACCAGCTTCTTGCCAGGGCAACTTAGAGGCATTCTATAGATCTGGTAGTTGTTTATTGACAATAAACTTTATGCTGTCATATAAGCCTGACACGTAGATTGCAAGAGATATTTGCTTACACAGTAGGAAGGCAGCAGTGGGAATCACAGAGGGATAATGTGCTCTCCTTATCTGGCCAATTTTTCTCTTCCTATCAGGCCATATATTTATTTACTGGATACAGCTGTATATAATGAGTCCTGCCACATTCAGCAGTGATGCACTGCCCTCACGCACACACACACCTCACTCACTGCTCTGCTATTTACTTCTGATTTATGGTCCACTGGCAATCCACATGGAATGGGACTGAAAATGTTTCACTGAGTGAATTAATTATAGACCACTAGATTTATAGGCCACCTACTGTATTTAAAAATAATTGAACTGTGAAATTATTAAGTTAATTGACAATTTCTGTAAGTTTGAGGGCTAGGTAGTTACAAATGGCAATTATGGAAGAACAAAAGTATATTGAGCAGCACTGGAAAGAATAAAAAATTTCTGATACTTCAGAGGTTTGTTTTTAACTTCAGTATGTATGAGCTCTCATCAAACCAATGAATTCAAACAAGGTATGAATCGGCAAGAAGGAAGAATTAAAATAGTATCAAACATATTAGAAAAATATATTAATTTCTGAGAAAACAATACTGAAAATCAGGCTAATAATGAAATAAAACTAAATAAGAAATATTGGGAAAACAGGCAAAAGTGGGAAATTGAAAATACTAAAGAAAATTGCAAATACTAAAGAAAATATTTGTGTTAAAATAGTCATATGACAAATATGGAGATATACATGGAGAAATAGATTCAATGCATCATTTTTTAGAAAGACATTTTAATATTACAGAATGAGGCAAAGAAGAAAATTCGTATTGGCCTGTAATGAAATCCATGATTTTCGCCACCATAAGAACAAAAATTACAATAGCATTTTAAGCAGAAAAAAGTCATGAGAAAAGGTCAGATGATCTTTAACTGTAACAAAGGACAGAGTAGTGAAGTCACAAATATACTCTGCTGAAACAGTAACACAGATAATATTGCCGCAGACCTAAGTGTTTTCTTCTCCTTTGTATTTCACCGAATAAAACTGGTGACATTTCTGACTCTCAGACACATTTAGTGTGCAGTGAAAGCTATGGAAGAAGTCTCCTAAATGTCACCTCAAAAAAACCCCTAGGTAATTACACTTCCTTAAGAAGACAAAACCTTGGTCATTGGCGAGGCACTCTAGCTTTTCAGGGGCACAGAAAAGGGAATATAGAGAAAAATCTTATCAAGACATCCTTTAGTCAAAGTGTTTGTATTCAATTATGTCAGCAACAGGCTTCCCATCTGCTTCAGGAGGAAGATGAGATTAATAAAAATAACTTTTACCAAGACAGAGTTAATTCCTAGATCCCACTCCTGTTGCTGTGGAGAGGCAGACTGCAGCAGGATCCATGTGGTTCACCAGCCACTTCCACACCACCCTGTGCTGGTGGTGATATCTCTGGGACATGGCAAGGTCACAGCTGTCCTTCTGACCCTGCTCTTCCACCCTCTTTCCCCCAGAGTCCATTCATCACTTGGATCAGTGAAGATGGTCCCCACCTCCTGATAAATCTGCTCATCTTATCCCAGCATCCATTTTTTAACAGCATTTCTAGCCAAAGAGTGCCCACTTGACAGTATCACAAAATTCTTGTTGACCAGCTTGAGACCAGAGCTAGCCAAAACTCAGAGCTTTGTATTTATTGGAAACAGTAATATTTTGCAAAAACAACCCCAAACTGAAGTGAATTACAGAAATAATACCAGTGTAGTATAAATTTCCATTTCAGATTACCTCAAGTTTCATTCAGCACTTCCAAAAAAATTTCTGGTTTATTTTTTTATGTTTATATTGATTTTATAGAGTTTTGCAACATCAATAGTAGGTGCATGCTGCATGCCATATGTCAAACCTCTTAGGTTTATCTTATAGTTAAATTGTCAAAAGGCTTTATACATAATGATATCATAATATCATTATGTATAAAGAAGATTTACCATCTTCTTTTCAGGCTCAAAATATTTTCTGCCTGAGTTGTATTGGCAACTTGTGTGATAATCAAAGCTTTTTCCCTAAGAAAAACCTTTTCAAGGATTGTTTCTTAATGGCCTGTAAAAACTTCATTTATCCTGTCAAGTAATTATTCGCAGAACTAGTATCATGAAGTCAATGTGACATGATCAAGGGGAAAAATGATGATTACATCTGGACCACTTCTCCCTAGTGATTTGAAAAAGGCTGATATGTAGAGCCCCTTCTTTGGTTACCAGGTTCCTCAGGAGCAGAAGGGCTCCAGCAGCATTAGAGGCACTCAGTCTCTTCCAGGATCAAGGAGTCAGATATCTCTTGATGTACCTGCAAGAGGTTCTTTAACACTTCTTTATAACAATATCCTAAAAGTGCAGTAGGCTGTGAAAAAACCTGTCATAAAACAATAAACCATATAGAATAGTGTAAATTGACTAGTCATGGGGGGAAAACCCCACACCTAACAAGAGAAGACCCAGGAAAATGGATTGCTACCCTAACTTCAGAAACCTACTGTGCAGCCTGTGAATTGTCTGTACAGTTCCTTGTCATGGTGTTATTAAAAAGGAAAACCAGGACAAATTTCCTCATAATGACCTGCACATTTTTTATATTATCGTTAAAATATACGTTTGGAGCAGAAATCTCATGGTGAAAGTACATAGAATTATTTTCTGTCAATTTTTTTTTTTTCATCTGCTGTGCATTTTTTTACCATATATTATGTATGTTTGCTTTCCCCAGTGGTGCATGACAATGGTAATGGCTGATCTGTACAGTACAACCAGCAGCCCATGCAAAATCTCATAGAAACCCTTTTTGGTGTGCATTGAAGGACAAATGGAAGCATCACAGATGTTTGAACGTGATTTATCTTCATTTCATCTCTTAAAGAAATTCAAATACCCTTTCTGTCTAGCATGATAATTTGTTTAGTGTAAATGTGCATTTGGTAATGATAACAAGGGAGACATGTTTAACCAAAGACACTGCACACTGCACTCAAAAGAATTGACTCTTTAAAGTGCGCTTGTATAAACTCAGAATTTAAACTCTCAGTCCATGTGAGCAGCTCCTCTGATATGTGTTTGTATTACAGGAAAACTTTTAGGACATCCCTAGGAAACTTATCCCCAGGAGGGCTGAAATTCAGAGGAGGCTAATATGCCTGCACCTTTGATCCACTCTCCACACAGCAAAGCCAGACAGGATTATGTCAAAGCCTTTAACAAAAATACTTGGGGAATTTTAAACCCAGAAGTCTCTGCAGCCCTTAGAATCCAGGATCCTTTTCATTAGGTCTTGTTTTGTAATATTTCTGACTTATACACATGCCAGCCAGTTTGCAGGGAAGACAGGAGCAAATGACACTAAAAGTCTCTGTGTAGTCTTCGCGTTATGCCATGTAGCAGACATTGCTGAAGGATGTCAAAGTAAGGGTTAATTTAAGAAAAAGAAGCACATTTTCACTTCCTTGCCTTCATCTGTCTCCCTAAAATTCCTAAATATACTGCCAGTTTAAAAGTTTAATCGGTGATTTGTTCATATACTGCTTACCTTCATTTTTCAAGGCAAGACAACTTATGTATAAAAAAAGCCTTGAAAAATCTGTCTGAATTAGGTTCTTTTGCAAAACTTTTATTCACTCACATAGCACTACAATACAATGCATAATTTGCTGTTTATTGACAGTCAGCTCAGTGTCTGCACAATAGTATCAAAGTCATACTTGTTGAAGAGTGGGTTAGTTCAGCCAAGCAACTCCTCTCTGATAAGATTAGAAACACTGCTAATTTCCAGAGCTATGTTTTGACTAGCAGCAATACAGGAATGTTTGGAAAAAAACCTTTTCTTTCCAGTGAGAGAGACCACTATGACATTTAATTGCATCTGAAGAGGTTTTAAAGGACAGGTTTTGTTCTGAGTAGGTGGTGACAATACTGCAGAATTTCACAAGATGACTGTGGTAAATGCAGCAGCAAAGGCAAAGACTGCTTAATAGACAAGGAACCTCAGCACCTATTATTACTATTCTTCTGAGAAGCTGGATTTCCTTAAATCGGTTTCATATTTCAAGGGGTTTTAGTCAGCATTCAAAAACTTTTGTATTTAGAACTTAACAGATCAAAATCTACAGATATAGCCCTGGAGATTCTGGTTAATGCAACAGAAATTGGCTGTGAATGTCTAAAGAAATATGTTTCAAGATCTCACTGTCACTATAGAAATGAAAAGTCAAGCCTACTAAGCACTTATCATAATTATTTTTTCTTGTCCAACTTTAAGTTCCTATGATCTGTCTTTTCTGTAGGGATCAGAAATTTTTTTTAATCAGTCTTCCCTCAAGATGGATATCTCAGGTTCTCAGAAAAGCCCTCCATAGCTCCCAGAAACTATGTCATTCAGATGGCCAAGGGAGCCAATCTGATGTCCATTTCACGTTTTACTAGTGACATTCTGCTGTAAGACCACTCTCATTTGGAGCCAGCCCTAAGTGATTTTGCTTCTCTGTGCAGGTCAATGGATAACTAAATGCCTGTGAAATAGTACCATGGCAGCAAGGTAATACTCCTATATTTCCTTTAATGACAGTTTTTGTTTTTCACTGCCACTCTACCCCATTAATCCCACTCTGAAAGCTGGAAAACGAGGTTCCATATATCCAGGTAATGGGCTGCATGTTTTCAAGGTCTCCTCCACATCCAACTCTTCCTAACTCTTGAAGAACCATTACCAAAGTTCCTGAATTCTTTCCCATCTTACACCATGTTATAAAGCACTTTATACCCCAATGAATTCCTAGTAAGGATTGCTCTCCACCTTCCAGCCCCAAGGTCTGCTGAGTAACAGGATACAAAGTCAGCTTGCTCCACACTTGCAAGCTCTAACAGGAAAAAATACATGCACATTAGATCTTACTCTTGTTGGAGTATAAAGGAAGTAGAACTTATTCTACAGAGGTTACAGTAGACAAACACATATTTCTTCTCAGAAGAAAACAATTGTGTTTTCACCGCATTGCTCAGGGCCTGTATTCTGTCTCACATCCAGCTCAGGACTGAGCCCAAATGTTGGCCAGGTTGGATGACCTGGAGTTGCTCTGCTCAAACTCACTTGCAGTCTCTCTTGGAGGACCTTATTTTTAATGGCACTGCAACCCAGCCCTGCCCTGCTTTGGAGCTTCCCACCATTCCTGGGGAGCTTGAAGGAGTTGTGGGGCAGTGATGCTAGGAAGCCCTCCCCTTCCATTCACAGCTGATCCTTCACTCCATAAATGCCTGCAAAGTAATCTCAGAGTGTGGTGGAAAAGGGTTTTGCAGCAGTCTGGACACAGATGTGGCATCCAGTGTGATGTGGGATTTGTCAGAGGCATCTTACTCTTAGATGGAACACCAGCAACTTTTCCTTCCATCCATGCAGGATGGCTGCATACTCTCTCTTGCAGTCTGCTCTGAAGTTATTCGAGGTTTTTACTTTCCCCTCACCCTTCAATTTTATATGACTAGGAGTTTTTTGTAGCAAGTGCCTGACTCTTGTTTCTATGAGCATGCCATTCATGTTTACCTCAGAAAGCCCTGCCTGGACTTGTTTAGAGGAATAAGTAACAAATCAGATAAAGTCTGTGTGACAGGGCAAAAGACAGTAAATCACTTTAGGAGCATAAATCAGCCTCCTGTTGCTTGTCCTTCTAGAGGTTAAAGACAAAGTGACAAGCAAAGACAACAGAGATTAAGGAATAGAGTAGCTGAGCTGTCTTGCAAGGAGTTTAGAATCTTTTGGTAATTAATCACCAATAGTGGGGTCTGATCTGCAAACACCTAAAAAACAGCTATTCCTCACCCTTTTTCCCAAGTGGAGCAAAATACAGAAGTGTCTCAGAGCTGTGAAAATGGGCAGGGATCTTGAAATATCCCAACATACCAGCTGGAATAATTTAGATGAAAGTTTTTACACAAATAGGTTTTGGCTTTGAATAGGAGATGGGAAGCTTGGAGCTTCTTTTGCCCCCTTTTATTGTTTGCTTGTTTGTTTAATTATTCTTATTTTTAAAAAAATCTTATTATTTGACAAAAGATTACTCTATCCATTAATGTACTTTCCTATCATATAAATTTGCAGAAGGAAAGTAATTCATTGTGAATATGAAAGCACTGTTTTTAGGCACTCAAGTAGGGCAGGTTACACAGGCTGTCACTCCTAGGCAGGAGTGAAACCTTGCCCTTGATCCTGGCCCATGGCACAGTCATTTTACCACTGCTCCATCAGCCTAAAACAGGCTTCAAACTTAATTCATCCAGCTTCAAAGAAGCACTGCAGGCTTTGCAGTGTTGCCATTTCAGATTCCATGGTGCAAGACCCCCAGCTAATGGCAGTGTGTGGGACCCTAGCAGGAGTCTGCAGCACAAACCAGCTGCTCCAAGCACAGCCTGTGCCAGTGTTCTCCAGCAGTCCTGAGCAGACTGGTGATCAGAAGACCATGTGTCAAGCCCTTTTTGGTCACCACTGAGGACTGGGCCCCATCATTCTCATTCAGAGGGAGTTACAGGCCAGAACAGAATGTTCTGCTCAGGGTTGTTCCTGGCATTCAGTGTGTGGTAACCATTGTCACACACGTGAAACACTCAGCCCTTTATAACCATTAACCCACCCAACTGACCAGTTCCTTACATAATTTAAGTTAGTTTTCTATGCAAATGGTAATTAACATTCATCAGCTTTTTAGGATTTCCAGACTGCTAACCATTGTTAAAACCCACCAAAGCCACCACTTCTCCATGAAACATTTGTGTCCCCTGCTGGAAGGACCAGCAAAGCTCCATGTGTGGGGAGTGAAGATTGCTGCTGCAGGGAGAGGACAGGGGCACAGAGACAGAAAGAGAAAAGAGGGAGGATTCTTGAGCTTTGTCTACAGTCAAAACACTGTACATCAGGCTTTTCCTGGAAGTGTTCTAGGGGAGTTCAAGGTGCAGGGCTTTGCCAGTCAAAATCAACTTCACCTCATGCATGTGGGTGCTCAGCTTAGCTGGTCTCCTGGAAAAAAAAAACGATGCTATTTTCAAAACAAGCAAACTGCTTTTTAAGATCATACAATACCTGGAGTGTTCTCTTTTTTAGCAACTTTGGTCCTGTGCCAGCAAGACCAGGGTGTCTTTGCTAAATGCTCTGAGCCCTGGTTTTCTGCATCTGCTGCTTTTCCTGTGTGTATCAAATCCCAGCTGTTGCCTTGCCTACTGTTGAATTGTGGACACACATCCATTCATGCTACATTCTAGACAAAGAGGAGAAGGGAAGTGCTCTTTCCAAGCAGGAAGACTATGCTATTACAGGATCCCAGGGACAAGGTTTCATGTCAGTTAAGGACACCTCATTGCTTAATGAGAGAAACAGGGACTGTTGGTAGCCCACTAAATAGAGTTAAAGGGACAATTTGCACTAAGCCAATTAATGATGGACATTATTCCATCTAATTAATTTCCAAGGAGGAGCTATGGCTGGGGAAATATGAGTCTTTAAGTTTCTCAACTGATTTTGAAAAAAAGCAGAAATCTGAGAATGACCAAGAAACATATTAGCAAGAGTCAAAGCAATGGTTTTAAAAAACAGCCAATCATAAGAAGAGAGATTTGACACCATGAAGACAAATTATCTACTAAGCAAAATTAGGTTGAAGTATTATGACCAAGAAAGCAAATCCAGCCTTGCAGGCAGCAAAATGACTGCTTTAAAAAGAATTCAAAACTCAAGTTAAATTAAGGTATTATGAAAATAACATGGAAAGAAATCTTAACATATGAATGTCAAATTTGGACAACTCTAGAAAGAAGGCAGAAGTTCTGTAATTTCACTTTGAGATGAACTAATAAAAAAGAGGAAAAAAATGTGAACTTGTGGTGCTTTACAGTCACCAAAAATAATGTTTAACCTCTTTACAGATACAAAAAACTCTTTTTCACTGGTTTTCCCTCTTCAAAATTCACTCTCTTAGTGTATCCTAAAAGTCTCAATTTCTTCTTGAATAACAGTAGAAATGACAACCAAACACATGAAGAACCATGCCACATGACAACCAAACTGAACTGAAATTATTTTATTGAGATAGGAAATGCATATTCCAAAATCCTTTGTTTTGGTTTTGTAGTAGAGAAATTTTTTTTATGTTTGGCTGGGGTTTTTTTTAATATTTGGGAAACTATAAGTTTTGCTCTACATTGTTCTTTCAATACAGTTTAAAAACCCTAAGTGTTGTACTAGTCACAACTAAGTCATCCTGCATTCTGATAACATGGAAGATCAGACTCGACATTTCTGGCATTTCTAGAGTAACAGGTAGAACACAAACATGCTTTAAGTAAATGTTTTTTTCCATGCAACCTAAATGAGTGAAGAAAGGCACTATCACCTTTTCCCCGAAGATTGCACACATCTGAAAAATAAAGTCATGACATATTACTCTGCACAGTCTTTCAGGGAGTTGAGCTTCACCACTGAAGCTCAAAAGCAAACTGCTGTGGACAGGTGGGTGTTAGCCTGGATTGTCAGCCAGCGCTCACACCAGGACCCTGCTGATGTTGTGCTTCAGATCTCAGGATATGAGAGGTGTTTGCTCTGCCCAGCACCCCAGGCTAGCAGAAGGCTCTGGTTTCTGAAACCTCAGTGAAATCCTGTCTGTCTCCCTGATCATTTGTATGGTGCTCACTGGCACATCCTCTGAGCCCTCAGTCATTTTCTTGTCCCTGAGTCTCAGAGTAATTTAGTTCATTCACTGAGCCTCTGAGTAATTAAATAACACTTTCCTTTCTTTTCTGATTCCCCTGTGTGTCTGAAATCTTCAGTGCATCTTCTGTAACACATTAAGGTAGAGATCCCTGGCTTCCCTACTCTGTCACACAGAAACACACATGCCCACTTGGGAGATAAGTACAGATAGGCTGTGTTTATCACTGCCTACATTCTTCCCCAGAGGAGTTCTTCCTCCTCTTTCTCCTCCTCCTCCTCCTCCTCCCACATCCATGCTCCAGGGGTCTCCAGGGGGTTCACACTGATCATTCCATATCATTGTGAGAAATGTCTTCACATTTATGATATTCTGCCTCCAGCTAATAAGCACATCATTCCCCAGGGTAATTTTGGCATCAACTGCAGCCACACTAGCCTGTTTCTATGTTGCAGACAAATTGTTCTGGGACACCAACTTACCAAGACATCTAACAAGGAACTATTCTGCCAATACATTGATAAATTTGCTGGGGTTCACCTTGTCTTTGTGAAACTGGTCTTTTTCTCTTTTTTTCCTATAATCTCAAATGTCTGAAGTGTTCAAAGCAGCTGAGTTTAGACAATGGTCTGGCTTGGATTTTCCAATTTCATCTCCATCTTTTCTCTAGGCTCAAACATTAGGATTTACACAGTGAGAGTATATAAATCCAGACAACTTATGCTTTCGCTTTTTTTTCGCCCCATAACGGACTATCTGGGAACTAATAAAATAAAATTAATTTTATTTTCCTGAAAAACAGGATGAGAGTGGAAATAGCAGGTTAAAGAAAATGAAAAGCCGAGAATGCAGCTTTCAAAGGAATTTCCTTTGTAATATATGGGGGAAAATAACTAATGTGTATCAGGAATCTGAGCAAATAGATTATAGAAAATCACTTTTATAACTTGCAAACATGACGTAAACAGGGTTTTCCACAGGAAAGGATAAAGCAGAATCACATTAGAGATTATTGAAGGACTCATTGCTGTTGACAAGAGCAATTTGGAATATGTGGGTGAACATGACCTGATGGAGAATTTTCTCTTTCTGTCCTACAGCAGTCTGCACGGCAACATGAGGTACCTTTGCAAACTAACCATCACAAGCAAAGACTTTATAATCTCTGAGGACTCAGAAATATAAAAACTCGATAGGACCTGCAGTGCTTATGGTGGAGCATGGACACTCTCATTCCCTGCTCTGCTTAGTTACACAACCTGCATATTCCTTTTCCTGAGGACTGCTAAAGCTTTCCTTGAGGAGGACCATTTAATGCCTGAGCTGTGCCAGTGACTGCAAAACAGAAACATTCCTTTCACCAGTTCCTGCACTACAAAACAATTTGGAAATCAAAAAGTGAGAGGAGTAAGATTGTGCTTGTTCCCAAAAACAAATGCACAAAAAAAAAACCCACACAAAGACACGTGCAGAAATCCCTGCCTCACCCAAAATGCTAGAAGGAGATGCTTAAGCACTACCTTGTCCTTATGCTAGCATATGCTTTAGAAATGCAGCTGAGTCCTGAAGAATAGGAAACCCATGGAGAAAAATAACATAAAATCACCAGACTAATGGCTGCAGTGTAACTCATATGTGTGAAGACACAGAAAAAACACAATCTTGTCACCAGGCCTAGGATGCTGCTGCCTCACGATGATGTTTTCACAGAACCTCCTCAACTAGGAAAAACTTGTTACCTGACAAAATGCATTTTCCTTCCCTAGAATAGATACATGCAGAAGACGTCAAAATTCTGTATAAAATTATATCAGATGAGACATTTCAGCACTGTTACCAGGAGAAATGGGGCTTTTCCAAAACACATTAGGGGGAAAAAATCCCACTTTAAACCAGTTTATGTTGAGAAATTTCAGTTTTTCTACAGAAAACACAAAAATGTCATGACAGCATGTCTTTCCACAATTTTTTCATTTTTCTTTTATTTTAAGGAGGGGTGTTATGTTTAGTTTGGGGGTGATTTTTCTGTTATAGTTTTGTTTTTGTTATTCCAGGACTAATATAATGGTTCTGTATAATGAGTTTTTGTCAGCACAAATATTCGTATACTTTGCCAAAGCATTTTCTTCACATTGAGCACATACCAGTATTTCCATTTTCTGTTCATGCCAAAAAACATGGCTTTGCGGTAAAGGGGAATGTAACTGCAAATATACATCTATTCAAACATTACCTGGATGTGTCAGAGCTGATATCATTATTGGATGATGTTTTACTAATTGATAAGATAATGCTGCACTAATTATCAAGCCGCAGCTTAGAAAAATAAAGATACATCATATGGGAATAAATTGAGACATTACTCTTTTCCTTTGGCATAGAAATCAGAAATGATAGCTATTATTATGGGCATGTACTAACATTTATAGTAAGCTTATCTTACATCAAAAGAAATGTGATAAAAAAGAAAAACACGAGGCTAAACTTCAACGCTGAAAATGGTCTGACGGTCAAGATAAAATTTCATCACTGGTTCATCAGTTCTGTTGTTTCAGCTCTTGAGTCCTAAACCCCCCATCTCTGAATGCATTGTCTCAGTCGGTTGTGGAAGCTGGTATTTCACACACCAGAGGCTGGATTTCCCTGACTGAAATCAGTTTAACTGCAAGCAGTTTGTGACATCATCTGTAAACACAATACAATGGGATAGTCACACAAAAGTATTTTAACCTTACATGTGGCCCATCTAACATCAAGAATCTTTAAGTAACTCTTAGGAGGAGGGTGTAGTAAAGTAAAGACAAAGGTAATATTGTGATCTGGGCCAGCATTGCAAAAGAAAGGTATGCAGATTTAAAGGTTGTTACAGCCTCATTTGATTTCAGCTGTAAATCCAGTTAAGACCTTTGCACTGACTTTAATATCTGTTTAGTATTTAATTTTTTTATGAAACTCCATTTAAACATATTTGTGTTTATAGATATGTGTATATACACACATTAATATTTATGCTTTCATGCATTTATGTGTGTTTATATATATATCTATGCTGTAGAGGAATAGAAAGACAGATGTATAAATGCACTTCACAGAATAAAATTATATTATAAACTACAGGAAGATAACAAATAAGCCTGCCTTTTCCCTGCTTGAATTCTATCAGAAAAGCACTCTACTTATACTTCCTTTTTTTTAAATATATATGTTCAGTACTTACAGCATGCTGTTTTCATTACAGATTGTCAGTGTGCTGGGAATTAAGGCCATGTTACACACAGACAGATGTTATTTTATAGAGTGTCATTCAATGTAATGGTACCAGATTTTAGCACTTAGCCTGCCTCCAATTACCCATTAACAGTTTGTGTAATTGGGGAGTAGGAAAATACCTACCCTGCACTATAGAAATTTTTTCAGTATATCTGCTTCCCAAATTTGGGGAAATCTTTGCTGTGAGCAGTAACCATTGTTTAAAACAACATGCTTTTATCAGAAAAGAAGTGGTTGAAAAGCATTTGATTATTTCTGCTGGGCAAAGCTCCCCTTCTTACCTTTATTTCAAATCCCTAATGAAGCAGAAATCTTGCCTAAAAAAAAACATCCTGTGCAAATGTAGCTGATAGAAGGAAGCAATCTGATACACAATATTCTGGTGTCACCATTTGCTGGTTGTTTGCACTCATTTCTGGTTTCTTAGTGGGTTTTTTAAGGAAAATTTGTGTATGTAGACAACTGTCAATTTTATTCTATCATAAAACACCCACACATCTGGAAAGCCCTCGCATTCAGCACATCCTTTGTCAGTGATGCTAAAGCAAGCATCTGCTATGTGCCTCTTCAACAGCACGCAAAACGTTATTGTGTATCAGGCAATGATATGCTGTTATTGTTCTCTTGACACATTTTTTGGATCCCAATTTGTGATGGTACATATAAAGATGGATGGTGTTTTCTGAGAAGTTTTAACAGATCCATAAGCAAGTTTACAAGAAAAAGCTGTATGCATTGGGCTGTAATGCCTCATCCAATACAACTGGGAAAAATTTAATGATGCCAAGCTTGATAGCCAGTTTCTGGTGAAGAAAAGGCCAAGGCTCCCCAAACACACCTTCAACAACAGGTCCTTATTTTAAGACCATCTTCAGAGTGCTGAAGCCATGAATATCCTCTAGAGTAGTGCTTTTCCAGTGGGTCTGAACTGGAAGCAGGTCTGCGCATTCATTCCCGTTTGTTGCAATGCCCATGCCAGGACCTGGACAGTGATTACCTCTAGGACAGCCCAGTGCCCCAGGATCAGCTTCCTCCTGGCAGCAACCAGCTGTACCACTGCTGGATTCTTGACTCTCACTATTGGCTTGTGAGCAACAACTTTGTTGGAAATTGTCCTCTTCCACAGGTGGAATAGTTGTGTGTGTATGCATGAGCATATGCTTGTAATCAGCTCTGAACCCCTTGCGAAGAAAGACATTTTCTGGGGAATAAGTTTATTTTTCCTTTTTGGGTACTCCTGCAGTCTCTAAATTTTGGAAAAATGTCAAAAGACAGTGCACAACAGGATCATCCTTCTTCATTAGAAATCTTTTGGTTTTTTCTAACTTGCTCATGTTTTTCACTTTGTGGAACATTTTTTTGGCACTGAAAAAACAGAATTATCCAAGTATGAGCACAAACAAAGCCTGTCAAGGATTGTACTCACCAGCTATTAGTAGACAGTAACGATGGCATTGTATGAAGAGTATGAGCCAAGCTGGAGAGGCACACCAGGTATCTAGCTATGCTCAACAGCATTCTTCAAGATCGAGCATCTCCTCTGGGGAGTTAAGCCCCCAGAAAAACAGGCTAAAAGGCTGAGGAATGGTGAGTTCACCAGGGGCAATAACTTGAGACACGGAGCCATAGACAATATGAAGAATGGACAGAGTGATCAGTGCAGTCTCTGCCGTGGTCCATACCAAGGGCAAAGGCGGGTGTACTTATAGAATGGTCAGCTTTAAGGGAGCACTGACTTTTTTACATAACTTGTCCTAACTGATTCCCAGAATAAAATAATGTTCTGACTCACTCCAGTTAACAGAACCCAAATATCTCTGGCAGTGACAGACTGTTGTCCCTGCCTGTGGCTCACACGTTCAGTTGCCACATTCATCGTTCCTCTCTGAACACTGAGCATATCCACAGACACAGGAAGGCAGCATTTTGCACCCTCCTCTCCCCAGGATCTTATGCCACTTGCACCACTTGGCTACTGATCCTAGATTAGATTGGGTTAGACAGCTGTACAGCAGAACTGAGTGTACATCTGATGCTCTCTGGGGCATACACCAGTTTCCTTCATGGCAGGGAATCCTTTAGAAAAAAATCAAAAACATACTGCATAAAATGTGCAGAGGTAAGTTTTCCTCTTCTTACTCTGTTTTTCCTGCTTTGCCCTCCCCGGGTTGTAAGTCAAAAGGGCCAAGGTTTTATTGAGCCTTCTCACTCCCTTGCAATTACATTTTGAGGACCTGGGTACAGGACCCAGGTCAGAGCAGCCTTGTGGTTGTTCTCACAGGAGTGAGGCAGCCTGTTCATTCCCCCTTCAACCACAGCTAAGTGGCTGGGACAAAACATGAACCTGGACCTATACAAAGAGCTGCACAAATCAAACAGAATCAAACAGACAAGGAACACAATTTATATAACCAGCCAGACAGTTTATGTTACAGATTCACTTAGTTGATTTTTTAAGATAATATTCAAAGAAAACATCTTTGTTGCAATAATGTTCAGATCCATGATGTAATGTGTCAAATTTCAATGCACTTCAATAATAAATCTCTAATCTTTACCACTCAATTGTGGTTAAAAATCTCCTGATTCAGCCTTTGAGATGTTGACATTTCTAGTGGCAACTTGACACAAGAATATTGAGTACTCAGAATTGTGGTAAACACCATATTGCATCTGTTGGGTTTTTTGGCTATTTTTAGCATCAACCAAGTTTGTGACTAAATGTACAAAATAACCCTGCAAGAATATGCTTCAACTTTACTCATAAGCCTGGACATTTTTGACACAAATTTCTCTAGTTTTTGATTTAGCTTCATAAAATATCATCATTTCTCTCAGGAATACCCATCCTTCTTTTGGAATAAGTCTTCTTGTTTTCTTCAAGCTATTTTGTACAACAGCTCCTAAATCATGAGCCTCTCCAGTCCATTGCCAAATCAAGACAGCACGTCAAATTCCAGTCCCAAGTACACTGGTGTTAATTTGGGTACTGGACAGAAAGGCTATGCTCTTGATTTGTGCCTGTGAAAGACAGAGAAGTCTCTGTAATTCTCTGAAGAGGAATTACAGGAAAGTACTGCTGCATCAGTGGGGAAAAACTTTTTTCGTATGAAAGAAAAATTGTTTTGCCCTATCAGACATTTTGTCTGGAGGACTTACCAGATGAAATGAACATTAAAAGATTTTTAAACCTAAATAAAAATAAAAAAATAAAATTTAAAAAATTAATAATAATAAAAATTAATAATAATGATAAATAATAATAATAAAACAGAGGAATAATCCAGGCATTTCTCTCCCTTTTGCCTTATCCTCAAAGCCCTGGTTTATCACTGTGTTCCTCTCCCTGCTTGGTGACCATCAAGGTGACCATCAAAGTCAAGAAGGCAGCTTGCACACACTGACATGCTCTCCTGCCATATTCTTTCTGAACATACTCTTTGGGACCTGTAGCTCCCAAAAGGACATGGGAAATGTGCACATCTTTGCATTCATTATGTCCAGATGACTTTGCCAAAATGCAGTAGAATCATCTGATTTGCTAAATGCTCTGAACTTCTGCCATGTCTTGAAAATAAATTGCAATGATCCTTTGCAAATCTGTTTGTTCCACTCGTTAGGTTCTCAGCAAAGGAAAAGTAACCATCTTTTCCTTCTTTCCCCCTCTTTTTTAGACTCTCAAACAATTTGATTCACACAATAGGCTCATTTTTTTTGTGGCTCATTTCTATTGTTATCAGTCTATTTCCATTTATTTTTTCTGGAAATGGGCACTGCTGATTGTCAATTAAGACCTGTTGATTAAACATCCCAGGTCCTTAAAGGATGTCTCAAATTATGGCAATTCAAATTTCATTACCCATCTTCATTTTGGTAGCATGTTATAAGTTAATAAGCATCACAGGTTGACATTTATCAAGCAGAGATATAGGTTAGCTGCTGTTTGGTAATACTTTTCTACGCTTAAATTTGTTCAGAGTACACATCCCTTCATTCTTCAGTTTATCTATTGCAAAGCCACTTTTTGACACTGGAATCCCACCTTCCCTGAGCAATGGCAGAAAAGACTTAATACATAAGGTAATTGTGTCAATCACATAATTACCTCCAGCCTCGTATTTCAAAGGTCTCAGCCTCATGCAAGCAACAGAGTTCTCCGTGGACTCATCATGCAATAACACTCACATTGCACCTTAATTCCAGTTAGATCATTCCCAGTGATTCAGTTTTGGTTTATGTTGATACTCCAGGCCATGAAGCAGTGTGTCCAGGGAAGAGCTGCATGCCTTGTTCATCTCCTCTAAATCCAAGGGAAGAGCACATTAAAACTCAGGCAGAAAAACATACAAGAAGCTGAGAGTAGTTTACATTATCCAGGGTTAAAACAGCCCACAATGATTAGTTATACCCTCAGACAGAAAAAGCATGAGATAAAAAGTATTTTGATAAAGAGCATTTTTTTTCCCCGGATCTTAAAACCATGAGTATAAAATAATAATACCAATCAGTAACCCTCAATTTACAAATGTCCTAAAACCAGTAGCTGAAAAATTGGTTTCTCATAAGGTGATAAAATAGTGTGTAAAGTATGACACACTTGAAAAAAACTACAGCACAGCAGGCTGGACACTGAGTTCTGTACAATTTACCAGCAGGGTGTTGGGGTCTTTTTTCTTTCATTTGTTCCAAAGCTGTATTTCAGATCAATTGTGATGAATACAATACAGAACTACCTTATGAGGAGCAGCTGAGGTGGTTTGGTTTGTTCAGCCTGAAGAAGATGAGACTGAGGGGAGATCTCATTGTGCTCTTCAACATTGTCACAAGGGAAAGTAGAGGGGCAGACACTGATCTCTTCACTCTCATAACCAGCAACAGGGCTCAAGGAAACAGCAGGAAGCTGAGTCACAGTAGGTTTAGTTTGGATGTCAGGAGAAAGTTCTTCACCCAGAGGGTGGATGGGCACTGGAACATGCTGCCCAGAGATGTGGTCACAGCACCAAAAACTGTTTGGACAACCTAGTCAGTCATATGATAGGATATTTGGGACATCCTGTGCAGGGCCAGGAGTTGGACTTGGTGATCCTTGTGGGTCCTGTCCAACTCAGGATGTGCTGTGCAATGATTCTAAACTATAATCCTGATGGGTCCCTTCCAACTCAGCATATTTTATTCTATAAATTTGGTGGGGAGTTAATTTCATCATATGGAATTTGGTGCAGGAGGTATAATTGCTCATTTTACCCTGATGATTCAAATAACCCACAGAGAAGCTGTAATTTTGTAAGTGATTTAATAAGTTTTTATGATAGAAAAGGTATTAACAAAGGAAAAATTAACAGAGAATATCAGGAAAAAACTTCCAGATGGCAAGATGTATTAGTTGGTGAATAACTTCCCAAGGGAGGAGGTGGAAGTTGCATTGTCTGGAACATTAAAAATAGACTCTGACAAATATAAGCAAACCTACAATAAGCAATGATCTTGCAACAACAAGAGGAACTGTTCAGTCTTCTTCTCTAAGATTTGTTCTTATTTACAGTTCACATGCCTTTGTTCAGGGACTGTCCTCTCTGTGTGTACTCAAGTGGCTCCAAAAATCCAAAGTGGCACTCCCTTCAGCACCAGATTAAGTGCTTCCAGTGTGAAATCCACAAGCAACAGCTTAGGTGGCAAAATACTACAGTTGGAACTAAAACCATCATAATCTCTACACTTCAGCAAAGAAAGTATCTAGAATATTCACTCTCTTTAGCCTTAAGGTATGTGGGGAAAAAAAAAAAAAAAAAAGACCGTGTACAAACTTTTTAGTGTGAGTAAATGAACTTTTGAAAGAAGCTGTCAATGAGGGCAAGGTGAGGAAACAGCAGTTAGCAAAAACACAGATGTACTGTGTGTCCTATAAGGAAAAAGGTGGTGTAAAAATGTGCAGCAGTATTTTCGCTTGTTCTTCATGAGTACAAAAGCATCTCGGCTCTCAAATACTGAGAAAAATTACGAGCAAAAGAGAATGGGTAAGATTATCAAACATTTTGGTGATACTAGAAAACAGAACAAAGTTTAGTGCGGCACACAGTTAATATTAATTGTTTCATTTGCAACTGACCTAAAACATGATGTCTTAGATAATGATTTATTCAGTGTTTTTAATACAGATGATACAAAAATCAAGCTCAACTTTAAAATTACACCTTATTACAAGGAAAAAAGTAGGATCATATACTTATGGTCTGATTCCCATTCAGACAAAAGAATTTGCTATATTTTTGATGCTGTAGGACCTATGAATGAAAACAGTTTCAAGGCATTTTAATATTACCTAACTTATTTTTTAAAAATAATAGAGAAATCTAAAATCTTGACTTTCAAATACCCCTTAATTCATCCAAACAAAGAGTTTGTGGTGGTACAGATGCTCTCCTACAGGGGTGCCATCACTTGGATTCTTTGCATGGATTTTGTTGTCAGTCTGAACAAAATTATGGAATAACTACTTCTTAATGAGCTGGCTGGTCATCCATTTAGTGAATTGTAGTCCTTGCTGTATGAATTGGCAGTGGAAAACTGAGCTAGACGGTCACTCTAATGTGAGAGGAGAAAATTGGCCTTCACACAACCTGCTTGGCTTCCAAACCAGGTGCCTAAGCACTCCCAGAGCACCCAGGCAATACACTAGATGAAAATTAGACTGTTGCTAAACATACAGTGTTTAAGAAAATCAAACCAGCAATATTTTTCTATGAAACATCTAAAATTTAAAAATGGAAAACTGGCATATGTCCACTGCTTTTTAAAGCCAATTTCCAGAACTCCTCTTTCCCACATTATGTCAGTGAGGTAACTGAGGCTGATCCTCTCCTGTACCTGAGAAAGAGGGAGAGGAAGAGCTGTGTAAGCTGGCTCCTGTTTGCTGAATTTTTTGAGCCAAACACATCACAGCCAGAGTTAGAGCCATGTTCAGTCAGCTTCAGCTTCTCTTGATGGCCTGCAGCCTTTAACAGAACTTGAACAAACACAGGGCTGCTTGGACACCTCTTCTGAGTTTGCCCTTGTGTAGAAACATCCCTCTTAAGACCTCTCTCCTGGCCAGCTGTGACCTCTTTGACATTAGATGTTTCAGCTTATTCTGCTCCAAGCACTGTTCTGCTGCATGTTGTGAAGTGCATTTGAGTTCAGGTGAAACATTTCACTTTGTTCTGCATCTGCACCCAACCCACCAGGTGTCTCCTAGGGAAGGGACATCTTCAACAGCACACACTGGTTACCAGGTCAGATGTATTGGATTTAAACCACTGAATCATTTATGGCATAAGCTGAGGGTACTTCAGAAACCTCCTCCCCTCCTTGCAGACTGCACCAAATGGGACAGGCTGCAACTCTGAAGGAGCAGGTCCACAACTAAGGCACTGGGTGACTTGGTGAAAGCAAGTCCTTGTTTAAAGACCATTCATTGAAGGAAGCCAGCCTGCCTCTTCTTCCAGCAGAAACCAGATGTGCTGGCCAGCAAGGCATGCACAAAACATCATCCTGCTCAGGGTGTTCCCATAGGATTCTTGATTGGGATTGGGGACAGAAGAGAAAATTTATTATTCTAGAGAATTGTTGCAGTCTGCATATTAGAACGAGTCTGGTGGAACTGAATTTTCATTTTTTTTCCTTACCATTCATGCATGGACAACTTGGAGCAGCAGATTGTTATTTACATCTGCTGAAGTGCTACAAAAAGAGATAATTTTGCAGGGCCACATTCAGTTCATATCCCACATAGCAGTGAGCAGCTAAAGCTGACCATTAAATGTCATAACCTCTGTGGAGAACTGAATGAAGTAAAAAATCAATATGCCTCAGTGCTCACCAGAAAAATTATCATGCAAAGAGAGCACCTTGTGTGTTTTCTTGAATAACACTGAACAATTACAGAATGCTGCCAGGGTGAGTACGGGTGATCTATCAGAAATCTTTGTACACAGAAGATGGTGAATTACACCACATTTCCTAGTCTGTCTGACTCCTCCTCATTGCTTTATGCAGCAAAGAAGAAATTGCTACCCCTATGAATTGTGTGTGAATTTACAGGCTCATGTCGTACCAGCTGAAGTAGAGAGCTGGCAGTTTCACAGGGATTCTAGCTGTTAATGGCTAAAATTCTGGCAAACATTAAAGCTTCCTTAGGACTAAGCCTTGTTCTTGCTGAAGTTAACACAGCCAGTTCTCACCCTTCCTGCCAGGATCGGCAGGAAGGGCAGCTGGGATAAGTATCATGTGAAACTCTGGTTGGGAGCCGGGACACCTGTGGAGCCTGTTTGGCTCTGGCCACTGTGTGTGTAAGGAAAGGAGAGCTGGAAGGGTCTGTATTTTATGGATGTTCTCATTCACCTCTCCCACAGTCACAAGGTGAGTGGTGCTTTTATGCTTGTGGCACTAAAAGTGGAGTGTTTCATAGTCTTCCTCTCACAGAAAAAAAAATCTGTAACTCACCTGCTCTTAAATAGTGTCTGAGTCTGCAGCTCCTCTGCTTTTCCATCTATAATTAACTATGGATATAACTGTCATTGTCAATAGGTTTCCATTTGGGAGACTATTTTTGATTTAAGTGCACACAAGAAACTTCTTCTATTGAAAAGAGTGAAGTATTAATTAACCAAAAAGCACGCAACCATAAGAAAAATACTTAAAACTTTACATTAACATTTTAAACACTGCACATTCCCATTACCTTCCATATATTTATTAATTTCAGCTTTAGCTGGTTCACTTTACCCATCCCCTGAAAAATGCCAGGCTTGGTAAGACATTTCATTTCTAGAAATTACATCTCCTCCTGCTGATACCTTTTCACTTTCTCCTTTAAAATTAATTTTTTCCTCACCAAAGCTAGGTTTTATTTCTTTTGTGTTCCCACTCAAATTCCCTGGAGGCTGTGAGCCTCCAGATGAACCTCACCAAACAGGTTTGCTCTTCTCTCAGATGGGGAGATGGAGACTGTTTATAAGAGGTTCTCTAGATTTTCTGCTTGGAAAGAAGTAACTTCGAGTTTGTGGAGTTCTCTAAACAGTTAGATATGCAGCATTCATGGAAACATATTTGGATGTGGCTGGGCATAGGCAAGACAGGCAGTATGCTGAGACAGAAGACTGCCAGCAGCAGGAAAGTGTATGGCTTTAGCCCCAGCTGGCAGCAAAGCACCACAAGGCCACTCACTCCTTTTGCCTTGGACTGGGGAGAGAACTGGAAGGGTAATGGTGAGAAAACTCATGGGCTGAGATAAAGACAGTTTTATAGGTAAAGCAAAAGCTGAACACTCAAGCAAACAAAACAAGGAATTCATTCACTACTTCCCATGGGCAGGCAGGTGTTCATCTCCAGGGAACCCAGGCTTTGTCATGGGAAATGGTTACTCAGGATGAAAAACACCATCACTCTGAATATCCCTGCTTCCCTTCTTCTTCCCACAGCTTTACATACTGAGCGTGACATCACATTGGATGGGATATCCCTCGGATCAGCTGGGGTCAGCTGTCCTGGCTGTGTCCCCTCCCAGCTTCTTGTGCACCACCACCTCATTCACTGGTGGGATGGGGTGAGACGCAGAAAAGGCCTTGGCTCTGTGTAAACTGTGCAGCAATAGCCAAAACATCCCTGTGTTATCAATGCTGTCTTCAGCAGAAATCCAAAACACAGCCCCTTACCAGCAACTAGGAAGGAATTTAACTTCACCTTCGCCAAAATCAGCACAAAAATGACTGCACCTCTCACACCTGATGTCTGTGACCTGACTGTTTATTGCAAGGAGCAGAAAAACAGTATAGCTGCAGATACATTCAAGGGAGAAGTTCTGTGTTTGGGATGGCAAACTCTCCTGAGACAGAGGGTATATGTCCTCTCCAGAAGCACCAGCTGCTGCCTTCACTCTGCTCACACATTTGAAAAGGGAGATTTAGCCATTTGCCCATACCACACCACAAACAGTTCAGACATGGCCAGCCCCCATATCCTCATCCTTAGGGTAGGAAAATTCAGTTCTGTGTCTCTTGAATAATGAGCAGACACACTACACAATGATTGGCATTGGTCAGGCCTGCAGCAATAGAAGTTTTGTAAATGACTCTTCCAGATTGAGCACAGAGGACTTTCCCCACTCCAGTTAGTCCTCAAGACACACAGCTTGTTTCCACACAACCTCAGGCTTGAACATGACTTGTTTTTCCTGAGAACTACTTGGAATATGGGCATGCACTAATCTCCTAAGAGGAATCCTTAGCAAACAGAGAAACTCCTATTGTTTGTTTGGTTTTTAAGTAATGAATGAAAACTCACTTTTGCTAGACCTGTGGCCAAATGCCTAGACAAGAGCATGCATTTCAAAACCCCACACACATAAGGGAATCACAGCTTATGTTTATTTGAGTCTGCATATTTGAAGAGACCTTATAAACTCATTTAACTCACAAATTTTTTAGAGAAGCCTTGTCAAGGGCATATGAAATAGAAACACTGGCCTGATGGTGCTCAAGAATCATTGGCATCAGGCCTAACTCATTATTTTATGAAGGATCTGGCAGTCAATCAATGGGAAATTATCTGTGCTGTATTGACATAAATCATAATTGGTTTCCCTTGAATGCCATGCCAAATCCTTAACAGAATGAGTTACTGTATGCTTTATACAAGTTTTCTTTCTTTATCAGTTCAGCTTAAATCCATCTTTGAATGCAGACGAACAGCGGCAACCCCGGCAGAGCAATCCCTTGGGAGCACAAGAACTGCCATACCTAACCCAGCATCCTGCATCTAATAACACATAGTATCTGATGTTTCAAAAGCCAGGGAAGTGAGAAAGAAAATGCTTCTGTTCAGCCATGCATTGGGATTATAGGAAGCAGGATTTTAAGAGACCTGTGTTTCTTTTTTTCAGTGTTTCTTCTCTAAATGGGAAATTTGGCTGGATCTCTTTTTTCCCTTTCTGCAACTTAGCATTTGCATATATGTGCCCATCAATATAGCATCACAGTCACATCCTCAGATTTTGCTCAGAAACTGATTTCTTGCTGAGTACGACGTCTTTTTTTTACAACCTGGAGACAAGCATGGCAAATCAATGCTTTTATTTGTCTTCTGGTTCTCAGCTGACAGTTTCTTCTGTGGGTACAAGAGTTACTACAGGTCATGGTATCAACCTGGCCCTCTAATGCTATTTGTCACACTCTGCCCAGCTGATCAAGTGTCCAGAGAGACCTAGCACAAAATTAAGATGGCTTTCCCTTGAAGACTTGCTGCCTTGCTCACAGTCATCTCAGCAGTGGAGTTTCCTCCAAGAGCTCTGTTAACACAAGCACTGCCAGACTCTCTTTGAAGTCTGTGGCATCTCTGATGCTTGGTACCAAATGAGGCTAACACCAGCCTCTCGTTCTCTCCAGCTTTGTTTTCTCCAGTTAAAGAAGACTGGAGAAGCAGTGCTGAGGGCTACTCTCTGAAGCCCTGCTAACTCCCTGTTCTGGGACAGCAAGCACGAGAAAATGAGGGGAAAAGAAGGAAAAAAGCCATAAGAAAGGAAAAGAATGGATATAGCAGGGTTCACATTCACAACTTTCTGATGAATGGGGATGTTTTCCATCATGCTAGTCAATGAACCAAACTCCATCATGCTAACTGGCCTCTGCCTTCCTTTGCAAAGCAAATCCCAGGGCCCGGAGCAGACCTTGCCTTGTACAACTGCTGCTGAGCTCCTGCAGTCACATCAAAGGAGGAGCAGCTTCAGCCAGTTCATGGCAAGTGAGAGCAAACACAGGCTAATGCAACTAAAACTGCACTAAACTTCTCTCCCCCTGATTGCTCTTTCCCCCCTCCTCCCTGGTTTTTCTTCTTGTATTCATTATAGATATATATATATTCCCATCAACTATTCTACTTTTACATTATTGGTGAGTTAATAACTCTTAAACCAGACAAACTGGCATTTGGAAACTTCTTGTCTTTGTTTTCCCATTTTTTTTTCACTTTTCCTTTTTTTTTNTATTCCTATATGTAAATGTTTTTTGGTTTTTTTTTTTTTTTTTTTTTAATTCAAGCTGTTCTAAGTCAAAAAACACATTCCAGGATGTACTTCCACCAGCCAAAATAAGCATACTTCATATCTGTTCAGGCACGAAGCATACATCTTAGATGCACTTGTATTAACTCACTAACCAAAAGAGACTCAGGACTTAAAATGGCCTGTAATTTCTTGGCACTTGAACTGTGTACTTACAGTAATATCTTAGGCTGACAGTTTGTTGATTAAAAGCAAGCCAAGTAAAGCACATGCAGATGTCAGTGCTTGATTTAAATGATTATTCACATACCCTCCTAGATGGAAAAACAAAAAACAAAAACCACATTTCTTCCTGCATCATAACAGCATAATGCATAATCTGGAGTAACAACAGAACTCTTTCCCCCTCTTTAGTAAAATTGTTTTTACTATAGGTCTGTATAATACCTATATCAAGTTTTAAGTGATCTTTTGAATATCTTTCTCCAGAATTATGTTCCCTGGAGCTAATCTCAGCTTTAGAAAGACATGTTTATTTTAAAAGAAAACAAACAAACAAATAGAATTGGGTTTAGATTGCAGTAAGTTAAAAATTAAATACTATTTTTTCTTTTGTAGACCTCCAGAAAATCTTCAGGCCATATAAATGCATACTTTGTAAGACACAGTGGCCTTGAACAAACTAGCAAGCCTCCTGGTCCAACAGCATTTCATACAATAAAACCAGAAATCTCAAAATATATTAACCATGTCAATGTATGAAGAGGATCAATTATGCTGCAATCAGGTAAAAGGTAACAGGAAAAGGTAAAGAAATACAGAAAAATACAGTATTTCATTTAAAAAAAAAAAAACAACAAAAAACAACAAAAAACAGAGATCTCTTCCCCATGACTCTATGTAAACCCAAAATGGAGAAAAAAACCCAAAACATCAAAACATTTAATTGTCTTAGGTAGGTATGAAATTATGTCAGCATAGGAGACATCAGAATTGTCTCAGAAAAATTTCCAGGCACAAGGTGGGAGTGCAAAGATCTCTGAGGAGAAGAAAATGGAGAAAGATAATAAAATTGTGATGCTTTATTGCCAAGTAAGCCTAGGGAAAAAAGCTCTGTGAGCAGGTGAGTGAGTGATCTGTTGTGATGATATATACTCCAAAGAACATTTAGTAGTAGTTATCTCTCTCTTCCAGATATACAATCAGACCAGGTCTTCATTCCAAGATACTAAAACATTCCCAGGAAATATTTGGAATAATAACAATAGAAGAGGCACTGTAAGCAGCAGTGGGAAGTGATACAATACAAAAACATACTTTCAGCAGCATTGCCAAAACCTCCATTTTATATCAAAAGGTTAATAACGTTTTCTTTGGTTTTTTAATAGCTGCATAGACAGAGACATCCTCAGAATAAATTCATGCACAGCCAGCTTTGTCAAGAGGGTCTCAGAAGAATGCATGAGAAAAAAGGGATCTGTCTCATTCCAAAGAAAAACAGCATCCTGGGACAAAAGCTTGATAGCTGGGAACAAGTGAGAGAAGTGTAAGCAGTGCTGAGTTGGATGAGGGACAAGAGTAACAGAACAGAGGAAAACAACATCGTAGGAAGAACAAAAAAGACACGGAACAGACTGCATTTCTGAACATCTCAGATGCCTGTGTATTAATACAAAAAGCATGAGGAGCTCTCTGGCAGAGCTGGATGTCCTTAAACAAGAACAAAATTATGAGTCAACTAGAATAGGGACCTGGTGGGAATACTCACATGGCTGGAATACTTACCAGCTTAGCCAGCCAGGGAAAGGAAGGGGAGAGGTGCTGCTGAGTGGCAGAATGTAAAAATACCAACAGAGAAGCATTTTGATAATAATGAGGAAAAAACAAAGGTGTTATCCTGGCACATGTCAGCCATCAAACCATGGGGAACAAGTGGAAGACACTTTGAGAGAAATTAGCAGAAAGGCCCCAAGGTACACGGCTTCACAGTGATAAGCTTGAAAGCTCAAGCATCTCTTGGGAAAGAGGAGAGCAGGCTCTCCAGAAACTTCCCACAAAGGAAGTTTGATGATTTTTTTGATACTGAAAACTGTGCAAGCAACCAGAAGGGAAGTAGGTCTGAATCTCAGCAAAGCCTGTAGGGAAAAGTTATTTGAAAATGTCAGAGTGGAAGGTAAAAATAGGTGTGAGCTGTGGAAATGAGAGTTAAAGAGTCTCCACAAGTGAAAAAAAAAGGAAAGACAAGATATTGGACTGCAAAGAGGATCTTGAAGACCCAGTAAATAAGATCCCATGGGAAACAGGGAAATGGAGTTCAGAACTATTGACCCCTAAGGAGATAATAAAAGCAAAATTGTGGAATATTCTAGTCAGCTGGGGAGGAAATGGGTAAGAAATTTACTAGTTTGATAAACCATGAGGATCTCTGAGAGAAGAGAGAGGTATACCAGAAGTGGAAATAAAGTTTGACTACTCAGAATTACTACAGTCAGAGAGATCATTGCGTGAAATGAGATATGACTCAAAACAAGTCAGGGATGACAAAACAATCCAGAAGTCCATTACAATGGGTTAAACAGAGACAGAGACAGAAAGTTTGGAAAAAAGGACAGAGGAACTAAAAGGCTGAAATGCTTGGTATATTTCTTTGATTCAGTCTTCATTAAATTCCACATGATAAGAAAAACTATCCCACATGAAGAAAAAGCATCTAGGTTACTTAAGGGAGAGACAAGCTACTGAGCACTTTGGTTTGGGGTCCGTTTTTCTATTTTTTTCCAAATTGCTTGGCCTAGTAGAATTCACCTGAGGTGCTGAAATATGGTAAATGTCAGAGTCATTAGTGATTGCCTTCATAAAGGTTTGGTCTGGAAAACTGAAAAAGATCAAACAGGCCACCTGTGTCAAAAGCTGTAGATAAGAGAACGGAGACTTCAGTTAACATCAGTTCCCAGGAAATGCCAGAAAATTAGACAAACTGTTTGTAAAAACTAAGACTCCAAAGAAGCAAGTAGGAGGCCAGGTTGTTCTGTCAAGCATATGTCAATCTGAATCTGTACAATTTCCCTCTTTGACAGGGAACAGGCTTTGTAGACAGAGAAAAACATGTCAAAAGTCTTCATTTCTTAAGGTTCTTGACATTGTCTCAAGGAATACAGCAAAGGAATTAAAGAAACTTGGTCCAGGTGAAACTATTAATATGTGTGGAGGAAAGCTGCTCTGCGTTGTGCAGAGCAAGGTTCATAGTCAACAAGGAAGGCAGTGTCAATCAGCATTTTACCACAGATATATCCTGAGCTTGCACTACTCTTTATTAATGGCCTGGAAACAGTGCAGAAGGTACAGCTACTACATCTTCATATGACACAGTAAATTAGAAAATGGAGTAAGAATTCAAAAAGTTCTTAGCAAACTGAAAAAAATGCTCTGTAAAAATATTCACTTGGCATCAAATCTTCAGGAAAGGAACTTTGAGGCCTATGGACAAAGGTTGAACATAAGTTACCAATCTCATATTGTTGCAAAAAGTGTAAACACTCTGCTGGCACATGCAAACAGAAATATTTTGTATGAGACACAGGAAGTTTCTTCCACACAATTTTCTAAAACTCTTTGTCCCAAAAAGGTATTCTTTAAGTAATATTAGTTCAGTGCCATAAAAGCATATCTAAACCCTCTTTACAAAGAATAATGATCCATCAGATGAATTATTCCTTTACTGAATACTAATGTGAATTCATGCTGGCAAGAATACAGAGATGCTATCAAAGTCTGTAACATGAATACTGTCTATCGCTGGCATGCACAGATTTGGCATTTGGAAGAATACCCAAAACTCAGATATCAATTGATCACCAGGAGAAGGCAGCAAGATTAAAATCAATTAACACTAAAGCAAAGGCAAGTCCTCTCTATCATCTTCTTCTATCCCCTCATTTTGTTACTGCTGCCTTTTACAAAGCCAGTGACAACAAACCCATTGCAATTTATATCTATATTTATAGTCACATTTTGATCATCATGCACTGTCGCATTTTAAACCACAGCAGAACACAATTTCTTGGTTTTCCTTTTTTGAAGATGAAAGCAAAAGGTATTTTGTAGAAATGTAAAGAAAATCCCCTATCACTGTATTATTAACTGAAAGCCAGTACTTTTTCTTTCTCCAGCCAGGCTGAGATGGCCTCCAGGTCACCCAGCTGCCAACCTGTAACAATGAGAAATAAATCACCCAGCTGCTTCATTATGATTTTCCCAGTAGTGTTGGAGTCTGCTGGTTTTCAAAAACAGAAACAACCATAAAGGTCCCCCAAAAAAATCCTCAGACTTGGATGGGTTTTCTGAAGGCGTCACACTCTTTGTTGGCATAAGAGACCTTGTTCAAACCTTCAGCTCTGGCAAACACCTTATAGACACATGGATCACACAAAGATGATTGGAACATCTTCTCCAGTGTCTGTACTGGATGTTTCTACATTAATGAGGGCTCAGCTCCAATGAGAAGCAATTCAACAAATACTCATAAAGAAAATTGCAGGTTTTTATTTTAAAAGACACTGATCCCAAGCAAGAGAGAATAGAGGTGCCTTTGAGAGAATTCCCATATACAGCTGCCTCAAATTAAGCAAGATCATAGGCTAGGAATGGTTGACAGTAGGCTGCCATCACTAATCACATGCAGTTGGCATGGTAACACTTTCTTATCTTCTTTCCTATAGATGTCCATCATTCCCAATACTATGTACCAAGGCAATTCTAGGTTACTGATGAGAACATAGGAATTATTATATAGTCTTTAAAAGCATTTGCTGAATTTTGTTAGATAAACTGACCTATAGTTCTGCATAAATGCAGTAAGAAAAAATGTGTTATTTTTAAGGTTACCCACTTCACATTGCTATATACAATATAGAGCTCCCAGAAGTTTTTAAACATTTAGAGAAAACAAAATTTGGCAGAAATATGTTGTAAACAATGTCTACCCATATACTCAATGAATAACTCCTAGTAAATGTGTCATAGGTAATTTAAAAGGCCTTTTGAAACAACAAATTATTCTGCTGCAAATAATGAAATATTGGTTTGCAATATTTTAGATAAGTGTGTGATGGATGAGCTGAATTTAAATCCTTGAAATCAGTTTACCTTAACTTAGTGTTGAAATATTTTCTGAAGCAGATAAATCTACCTTGTAACCACTGTGTTTTACTCACTCAAATTGTTCTCAATTTTAATGTTGCTTGACAAAACTCCCTCTTTAAGTTGTCATCTGTTCTGTGACAAATGGAAGCTTTCATTTTCATCAACACCCTGAAGAAGGTAAAACTACTATAAGACCACTTGGAATAAAATAATAACATCCCAGTCATCTCACAAAATAACATAAAGTTGTCATCCAAACCATCTAAGGTTAGCTGCATCTGCTAAACTAAATTTGTGATTTTAGATATTTTGGCTACACTGAAAGGGTTTCAACAGTTTCTACTTTTCCCTCCTTCCCTTCCTGTTTCTTTAGCTCTTCCCAGTTTCTCACTCTTACTGTAATCCTTAATGGGAGTCCTTTGGTTGTTCCTATGGCCAGACTGAGTTAAACCCATATGGGTGCTTTAAGCATCCTCTCGGATAACACATGTTGATGTCCTTCTAGCAATCTGAAATCTGGATTTTTTTGACTTTGATAATGCTGAGATTTGTGATAAGGACAATATGCCTCTTGAACTTTTAAAGTGCTGCTATATTCCCAGCTTCAAGACCCAATTATTGGGTCCTTTTAGGCTTATCATACAGCACCCCATAGAGTTTTAGGGATCTACTAATGCAGATCAGCCATAATCACTTCCTTGGAAATTTTGCATCAAATATGTCACAATTAAAAGGTCAAAGAAAGTGAAGCAATGGATTATAAGTTATCACTGAAGTAATGAGATTGTTCAGCCAGATTTATTCAGCTATTTATGTAGAACAGGTACCACAGCTGTTTGCTATTAGTAAGGGTTTGACTAATAGGGGAGTAGTGCCTTGGAGGATATATCCTGTATCCAGGATGGATAGAGGATAGCTGAAGGCCAAAAGGCAGCTGTTGGAAAGGTACAAAGAGGCTGAAGTCACCAGGGAAAGGAGGAATGGGAGACAGGACAGCTGTGGAAGGCAACAGCAGCTGAAGCCCCTGAAGGTGTGGAGGAACTTCTTGAAGCTAAGTAGCTGAGAAGGTAGCCAGAAGAATGATGGAGTGGTGTGATGTGACCTCCAAGTTCAAGAAAAGCTCATTTCTTCAGAAATGTCCAGCAAAACAACTTCTAATGAGATCTGTCACATGGCATGTTAGTAACGTGCCATGTGTGCTCTCCAAATACAGATAATAATGTACTAAAGACCAGGGGCTTCCTCCAGTGTAAAGCCTGTTACTGGTATAAATCCTAAGAAATGCTTCTAGTAACTTCATTATGGACAGAACAACTTACATCATTCACTCAGTAAACCATATGAAAAAATTTTAAAAAAATCTTTCAGAAATGCATCCAGGTGGAACTCTCATGGTAGCTCCTACCCAGTCAAGGAGGAAATTGCCACTGTTAAGCATCCAATTAATGTCCAATTCCAGATAGAGCCATCAGTCCTCAGGATATGTGTATGAACCTCATGTAAGACACTAAAAAAGGGTGCCACTGCAGACTCCAGCTGTCTGAGGATGTTGCCTGGGGCTAGGATTGCTGCTGTGGGCAGTGGACACCAGGGCTGACATCTGGCAACCAGGATATGCTTTGACTGGATTAAGTACACAACACAATAAGGTACCTGTTGGCTGAGTTTAAGTCAAACTGCATTTTTCTCCTTTTTTTACTTGGTTCCAGTCTTTCTTATCCTTAAATATTTTAGAGATATCCTCAAAGATTTCAAGACTCTGATTTAAGTGTGTCTGGCACTTGTGGAAAAAGATGAACCAGAATAAAACTGTCCTGCAGGAAGTGCTCAGGCTGCAGGGTGGCAGCAAAGCAATTAAAGCTGCATGTGTGGGCAGCCCTGAGAGAAATAAGGGGGCAGAGCAAGGAAAAGCAGCATCTGGGGAGTTTCACAGCAGCAAAGCAGCTCTGCACAGGCTGCCAGAGCCCTGCCTGTAGCCAGGGTGGACAAACCACTCCTCCCACAAAGAGCAGCAGACTGACACACTGGGAAGGTGTTTGCAAAACTGTGTTTCACACAGGTGGACACGTTTAGAATCCAAGATTTGAGGGACAGAGAGCTCACAGCAGCAAGGCAGGAGTCAGTTCCAGCTAACTTCTGGCAAAGGAGATCCTGGAAACTGAAGCTAGCCTGGCTGTTTGGAGACCAGCAGAGAGGAGGGAGGTAGGGAAGAGGTGAGAGATTACATGGGCCCTAGAGAGAGGAAAGTGCAAGCATTTTGGGTAAAAGATCAGGAACTCTGTTTTTCCCAAAGGCTGTGAAGCTGAGCTTGCTAACATGATATGCTGGGACAGAAAAATATAGGTAGTTTACTTAGAACCTTCTCTACAGCTGATAACATTATAGACTACTATGTAAAGCTAACAAAAGCCCAAAGTGGACGAGTTTCCATGGAAAATGGTCCACACAGAGCACCACAAGGTGTTTGTACCAGTAATTCTGATGTCTACATAGGTAGAGACATAAATGACTTTATGCTTTTACAACTATCACAGAGACATGCAGTTTCAATAGTTCATGAGGACATTCAAATATATGAGTTATGAATAAATTTATTTTAACCAGTATATACACAGAATAAAAAATTATATCTATTTACAGTGCATATAATTTTTCCTGCATGTCAATTTCAATTGGTATGGAATTGAACATCACTTGCCTTGGCTGGATTTCTCTCTCTACAGTCAAGATAAAGTATTCCCAGTATTATCATTTTGCCTATCTTCTGCCTCCTGCATTGCACAGTTGAGACCTGGTCCAGGATTTATTATTCAAAAGCCCAAACCTTTGTGCTAAGGATGACCACTGCCACTCCAGGATGACCTTGTAGTACGATTCAAAGTTTGCTTTGTACTCGTGTGAGCTGGCAAGTGTGAACTTGCTCCTTGGGGCAAGGCAGCAATGCCTAAAAGAACCAGAATCAACAGCATCCCTCTATCTAAAAAGTGATTTGCTGCCTTCCATGCTGGAGACCTGATCAGATAAGAAAATATAACTAAAGAAAGCTTTAAAAAATCCATCCCTTCCTCCCAAAATATACTTGCTATACAGCCTTGAGTCCATAAGAGCACAACCTGCATTGTCTACAAGCAAACACAAAAAAAGGTGTTGTTTTATACAAAAACCATCTTGTAAACATTCCCTACTTCCTAGTAATTTTTTCTGCATTTTATGGCATTTTTCTATCAGCAGAGACCATCTAACCTATCTTAGAGTACCCAAAGTTGAATAAAATGTGTTGTGTCTAGACATTTTTCAAAGGTCATTAAGTACCTACATATTTTGCCTGGCTTCCCAGGTATAAGAAAGTCATCTTGTGGAGCTACTGGCCCAGCCAGTGGCAAAAGAAAATGTCACAACATCTTGCTTGTTCCTGCCTCACCAGTAGCAAATAAAACTACTTTTAACATCCTGGGTGTGTTTAAGCACAGAAGCTTTGACAAAATTACTTCTAACTCATGGAAGATCCTCTCAGGAAGTCTGTCCAACCCTTTTAGGGGAGGCACTGCATGAATACCTAGGACTCCAATTTCATTTTGGAGCTCTGCAGTAGGCTGGGATGATGGGGGCTGGGCATTCTGGTTGTGTCCATCTGGTCAAGATGCCAGCAGCTGCCCACTGACTTTACCCATGTGTGGCTTCCTAAATACAGGAATACAGGCTCAATCAGCATTTACAGGACTTCTTTTGGCCTCATGTTCTGTAAAGTTTCAGGTCTCCACCAGCACCAGACCTTCCCCATGTCCATCTTCTCCACCTCTTGCCTGTTCTTAAGTTTGGGCCGGAGTACCGGGACCATCTCCTGCAGCACCTGGGTATCCCAGCAAATACAGTAGGGTTCTGGCCGTGGTTGAAGAATCAAAATCCCAAATATTACAGACTTTTTTTTTCCTTTCAGTTTTTCTTTTTCTTCTGCTCTATCCTTTCTTTGCCATTGTGTCATATTTTTTTCCTTTATGTTACCTCTGCTGTGTCTGGAAATAGGTTAAGAGCCTGGAGCAGAGCTGGAAATTTAAGACCTGACTTCTAGCCATTTGAGGTTCTGGCCATGAGCAGCCAGGAGCTGCTGACAACACATCCACAGGCCAAGGGAATAAATTCTCTTTGGTTTCTCAGAGGTCTCTTTTTCAGAGGTCTCTTTGGTCCCTGCTGAAGCTCTTATAGAAAGTATAATGGATGGGAAAGAAAAAAACAAAACAGTTGTTCTCATCAGTCACTGATACATCAGGGCACTTCTCCTAAGATTTCTGCAACTAAACACATTAATTGTTGCTGTAGCTAGGGTTAGTTGAAAATGGCTTAAGTCAAAGCAACACATGAGGCTTGTTACGAGAACTGGAAACCAATGCTCCAGAAGTTTCAAATTTGAGTGTGAATTTCTGCTGTTCCTGTATTTCAGGAGAATTATCTTTGATGTCAAGAGGCCCAGCTGTAGAGCTGAAGAATGAAAGGCTGCCTCCACACCACAGCACCTCTGTCATTTTTCTGTGTTTAGGCACTCAGCAGGCTGTGTCTCAGCAAGGTCTCCAACCCATGCTGAAAAGGAACCAGCAGGACAACTGATGCTCTGTTTCAGCACCACATTTTTCTATCTGTCTGCTTGTTTTGAACTCTTTTAGAGTAATAAGCAAGATTAATGTTAAGATTATTACTGGTAATAATCTATAAATATTGGTGAAGTGATAACATTTTCCACTTGGTGGCAGATATTCCTTTTAAAAATAAGCACAAAGCTCAAAGACACATTTAATGCCATTTTTTAGTGAGGAAAAGCTCTGTGGTGTCTGATGAGCACAGAACCTGTGGATGCAGGGCTGAGCTGCAGAGTTTTGGGGCAAGGACTTGCCCCAAGAGCCAGGTATGTGGCAGGCAGTCATGCATGGACACATTTCCCCATGTGCTTCTGAACCCCCCAGTCCCCACAAGTGTCCTCTGGGGTAGAGAGGAAGATATGGGCTTTACCATTCCAGGAGTCCATGGCACTCCATGAAATCCACAGGCCTTGAAGACTGTCAAAGCATACAGGTTTTGGGTGTGTCAGCAGATCTGCTTCCTGTAGGCTGTAATTGAGAGGAGATGCTCCTTCTGCTCCTCCTGCTCCTCCTGTCTCCCACTTACCCACAGGCAGGTTGCTGCCAAAAGAGGCAATTTTTCCCCATTCTCTCATGCAGTGCTGTGCAGAGCACCCAGTAAGCACATTAAATGCAAGGACACTATTTTTAATTCAGGGCACCAGAAATGCAAGCTACAGGGAGCTGGAGAGAGGTCTAGGGAAGTATTATTGCCTGGCCCTTCCTTCATGTTCTCTCCAAGGTATCCACTGTCATTCCTCTAGGAAACTGGGTTCTGGACTAGCTGAACTGTTTCCCTGCCCCAGGACAACCAACTTTTTTTCCTTTTTCTTCTGAGATCTCACCATGGTGGGAAGGCAGAGGACAAATTTTACCCTGATAGCTAACAACGAGCATCTCAGAATCACATGGGTCCCACCTACCTGCAGATAGGACTACTGTACCTTCAGTCAAGGTCATTAGAGACAAGGTCATTATGCTAGCTGGCAAGCAATTAATGAATTAAGTTCATGAATGTCAGTGCATTTCTGCATGAAATATTTTCTTAAAAAATCACAAAATATTTGGGATCTTACTCTTCCTTCAATATTTACAATGATCCTTAAAATGCAGCCTTTTTTTTCTGGTGGATGTCAATGCTTGTGTTCAAAACAAGGCCACTGCCAGCTCAGTGTTCTGAGACTACTTCTCTATTGCTGTTCTGAGAATGCTTCTTGAAGTAATACTATGGCAGCTGGGAAAAATAAGCAAATATTGCAATGAGACCTCTCCCTTGAGCAGAAGGGTGTGGTGGAAAACAGCTCTGTCTCATAGTGCTGTGGGCTGTCATGTCCTTTCTGCAGCAGGACCCCTCATTTTCTAGGTAATGCCTTCACCTCTAATATAGCTGCATATTCTTTCAAGAAAGAAAAGATATCTTGAGGCCATGACATGTACTTCTGTAGCTGAGATTTATTTTGAACTGGGTTTAACAAGAACACATAGAAATGCATCCTCCCTTAACACAAAACAAAACTCTCAAAATTCCCATCTCTCACCACTGAACAGGAAGCTGAGTGCCTCTTTCTAATTATTCTGACCTTTCCACTCTCAGGATTTGACTAAGACTATTCAAGGACCAGAGAAAGAAGCTCTGTTTTTGCCTCAGTAATGTGTTGCTTGGTGGGATCACATGCATCTGACACTGTACTGTGTCTCTTCTGCATTCACTTCCTCTTGAGCCTCTTATTTGATACCAAAAAGAAAATCCATGAAAAACAAAACAGCAGGAGAATATAAACCATTCCCATCAATCCATCATCTCTCCTGTGTAAGTGTGGCTTTTTGCCATTGAATTTTAATGCCAATGAATCCCATCCCAGAAAGGGCAGGGGCCACTGCTTAGTGACGCTAATGAAAGCTCCCTCCCTCTCTATTACAGCTGTATCTGCTGCAGGAACTGATGGTGGAAGGAAGGTGGCTTTCTCTCAGCTGGAGGGTCATATGTGACATGGACAAGCAGTAAGTGCCAAGGGGTCTGTTGGGAGGACCAGGTGCCAGAAATTTCCTAGCTCTGCCTTAAAACCAAAATTACATTTATTTCCACTTTCCAGATAGTTGGTATGATGCTGCCTTTGTGCTAAGTCAACCACATCATGTCTCTACATAGGGAATTTTGTGAGGGCTTGCAGTTAGAGAGTCACATTTTCTATCTCATTACTTTTTCTCTTGCTCATCCTGACTTTCTCACAGGGTTTATTGTCCTCTTCCTGTTCACTTTTCCATGTCCCCCTCTCTGCTGCTTATGACAATGACAAGGTACAAGAGTGGCTATCTAAATTTCCTTCCCTTCTTACTAATTGCTTTTGCACTCCTAGAGGAAAAAATTTAAAGGTAGGTACCATACTAATTGGACATGAAATTTCACCCAGAATTTCCCCCCTCCATGCTTTTGGTGTCTTGTATTGCCTGAGACTAGGCTGGTTGTTATCATACAGAAAAACAAACTGTTACAAGTGAAAAATTACCAAGATCAGAAATGTGGAAAGTGACAAGTAATTAGAACAGTTTAGCCCACTTATCTGAATTGTTTTTTATTATTTATCTGCTGACAATTTTGTACAGCATTGGAAAATTCCCTCTTCCAGCCAGGTGGACTAGTGAATACCCATGCCATCTGCTTAAACATCTAATTTGCAGTATGCCATCCATATGACCTTCAGTTTTCAAATCATTTTATAACCCATCAATCTGTGCATCTGGCACAATATCTTCTCTGTGTACCTGATAACTGGTTAGCACACTTTAACCTCTCCCATGGCAAACAACAAATATTTTCTATGCTCATCACAGCTTTCTTCCTTCCCATACCTTTGCTATTGCATGAGGACAACATAATGAATTTGTCAGGATCAGAATCTCTTTCATCTGACGTTTTTCAAGAATCCATTTCCTCTCAGCACTCAGACTTTTTGATATATTTTGGCTGGTTTTACCTGTCCTGCAGACTCGGTGAAAAAATACCAATTCCACATTTTTAAACTGGAAAAACTATGCAACTCAGCACAGAAACTGAGACTACAAAGAGCATGTAAGACAAAATGCTGTGGACTGAGAGCATTATTCATGCAGGCACTCACAACGTGGTATTCTACATAAAAATAGTATCCGGTGCTGTCGTCACTACAATTGTCCAAAATAATGAACAAAATCAAACAGCTTGCTACGTGCTCCAGATGGGGTGAAGTGAATGTCTGATCCTTAAAGCATTTTCTGAAAGGTTTATATGTCATGTCCTTCAGCTGCCTGGCCATCAGTGATTTTTCAATTTCATTCACTGTTTCCTTCCTTGCTCCCAGCCAGTCAGGTGCTGCTGATGCTGCAGTACCAGGAATGTGACATATGTTAGAAGGCAAAATGCTCATCCAGCACATGTTCAACATGTGTTGTAGGGAAGACAGAAGCCCAAACAGATAGCAAAAGCCATAGATGCCACCTAGTTCTGACCACTGGCAGAGTGAAGCACAGAAGCTCTCAGAAAAGCTTTTGTGCTGAAGGAAATAGATCGTCAGGGCAATGCAGGGCAGTTAGGTGGGAAAAGGTTTACACCCAGCAACACAATGGAGCAGAAATGGAGGGAAATGAGGTTTGCTGTCTTCTGTGGGGGCAGTAAAGAAATTGTTCATATCTTACAGCCTAACCTAGGACGCTAAGAAAAGGAGTTAATATTCCCTTTTTTTTAAACCGGAAAGCATGGCTCATATTTCCAGTGGTCCTGTTAGGCATGAAACAGATCGAGACAGTCAGTGTGAACATGTCTTAGAGATGCCAAAATGATTTTTGGTGGGTCAAACATAAGTGTGCTTCCCTTCTCAAAAGAAGGAAGGATGACACTGAAGACCATTTCCCTGCAAATCAAGATGACAGCTGGTAATTGGCATCTGAGCATTTCTTCTGTCGCCTCTGATGCCTTGCTTAACTCTTGCTAAGTCTACTAGGAATAAAGTAAACATTTTCTAGTCTCAGCTAAATGTTGGCAAACAGTTGAGTCTGTGATTGAAACTGGCCAGGAATTTTCTGGCTACTTCCTTTACTGGAAAATATGAATTTGTAAAAACTGACACTTTAGTCCAAAGAATGTTTCTAAGAGACAGTGAGAGGTGTTTGCCCCCACAGAGATATGAGGGTAGTAAGCAGGATATCCTTGCTTCATCTTACTCAGATCACAAATTTTGGTCTGGGTCTGCTTGGTGAGAGCCTGGTCCATGACTGCAGACACAGGGGTCAGTCTGACATCAGCACCTCAAGGGTTTCCACTTGATACCTGTGCAACTGTCTATGACAACAGTTAATGTAAGAAGAGAGACAGATTTTCTATAAATTAAGGTGTGTAGCCTGGATGAAGGAAAAGAGCAGAGCTTTTTCCCTCCAATCTGCTGGAATTACACCTATCTCTAATTCATGGTCATAAAGTGTGACTTTCTAGAAGGATTCCGTTTCATCCAGTCCTAAGAAAGGAGGGATGCTGAAATGTGAGCAGAGTTTGAGTGCAGTCCTCACCGCATGTGACTCACTGTGCTGGCCAGTGTCAGCCAGATGAAACCCGCCAGTGGTAACCTCACTCATCTCTTCTGCATTTTACTGGTGCAACTCCCACCTTTTATGAAATATCCTCTCTGTTCTCTTAAGCCTTGAAGATTTTAGCAACCTGCTGTCATCTATGAAACCAAGATCAAAGGCAACAAAAATGCCTGTCTAATCTTGAATGTAATCCTCCTTACATGCATTTGTTCCTGAGCTGTGGGTCAGTGCCAGCAGTCTTTCTATCCCCATCTTTGAGCTCAGGGATTAAGACACTGGGGTCACTCACACTGTTGCCACCGTGGATTTGACTATTTTCCAGCTGTCCATTTTTTGCTACTATTCCTGGTATGTAGTACATAAAGAGTTTGTGAGCAGTCCCACAGCATATGACAAAGCTATCAGAAACAGGCCTGGCATCACACTCGTCACACTGCTTTTCAAAATGAGGGTTCCTAGCATTAAACAGCCACTGACCCCTTGGCAGCAGGACCAGACAGGTGGGACACTGCAAACAACTTCCCCTCTAAATGCCAACACACTGTCCTTATCTGACACTGTACAGCTCCAGGTGAGAAAATCAGTTTGACAAAAGTGGAAGCTGGGAAGCCCGCATCGCCACACCTTAGGAAGCTGGGAAAATAAATAGATGCATCACTTTATTTTTTTCCTTCCAGATGGGTCTTCTTTTAGCTTTCATTCATGCTGTATTTCTCACATCTGTGTGAATTTGTTAGCAATGAGAGAGCACATACAGCACAGACCACAGATCATCCCTTTTGTGCATCCTTTCAAAGCCTGGCCAGGCTCTTCCTTCCTTGACAGGGGATTTAACATCACCCTTTTAATTGTCCCAAGATTTTCTTGGGCTTAAGTATTCCAAATATTATGTAGTTCTAATTATTCCAGTAAGACTGCAAAATCTCAAGTGCTTTCATTCCTCTAAAAGCTGGCAAGGGATGTGTAAGTTCTCTGTGTTTTTGTTTCACTTACTACACAATTTGTTTTCTCTTTCCCTCCCACTTGCCAGTGCAAAACCAAAATCTTCAAACTTCTCTCTAAACCACCCTGTGCCAAATTTTCCAGGAAGTAATCTGTAGTATCCAGTCCCACAAGGAGCAGTTGTTCCCACTGCAAACATCTGCACTGACAACAGCACAAGGAGAGATTATTAAAAGCTATGCAGCTCCTATATTCTTTGCATCTATGTGGCTATAACCTACTTAGTAGGCAAATTTCAAAATTTCAGCTGTGATTTTTAATTTCATCTACAATCGCATTTGTTGCATATAGGAATTATTTTATCCACTGCCTTAAATAAATAATTTACCATTTTTATCTAAGATTACATTGAATTCAACACATCGATGCTGCCTAGCTATAGGATAATAATGCATTTAGGATAATAATTCCAAATTTAAATAATAATATTTCTTAAGCTTTAAAAAAAAAGAGTTGTAAAATATGTATCGCTTAGGTAATTAACATTAGTCATTGTTCATTGTGAGAAACATAACCACATATTTACTGTAATACAGATTCCCGTTGAATAATTATGAAAAACAATACCAGTTTTTCTTCCCTGGAGTTAAGAGAAAGATTCCTATTTAAAAGAAGGGCTCTTGAGAAAACAAATTACATTTCAAAGGTTATTAGCAAAAAGAAGCCTTTGTTTTAATCTTAATGGAATCATTCTCTCAGGATGACATAAATATCCATAAAGCACCATGATTTCATTTGGGTTTTAAAAAAAACAAAAACAACTTTATTTTCCCTTGACGCAAAATGAGATTAGCTGGGGTGGTTTTCCTCTGCATTGGGTAATACAATAATGGCAAGGCTGTTTGTCTCTGGCCATCGCAGGAGCATGCAGGGAACAGGGATGAAGACATGAAAGATTTCCTCTGCAGAGCCGCTGAAGAGCAGGAGGCGGTGCGCCTGGAGCACATCCCTCTGCTCCCACAACTCCCGGGGCTCTCCCCAGCATCCAGCACACGTGCCTGCCGGGCACAGCTGGCTCCCCAGATTCACCCCTGCACATTCCCAGTGTGGGATGTCCACGGAGGGAGCCAGGAGGAAGCTGGGCTGGGGGCTCGTGTGCCCTCGACCAGCCAACAGACCCCATCTGATTGCAGCACACAGAAAATGAAGCTGCTGCTTCCTCCGTCGAGCTGGGTGTGGATTGTCCTGTGGCTTGCAGCTGTGGGAAGGCTGTCCTTCCTCCAGCCAGAAACTGCCAAGGGCTCTGTTTATATCAGTGCAGCTGTGAGGTCCCCCAAATGCAGCCCAGCTGTTAAAAGCCAAAATGAGCTCCGAACAGTGTGAACCAAGCCATCCTCCTACATCTGCGTCTCCAACCCCATCCAATAAAATGTCCACGAGTAACAAAACATAGTGAGGCTGTAAGATGCAGAGCACACTCTATACCATTACTGCAATGGTTGGTTGATATATCCTACTGTGCCTGCATGGAAAAGGAGCTATCCCAGCCCCCAGCAAGGCCCTGGAGAGAACCCCTAAACATCACAGACGGTAAAGTGACCAGACTGCAAAATATTTGCTTGATTTTTACAGATTCTCATATGGGGAAAATCTCCAGAAAGAATTAGACCAAGATGAGTAACTGAGTTTTCTAGGGAAAATTAATAGTTAGGGGTTTCTTCAAACAAATACATTGAGGTCTTCGGATTTGAAATTGTGCTCATTAATCAGGGGGCAAGCCCTTGGAAAATACTGAAAAGGTCCAAGTGCTGAAAAAATATTCTGTCCCATGTCAGTAAATTACCTATAAAAGCAGGAGGCCTAACTAAAACACATTGCGAAGCTGGAGAGGATCAAACTTTGCTCATACCCTGTAGCATGAATCTAAAATCTGGCTGTACCTAATAAAAATCTCCTCCTTAGTACATATTGCCCTATGAGAGTTAGTGATTCCTAAGTTCAGGGGGATTTTGCTTTCTTTGAAAGCATCTACAGCGAAAAAAAGACACCATCAAAAAATCTTTTAGAGAACAGAAAGAAAGAGATGATTGTGTTTGTAGCAGATACCTGCTGGAAATTCTGCTCCAGTTATCATAACCTGAATGTATTCTCAAATAAAACTACTAAGAAAGTTCAACAAGTAGAGCAAAGTTTGTTTTCTTCACAGTTCATTGTGGGCTTAGGTACCTCATACTTCCTCAAGGCAGAGCCAGTGTCACTTTTGAGAAACATGTCATCCTCCAGATTTATTTGCATATACAAGAAGAGTATTTTGCAGTACAGTATGATAAACAGTTTTAAAAAGCAAATGTTGCTGATAAAAACAGGAGGGAGGGTATTTTTCAAGACAAATGTTTTCTTTGGGAACACCTGAAAGGAGGGCATGTAGAAAGCTTTGTACCTCCTGGAGCCCTCCTGGAAGTAAGTAGCACTCCAAAAAAAAAGGCATTATCAAAGAAGTCCTGAGTATCTCAGGAAATTGGCTGTGCTACCTTAACCACATTTGTATTCAAATCCATATTAACATGGGCATCAGATCCGTGCTAGGCTTTCATGATTTTGAGGCTATAGCACAGACATGTGACAATCACTTACATTGTATGCTTTGGAAAATAATGCTCAGTATAATAAATCTATTTTCAGAATGTGCAAGAAATAAAGGTTTCATAAGAAACCATTTTCAAGAAATGCAGAGTTTCTGTCAAGATGTTAAAAATATTTTTGATAAAGCATTTGTGAACTATTAAAAAATACAAATAGTACATTAATTATAATTTCATAATAACAATAAAAGTATTTGCTTTCAATAGGGACTTTCCCCCTTCAAAAGGGAACTTTTTACCAGTGAACAGCTGATGTTTTGATCAGCAGGAATAAGAGGAAAAAACCCCTGTGAGTAAATGTTTTTAAATTGACAACTAGCTAAATATGCAAATAATCTATGCAAAATTCATTTCCTATTATTTCCCAAGGAAAAAGAAATACGGAACTGTTCCATCGGATTCTTCAACAAGTCCTGAAGGGTTGTTGAAAAATGACCCATCTATTCCTACAGCTGCTTAATTAATGCAAGTGAATGTGTCAAATATCCATCCTGGTAATGGATTAAGAAATTATCTACAAGCAGCTTTGGAAAGCTGTAGGCAAACAGAATTTCTCAGTATCACTGTACAGAACATCCTGCCCTACATCAAGGCACAGCTGAAAAAAGTTGAGGTAAAGCGAATGGGCTACAAAATACGTACAGCTTTAAATTTACTGGTAGAGACCAAAGCAGCATTACCATAATAGTTACATCTATCATGTCTCCTGTCACATAATTTCTGGCTCTCCTGCTCCAGTTTTGCCAATCTTGAATGCATATTTCTCTCTTTTTTGCTGGTGTATCTGTAAAGCTTCAGGCGAATTTCCCTCCCTGATCCTTTTGCACACACTCCCTGAATCAAGCTAGAAAGATACTTCTTATCTCCTTCTTCAAGTTCCTCCTCATGACATACATATTCTGGGATGCTGACAAGGAATGAAAACCTGTAGCAACTGGGATGAGCAAAATCACCTAGGAGCTGCTTTGAAAAAATGCCTTTTTTGAAACAATGTTAGTTGACAAAGACATGTATGATGATATTGCCCACACCTAAATTGTTTACTCCACTTAATTGTTGTATTGCTGAGGCCTCTTTTGATGGCCTCTCTTTTTGTTGGTAGGAACAGCATAATTTTTACAGATAAGGAGAGCAGAACGTGAAGGAAACATGGCAGATGGGCTTTGATAAGAACATTGACCTAGAGCAAATGAAACACTGTCACTGAAGGAAGTCGCTCTTTCACAGTTACAGAGAGATTGTATGGGACATTTTTCTGCCAAATATTTAGCCTTCAGACACGCAGTTTTAAAACAGCTAAAAGCCTTCTCAGAACTGAAATCTTGTTGCACAGAGAAGAAAATGAAAAAAAAAAAAAAGACTTGATGAAGCAAATACTTTCAGCATTTACCATATAAAGAGTGGGTTGGGAAGATCAATACATCAGGTTCTCTTATATTGTTTCTTCTTGGGAATACGAGGAGACAGTAACTGATGTCCAGACATGTCTGGCACCCAAACTTTGAGATGGTCTTGCAGGGAAACCAGCTGAGGCATGCAAGGTACCCAGTCCTGAAGGGATGGGTCGGCAGCTGAAGGCCACAGCTCTTTATTTAGCACTCCTTGTTCCTTGAGGAACAAGGAGGTGTTTCCTTGTTCTTCAGGGACCCTGGTCAGTAATGTGGCTCCAGCATACCATAGGTCCTTTTCACAGAGAATCAACTCAAAATATTCTGGCATTTCTAACAAATTTGTAGATATGTGGGGCCTTTGGTGTGAACCTTCCTCTTTGTACAAGAATAGAGGACAGGCTTTGAGAGCTGGACAGAACTCTGACCTGTTTCTTGGAGGGCTTATCCAAGTCTTTGCTGCACTGCCCTCCCCTGTCATCTGTCCTGCTCTCTAATCTGAGCAATTACAGATTTAAAAGATTAAAAGAGGAACTTTGACCATAGCAGCCAGAGGGGCTTCAGAGAAACAGTATACTCTCTGTTCAGCAGAGTGCCAGTGACCAGGAGATGAAGCAATCTTCAGAAGGAATGGGACAGATTGTTTCTCTGCTGGTTTCACTGGCTGGGTAAATGCTGGTTCCTCCTTTGTGTTTTCAAGACGTGTTGAAACAAGAGCAGATCTTAATTAGCATGGTTGTTTCTCCCAGCCATCAGGGATTGGTACCTCTATGCCTCTGGGACATCTCTGCCTCTGGGACTTTGACTAGGAGAATCCTGCAGTTTTCCAGGGAGAAGAGCTTGCTGTAAGAAGTAGCTTAATTTGAAATCTCAGTTAGGAGAGCACCACAGCCCAATGCAAATGGGATAAGAAAGTTCTTCCTGGATGGGAGAAGACCAAATTATTCTTCCTGCCCACAGGCTGCCTCACACTTCCCTGTCCTGTAACAGAATGCAAACAAGAGGGACAGAAAGAGCCTGTGCCTGAGCAGAAACCTGGAGACAGGGAGCACCAGAAAACTGCAGAGAAGTGTCACAATCAGGAAGAAAACATTCCAGCTGACTGAGGAGGGGGAGAAGAAGCAACACTCCCCACAAGACCCAGAGGTTTTCTTTCAGGAAAACTACCTTAAAGACTATTGTTCCCTTGCTTGGTTCCAAAAGAGACAGTTTAGGTGTGTAAACCTTGTGAAAGGATTTATACCATGAGGCTCAGTTTACAGAGGTACTAAAATGAGGCAAGAAAGAATGTTTTGGACACATCTGTTGCACTTTCCACTAATTAGCTTTTTGTGTTCCCCTGATGAACATCATGGTTCCTGTGCAGTTTCTTCTTGGATATACAACTGTATAATTGATCATAAATGTCTATAGTGCCACTTCACTGTACAAATGCAAATTAGGAGGCTACAAGCCTGACACCTGAAAGTTAATTCAATTCCAAGTGTAATATTTAGGCACCATGTTATCTGTACATATTCTGGATCTCACTCCTTGATCTTGTACATGTACTGTTTTTCACTTCCCCAGAAAATCACTAACCTTATCAATATTTAAATATCAGATTAGTCTGGTGTGAACTGCTCTTTGGCAGGTTTTGTTGAATTCTGTCCTCTCCTCCATTCACCTCTATTTCTCATTATCATTTCTTTCAAAATCCTTTCTTCCTCTACTGAATGCTCCTTAGGTTTTGTTTATGGCAGGCTACTAAATGAGCCATTAGCCTGAAAAGCTAGCTATTCATCTGTGGTGCCATAAGTTTATACTCACAACATTGGGTAGGCTACACCTTAAATGTATAATACAGGCAATTAAAATACAGGCAATTAAAATACAGACAATTCAGCACTGCTATAATTTCTACTGAGTGAAACTAAAAAAATTGGCTTTTACTGGCAAATTTCAAATTCTGTACTTCATTTTTGGTGCTGCTCTTACACAGAGCAATCACAGGGTATGTTGAGAGAGCAGAAGAAACTCCAGGACTGTCCTCTAAGGCTCTCCTGTGCCAAATTCTTTGTCCTTGCCTGCAGTGTGTGCCCAGTTTTTGCATTGCATCCTCTCTCTCAGCTTTGGCTCCATCATCCTTCACTCAGCCCTTGGCCTCTAGCCTATGTTCAGAAACCACTGCCCCACAGTGAGAACGTCACCCAGGGCTGGGGAGTGCACAGACTCCATCTGTCACTCTCACCCACCTGCTTCCAGGACCAGGAGTTTCTGCCACTGCTGCAAACAGAAGAACAGAGCAGCTCCACAGGCGGCTCCTCCTTGATGCTACAGGGTCTGGGAAAAGGTCTGAGACTGAAGGTTCCAAGGCTGAGCTTCCAGCTGCTCGATTAGGACATCCCAGAGAGCTCTGGGACACATGCTCTGCTCCCTCCATGCCTAAAGAAGCAGATGAGCTATTTCAGAGATATTTCAGAACTATGGAAAAAATTCTTATTGCCAGCTGATTTTTTTTTTTCCTCCCTTTTAATGCCTTCTGCTGCCACTCCTGATTCCTAGGAGCCATTTTCTTTCTATTTCTGGATAAAAAAGTACTTTTGAATTTGAGCTACTCTTAGTCGACTTGAACCTCTGTCCCATATTGAATGTATTCCACCTGTGCTACTTTTTCCAAGCCCATCACTTGAAGGCTAAAGAGTTCTCTCATTATGTTTTAACATTTTTTTTTTTAGAAGGCTTATTTCACAGTAAAATTTGGTGGATTTTACTTTTTCCTCTGTTTTCTGATCTGTATGAATGGACTTCTTTCCTGGTGTGTCCCTGTAATAATTTTTGTTTGCTGGATATGCTCACTCCCACCATCATTCACAGGCAGTTGTTGACTCAAATAGCCTTGGGAATCTTTTCTTAGAATTTTCGCCCTCGGCTTTTTTGGCAAATTCCTTCTAGGTTTTGTGATTTTGATTACAGGAGAGTTCAAGCCTCCTCCACATTCAAACCCCTGAACACTTCAGTCCAGTTGACTTTACTGACCACTTCCTTCAATTTCACAAACTTTGCCCTCCTGAAATAACTCGATTTATTTTAAACTTAATCTTAACTTCTGCTCATAAAATGCAGGGTAATTTTCTACAATCAATCCATTTAGACGATCCTTAAGCCTACACAAAATCTAGCCTGAAATAACTAAGTGAAAATTCTCTTTGCCCTTTTGTGATTGTGACAGAGAAAATGAACAGTGTTTAAGGACTCTGAACTTTTATTATCATAATGAAGCAATAAGAGCTGTAAATACAGTTTTCATTTATAGTGAGCCTTAAATTTGTACATTTCATCGGGAAAACTTTTGTTTTGCAAATGAACCGAAATAACATATTCTGAAGGTAAAATCTTCGCTTTATGGGAATAAACAAGGAACTGAGTTTAGTAATGTTAGGACTTTGTCCAAGAGTTGTGAAAGCACTATCAAGTGTGGGAACTCTCAGCTCACTTTTAGAGTAGCTGGCTGTGCATCACATCCAATGTGTCAGGAAAAACAGGCTGATAAAAGGCATCTGGGAGCAGACTCATTATTTTTCACTTTTTCATGTACTCTCTGTATTTTTGCAAAAGTTCTAGGTAATTCTTAGGAGTCCAATGTGGTGGGAAAATGTTGACCTAAAAGTGAAATGTGAAGCTTAAAATACAGGCCCAAACTAAATCATAGGTGTTATAGTCATGTGCACTGAGGCTCAGACATTATCTTCACATGAGGCGATACAGTTTTTTCTTTTAGCTTAGTCTGCTTTTTCTTTATTAGTCTTGTTACTAAAGATGGATAAAAATTTCTAGTAAGAATTCATTTGAATTTTCCTTCCTCATATGAAAACCACAGGCATAGACTACCCTGATTTGTAGCTTCATGATACTCAATATTCAAGAAGCATTCAGCTGTCTAGGCTGCACTCTAAATGTCCTTGCAAGTCTTGCAAATTCAGTGCAACTGTTTGCTCCACAAAATATTCCAGGCAATCATTATCTTGTTTTGCACAAGAGTTTCCATAATTTAGCCAGAAGAGAGAAGTGTTATAGCATGCTGCAAGTGACAGAAAAATCCCAGTAACAGATAGGCACAAGGCATTCTTCCCTCTATGACATCCATGTGCTTGGGGGATAGTGAGAATGGGTGTGGGGCAGGAGCGCACCGGGAGCCACTGTCCAAGTTGGCACAGGTAATTTCAAGACAGCTTAAACATCCTTGAAACATGCTTCAGTCCAACCCTGGTGAGTGGGATGTCACAAAAGGACCGAGGAGGTGCTGGACCCTGTCTCTGTGGCAGCACAGAGTAGAGAGCAAGGCAAACCATCCCACCACAAGCAGCTATGTGGGCACCAGTTGCACAGCTCCCTGCAGGTGTTGACGGTGTCCTTGCACCAAACATTCAAAACTTAGGATCATTTAATGGTACTGAGAAGTATTAAGTTCCAGTAAGATGCTTTTTGTGATGCAAAATTATTTATAACAGTGTTATTATCCTTAGGCATTTCAGATTTTGCATACAACTTTAATGTCTAAAAACGACTTGAACTGATGGTTTGCTTAGGTTCTTGTGAAATTTTCCCCAGAAATTATCCCAGTGTGGGAATTATGCAAGAAATACCTACAAATCTTAATTACATGTCCCAAGGAACAAGTTCTTAATATATTCACCAGTTTTATTTGAGGCACTCATAACATGCTTTTTATTTTCTTTCCTCAGTTCCTCAGAGAGATGAGCACAGGGTCTGAGACACATGAAGGAGCAGATCTGTACCCAGCTCACCAGGTTATCACATCCCAGGGGGTCCCTTTTGCCCATCCACTCCATACCACGAAGCCTGTTCTTTGCTACCTGTCTTGCATCTGAAAACAAATATACATAAGATAGGAAACATGAGCAAGAGGAACAAATCAGAGTGGACCACATATTGTAATGAAACATACAGGTTTTCCTCTCCTCTAGTATTTACTAGAGAATAGATATCAGGTTTCTGACTGACCAAACCAACTGCAGCAGGCTTTGTAGACAAATGACATTTTAAAAAGCCCTTTAGATCCAGGTTTCTCGTGATCCCTCCTGGCAAAGAATTAATCAGTTCTACATGTGAGGGGGCGTTTTGGTCACTGTTGAGTTGATGTCTGAATTGCATGCAGACAAAATAGTCTGTTTGTTTTTCTTTCAAAGAACAAGCTTTGTTGTTTCATAAAGGACTACAATTCACATTTCTTCCTGAAAGGAAAAAATAATATCTATATTTATATTTTTGCTCTGTGAGCATGTTATTTTTTACTTGGGTGGTAAGCTAACATTGTATTCAATAAACTGATCTTTCTAAAACCTGCCCTTAAAAACATAGTAGCTTAAGCCAGCTATCAATGCTGTCAATACTTATGTTTTACAATTTCATGGTTGTCGTGTAAGAATTCAGATAAGTAAAACAAGAATGACTAATTGCTGTGGCAAAATGTTACGGACATTTACAAATAATCAGTCATTGTAATGAATTACACCCATGTACTACAGCTAATTATTAATGCTTGCTTAACTTCGGGGAAAAGGAGGTGGTAGTTATTTGATTACTGATTATAATTTTCTAGTTTTAGCTGACAGCCAAATATTTTTCTTTCATTCCCAAATAACAGCTATTAGGCTAAAATGTGTCTGGGCAAATCTCCTATGTCTTTGCACAGTTCTGCAGTAGGAGCCCAGCAGAGGGTAAAAGCCAGGGCTCAGGCTGGGACACGGCTCTTTACCACCATGCAAATGAATGTTTTCCTGAACACATTTCTCTTTCTCTCTTATACCACTTGCAGCATTCACTGTTATGTTGTGAGGTGCATTTTCCTAGGAATGAAACTTGGGGAGAAACACTAAATGTCTTTTAGACAGTGGCAATCAAGAAGATTCACAACAAGATTGTGCAAAAGCTATTTGTGGCCACTGCTTGTAACACAGAGAATACAGGTATTGGCAACACCTCTGTCAAGGGCTGCTTAGAGCAATGGACCAAAGACAGAGATGTGTGCTCCATGGGGAGAGCTGTTGCTGGGTTAAAGGAGAATTTTAGAGAGGCAGGTCTTTATACACCCTTTAATTTTGCATCCAAAATGATGTCAAGAGAGACTGCAACTCTCTTTCCTCTTCGTATGTTGGTTAAGAGGTTAACTTCCAAATAAACCTCCAGGTAAATACAGCATGGCACTACTCTTTCCTTTTCAATTTTTAACAAATACCTTGCTGTACTATCAGAGTCCTCAGTTATATTTTCTTCTTAACCTCCTGTTTGAACATATCCAGTGCCATTTTTTTCATATGTATGCACCACATTGCTTTGCCACATCAGCTTGTCATCCTTACATTTCATTCTTTTTGTCAGACTCCAGCTTCATTATCTTTTGATAGACCATTATTTCACCTCTGTCACACACAATGTTGCTTTTTATTTAAAGCAACCCTGGCTTGAAGACATTTAGAGGAATCGCCTCTGCCATTTCCATTGATGCACTGGTGAAGTTCATATACTCCTTTTAGTCCTCAGAGGTATTAATTTTTACAAGGCTTTTTGTCTTCTGAGTGTGTGGAAACCATTTTATTAAGTAGCTGAACAATACATGAAACATAACCTTGTAACTAACTGTTCATGCACTTATTATTTGGCACCCTGTGTCGCTCTGAACCTTCACTAGGGCAGCTGAAAGACTTCAAACACAGCCACTGTATATACCATTATATAGCTATATAGATAATCCTCAGCTGAACCACTGAGGATTCCAACAAATCAATACTTATTCGAGTCAGTAAAACTAGGACCTTGTTCTGACTTCTTGTACAAAATTTTTACTCCTCCATTTCAAAAACTAATAATTAAAACTACTGTCCATAGACTTCCACTTACTTTGTGGAACTCATTATAAACCTAAATAATGTTCTAACCCAATGCAGTTTAGGAACAGCAAACTCCCACAGCAGAGGGGCAGGTCCATGGGCTGCTCTTTGTGACCCACTGTGCAGAGTCAGTAGCTCTGGCAGAAAAGTGAGGCCAGCAGCCAGGGCACAACTTTCATCTCCCTAATAAGAAATGTTGGAGCTTTTACATCTGAATGCTTAGTGAACACTCCCCTATCCACTTCAGAGATAACCGAGGCATGAACGGGAATTATTTGCTTAATTTTGGAATGTGATTTAATTACAATTAGATCCAATGTCAGTTACATAGATTTCTGAGTTATTAAATTCCTTCAGTAGATAAGCACACTCCCTTGCTTAGCTCTTTGACACTCTTTTAGTGATTTTAATGTCTCTATTAAATTACAGGACTGTTTACCATCTCAGAGATGTTCAGTTGTGAGCTTAAAAACAACTTATTGGATTAAAAAAAAAAAAAGTAGTTAAATTTAATGGTGGTATTATCAATCAAATGATTAGCTGCCATCTCTAGCTTTACCTTGAGTACCAGAGTCCTAGAAACTAAAATTGTAATAATAATAATAAATAAAAAGCCCAAGAACAATCCGAGTGCTAAGGAAATGTGTCAAACTTTGAACAGAGCCAGAAGGAAAGGAAGATAAAAAGTGTGAATTAATCTTAGCCAGAGAGAAACTTAGAAACTCTAAAAATACTGCCTGCTGTCTCATCCCATATACCTTCAGCAGTAGGCAGCTACCAGTGCGTCAGTCTGTGTCTGTGAATACATGTAAAGATAGCTGATATCCCAAGGCATCTGAAATAGCTGCCACCAAACACAGAAGTAGTCCAGAGGATTCGGTAGGGACTCTGGCAATAACAGATAGCAGTGCTGGGGAGGGGAAAGGCAGCAATTCACCTGTATTTTCACTCATTCCCTACCATTTTTCTCAAGAAGATGACTGTCATCTCCCAACTATTAACTCTTCAGGCTACACAGATGCAGACGCTGAAAACTGACTACAGCAGCTGCAATTCATCTTTACTCTTCGGCAAGTACTTCTGTGCTAAAAGCTGCCTTTTAGCAGAGTGATATGGAAATCTGTGTGGCATTTGAAAGTGCATAAGTATTAATGGGTGTGTGGGGCTGCAATGGAACCAGGTGGGCTTCCCGAGGGGCCTCCTACAAAACACTGGCAACTTGCTAAAAGTCATCTTCTGCTGAGCAGTGCATCTCAGTGTAATTAAACTCTCAGGACATGCCATCTGTAATGCTTACAGAACCAAGAAAACATCAGCAAAACATGCAGAAAATGAACACCTCATCTAATTTGCCTCAACTGGATCTCAAGCCGCAGCTGAGAAAGAGGAGCGTACTGCACCCACCCTCTCATCCGGATCCACCTCACACGCTGCCAGAGGCCCTGTGCAAAAACCTGGGCACCTGGAGCTTTGGTGGATTGTATAGTTTCAGTGGGGTATCTGTCCATGATGGTGTTCCTGTCAATCAGTAGAAGACCCACCGGGCAAAAGACTAGGAGTTTTGCAGCACTTTGGGCCAAAGGGGAGCCACTAATTAGGGCTTGACTCCAACAGAATGGGAGGCTGACCCCACTTAAGGCAGACCACTGTCAAAAGGATGGAGGTGTTCTCTCAGTTCTGAGTTTTGTCCACAGTTTATGCTGTAGCCTGGCCATCTACAAAGCATCAGACTGTAGTTGGCTGTGAGTCTCCTAATCTGACAGGAAGGTGTCAGAAAGGAATTTGAAAGAAACATGCAGTGGAATTTCTGTTATTTATGGCCTTTTCCTATTAAAAGTCAAGGGGTTTTTTAAGTATTTAGTGAACTGATTTTTTTCCTACCTTCTTATCCCTTCACATTTTAATCTGCTCAATGGAAATGCTGAGAGGGAGCTGATGGTCTGTGTGGAAAGTGGGCAAAATCAGAAACACATTCAACTTAAGAGTCCGGGAGAAATCTTAAGGATTATTTTTTTTTTCCCTGGGAGAAAATATTTCTTTAAAGTCATCCCTAGTTTTACATGGAAAGGGGGCTTGGTTATGTCAGGTTGGCCCAGAAATTTTACTTTCATCAAAGCTTAGACTGAGCTAAGCTGTTTAATGTTTCCCTTCTCCCTGATCTTTTCCCTAAAGGGGAACCAGGTTGCTAATGCATTTAAACTCTGCCAAGAACAAGTAGATTTTCATACAATTTTCACCAATTTTTTCCTCCTTTCTACAAGTTCAGTTACTGCCACCTTGCAAGGTCTCTTAATAAGAAAAAAATGCAAAACCTCACAAAAGACATTTTTGTGCCTGCCTTGCTGTCAAAATGGGTCTTTTATGACCAAGACCTCAAAATTTCAAATAAAGTATAAAAATTAACATATTTAGCTTCTGTTAAATAATTACAAAAAAATAACAAATACACACATCTTGAATTATCTCCATCTCATATAAAAATGATAAAGGGTTCCCTCATTAAGTTAGGTGCTAAACACTTAAGGATGTAATGTTCTTTGGACATATGATAAGCAAAAGAAATCATGTTTTCAAAGTGCCAAATAACCATTGGCTAACATTATTAGCAGTGTGTCACAGAACAGTTTGGCAGGAAATCATACAGGTTTCCTTTTTACCAATGGAAGGAACTTGTTTTTTTCCTAAAAGATAACTAATTTTCCACAAGCACAATATATTTAAAACTCCATTACAACCCAGAAGGTGATGGTGGCTGCTTGTATACTATAAGGGATGGTATATGGGCTGTGCATTTTGCAATGTTCATGTCCCCAGGAATACTGTCAAGTTACACATCAAGCTTTTCTTCAACCTCAGCCTCCCCTTCATAGCACAAGAGTAAAACCCTTTTTATCCAATATGGGCAAGTTCCTAAATCCCTGCTGCTCCCTGCTGGACTGCAGTTCCACTGGCTGTGCCCTGGAGAAAATGATGCTGCTCAGGCAGAGGGTGATAGGATATGGCCCTCAGAATCCTTACGTTCAGGAAATAGTTAGGAAAAGTCTCTTCTTCTGAGGTTCTCACTTTGATGTTCCTCACCAAGTTTGTCCTGCTGCCTTTCACTCTTAACATGAAAAGGAAGGGAAGTGTTGTTCATGTGATGGTTTGGATAAAAGCACTTTAAAAATCGAACAGAAAAAGGAAAACACAAGAGAAAAAGAGACTTTACATTGAGAATTGTATAAAGATAACTGGTGGTCTGACCTACAGCCTCTGCACTCTTGAGATATCATTTGGAAAATTACATTTTTAATCCACAGACAAGAAACGTCAGCCTTTGGTGTTATCTAAATACCTTACTTCAGGGCATTTGTGATTTTTCATCATGCTTCTGAGTTTCTCTGAGGAAAAGAAAGTGATGTAGCTACTGATAATCAGCATAAACAACCTCTAGACATTAGTGAATTTTCCTGCATACACAGCAGGAGGCCTCTCATAGAGGCCTTCTTTTCCTGGATGTCTAAAGGCGAATATGCATGTAGGATTTATTTGTAGTACAGTAACAAAAAGAGGCTCCAGCTGAGATAACAACACTGCTTTTTTCCAGGTGCTCTTTACACAGAAAAATAGAAGTCCTCGTGTCTGAAAGTTTGCAATCTGTCTACAGGAGACAAAGTAGGTATTATTGCCTCTTCTCTTGCACAGACGGCATTAAGACGCTAAGAAATAAATAATTACTCCAGCAGTCACCAGAGAAGTCCAGAATTGAAATTTCCCATACCCATACTTATTGCTTGGGTAGAGTGACCTAAATTTTCCTTGCCTCCTGCTCTGTCCTGTTGGGTTTGATCTGACCCAGTGACAAACGTGGCCCTGCAGAGGGTGCACAGAGCAGGCACAGAGCCAGGGGCAAAGCAGTATCCACTCATGGACACTCCAGGTCACCACACAACCCCCCCACTGCAATGTCTCCTACCCAAGGGAAGCCAGGGCTGTAGAACACTGTGCAAGAGGAAAGACCCATGTCTGCAAACAGGAAGTCTTCTTCCTTGCTCCCACATCAGAGATTTTCTTCCACTCCAAAACATAAAGTTTCAGGCCTTGTGGGATCCTTTTATTACCACTATTAGTTTTACTTTGGATGATCTCACCATTCATGTAAAATCCAATTCCTACAGGAGAAATATATACAAATGGAGGGCTCAAAGAAACTCATACGGATTAACCCTCTCTGCTCTCCTTTGGGAAACTGAAAACATTTTATTCATATCCTATTTTTCAGACCAATGTCTTTCTGTATTTATTGAGTCTTCTGAGAATTTTCTCCCAGCTTTGAGAAATTTAGCCAAACCTCTTTTCTATTCCCTATTGATATCATGGCTTTTCTTTCAGTCACCTGTACAATACGTTTTTGTTAAACTAGTATTGATTGCCACAAAAGCCCTCAACATTTATTAAAGGACTATTAAAATTTTATCTTGTAGAGTGTTTATTAGAAAGAGATAGAACACTTGAGGCCCTTCATGCCCTCAGTAGACAGCAAAATTGAATTACCTCTGACTCTACCCAGCAGAGCTGAAAGGCATCAGCAAGATTAAACATTTCCATGAGATCTCATCCATGCACACAAAAATATGTTTACCAACACCTTGCCTCCTTTCCCCTCTTCTTAAATGCATGTATCATCTTTGCTAATATCCAGCTTTATGATATTAACACATTTTTATAATTTCCTAGAAGAAATGTACTGTTGGACAAGCAAATTCATGCGAATGTTCTGCCAAAATCCTGGGAAATCATTTATCTCTTGTTGACTACAGGAACCTCTTGCAGTTTTACTTCTGCCTCTAGCATCCATTGCCAGATGTATTCCTGCTATCAGTCTTGTCTTTATCTCTGTATGCAGCCCCATTTCATCTACTGAAAAGAAGTTGCAGTATTTATTTGAGTTTTGAGTAATACCTGCCTATTCTGAATCCATATCCACTTCACCTCCTCTTTCACTATTTTCTTTAAAAATACAGAGCTGAAGAACTTCTTGTCTTTTTTTTTTGTGTTCTTTCTGAGTTATGAGTCAGCTTGACTTAGCAATTCTCACCTCAGCACTACGATTTTTCACTTATAACACACAGCTCTCTTCACCCATCACAAAATTTTTCTGTTTCTTAGAGTCTCTCTGTCTGACTGCCCAGGCTCAATATTGATAAGGTAGTTATTTATCTGTTTACATCCAGTGCTTCTTTTCAAAAATCTTTCCATGTCACTTCTGATACAAACTCTTAATGATACAAACAGCTTTGTGACCCTCCTCTGCACTGAGGCTTTATATTCTCCAGTGCAGTCTCATGAAAATTATCTGCCACATTTAATCAAACTTAAGCTTTTCAATTTATTAGTCTTAGCTGCCCTATTTGTGTCTCAAATGGGATTAGTTTGTGTTCACTTGGTTCACAGTTATTTTCTCTAATGTCATTTCTTCTACAGCTTCACTCGCTGCTTACCTAAATCAAGACTAATAAAATATTGCCTCTTGTCGCTTCAGTGATTATTTAGTGAATAGCTGTTAGTTATTACACCTTTGAACACCTGAGCACCATTAGTATTTTTTTTCTCCTGCCTATTAACTTACACATTAAAGCCATCCAAAATTATATTTTCCATGTTCAAATAAGACTTTGGGGTCTAAAAAGAACTGACAGTACCTTGCTAGTAAAACTTTTCTTGAAAGGTATCTCAAAATTTACAGATATCCCATTTCATTTTTACCCATGTTTATTTCATTTTTCCAAGAAACACACAGGGAGGTGTCTATGTGATATCAGACAAGTTATCTGTTGCAAAGTGGTTGACTAGGGATTTTGTTTAAAAATTATTTTGTGGTTTGTGGAATTTTTTCTTTAATGAGAGGTGTACAATGACATACTTGATTTTCTCCTTAGCTAGATTAAAACCAGATAATTTTTTTCTCTTCATGCCTGTAAAAATATGCATTTGGGGGAAGCAAAAAAAAGAAAGTAGTATCTGCACAGATGAATCATCCTTAATAATTTATTAGTCTAAGAAAAAAGGGTTTATAGCTGAAACCTTTTCATATTTTTAACGTTTGGTGATAAGGGTCCATATAAGATAAGTATAAACTATACAAAAGGTTGCCAAATTAATTATTGAGGAAGAATGTAAATTCAACTTTTACCAGATGATAATCCAATAGAAGTTCATACTTTGGGAAATAAAAATTTTTCAAAGAGAATTGAAACACTTTATTTTTCAGTTACTATTTATACTTGCTACATAAATTTTATGTTCCGATGGAATTTTTTTTCATGAGAAAGCCATAGAACATTTACATTTGCATTTATGTTAAAAATGTGGCTGTCACTGATCAAGGAGTGGATGCATAAATCTTTATTTTAATTACTAAAGTAAAACAAAGGAACCCTTATTTCAGTTGTAGGTGTGTTACTTGGAAAGCTTCAACTGACCAATATCTCACTACTTGATTGGAAACAACATTTTCACAATAACACACAATTGAGCTTACTTTCCTTGAAACTTTTAAGCAATGCAAGTGTGTAATCTAGGTTTCAGTATAATAGCTGTGCTGTTTATTTTAACCTCCAGAGAATTCTGTTCAATCCTGCCTCTCGGGTGCCTTTCTTAAAACCCCTTGAAAAGAAAATATAATCTGGCTTTCTGTGTTCCAAAGGCACTTAACTTTACATCATGAGTCCTTATAATTAACTTTTTTTTTATAAAGATGGTGTTTTTTTCCAAAGGCCTGTTTTCTCTCACTGCTTAAGAGAGTGGCACCCAACTGGGAAGTCACACTGAATGGTCATAGGGTCTTTCAGCTCTCCCATTAAGACCTGCCTATTTGAGTGTTTTATAATGTGCCCATTTTTATTCACATCAGGCTAAATCTTGGCAAGTGCATCCCCAGCTTAGGAGTAAATTGTTTGTGTGGAACTGAATTGATCTAACTGTTGCTCAATGAGAACAATGCCAAAAACCACAGTTCCTGAGGTCAACTTCCACCTCGCAGGCAAGCCAGCGGCTGGCTAGCTAGGCATTAAATAAACTTTGGTTTGGGACACCTATGCCCTCGATCCCTCCCACTTCTGTCCCCTCTTCCCAGTCAGTTCTGCCTGCACACTTTCTGCAGGAGCCTAAGTGAAATCCATTTCTTTCCTTATCAGACTATTTGAAGGGTATCTGTGTTATTCTAAACCAAAACATTGCCATTTTGCCAGGAACAAGAAGGACTCCGAGGATTATCTAAAGGGTTCATCTGGATATTAGATTCAAGACTGGATTCACAAGCAGTGCAGATGAAGGTGTGGAACATCCAGGCATGGATGGTCCTGGACAGGCCATAGAGTTCATCCCCAGGAAATCTTGCCTCTGCCTCCAGGCCACTGCTTGGGCATCAGGCAAGGGAGCATCCCAGTCCCAAAACCCCCCAGAAGTCTCCTGTAACAGGCTGCATACCACAGTCCTCAGTGTAATATCACTTCAGTGCTCTCAGGTAGCCCAGATTATATTTCTAAGATTAATGTATTTTAATTTCAACAGTTCTTTTAAATTATTATTTGATACCTCTCAAAGTGGGAATTATACTGTCTTCTCTTCAGAACACACTGATTGCATTCTAAATATTCTGTATTCTATTACAAAGTAAAAGAAATAAAATAATAGTCTACTGTTGCAGTACTTCTTCCCACTGTTGTTTTTAGCAACATAAACAGCATGTACAGGTCTTAGGGTGGTTCATTGCTGGATTTTTTTCTTTTTAATTATGAGGCCCATTTTCATTTCAACAGAAACAGAGATTATTTTCTGACTACTAAGTAAAAGCTAAAGTGTTGCTTAATCCTACTAGCAAACTCACTTTTTGTTATCTGTAGGTCATCATGAACATCTCAGATGCTCTCTTGTGTCCCGTTAGACATGTCTAAAAGTGAGATCAGGCCCAGTAGTGTACATTTAATACTAAATTGTGTTGAACAGCTAAGCTGGTATGTTGCTCTGTGTTTGATTAAGTTGGTTTTTTTGCTGCCTTAATTGTAATTTGAAAGTTTTAGTTTCCCAGTTCAACACTTCATGGACAGATAAAGTTTGTATATTCCCCATGTATCCCACTGTGAAGTTTAAAGTCTGTTGTCAGTTTGCATGTAAAATCAATTATTTTTTAAAATGCAATGGCTTACAATTACTTTCTCTGCTTCAGTGTTTTTAACCTTTGTCCTTTGGAAATCTTTCTATTACATGACACTCAATTCTCAACAAAATAAATGAAATCCTGTATCAATTTATGCTACTTCTCTCTGCACAAATATTTGGGTTTTATATGCAGAAGTGGTATAAGAAAAAAAACTATCATTTTTTTCATGTTCTTTTCATGTTTGATGCAAACTTTAAAAAATGTTTTTGATCACTGGTGCTCCTTGCTGAGAAACTAACTTTTCCACATTTGCTCAGTGCAGCTAAGTACCAAATAGAGGTACACTTGGTATAATTTCGTTTCAAATGTTACAGTGCAGACTGTATCTACAACATACTGAAGAGTGCAATAACCACATAGAGTCAATAGCAGCTAAGTCATCTTTTTCATAGACATGACACTCCAAAATTAATCTAAAATTAAAACTGCACACATTTTTTGTGTTAAATTTAGTTTTAAATGACCAAAGCATTTAAGGTTTTGTAGTTCATTATGGAAAGTGTTCTGCAGAAGGGTAGACCTCAATATCAGAATGTATCTTCTGGAGGCTTTAATCTTCCTTCACTTTATTCACCCTGTCCCAGCCAATAACTATTTCAGGGCTGCCCTCAGACACAGCCCTCCTTTTGCCTGACCTATTTGCATGCTAGACACAAAAAAAGATGAGATTTGCTGGGATGCAGACACACACTCAGCATCTGCTGCCAAGGCAACAGGAACAGGATGCTTCACATAAAGAAGGGATGACATTTTGGTCCTGCCAGCACCCACCATTTCCTCCAGGAGAGGACCACTTTGCCAGTAGACCTAGAAGTCACCGAGGATAATCACTTTGCATTTGGCTTACCTTGGGTTCATCTGACTGAGACAAGTACAAAGCATGACTTTCAACATTGCTATTGAGAAACTGGAATCTGGGCTCTTCCTTCCATAGGTATATATATCATGAAGACATTTCTCAAGCCTTCTTCTTACACCATGGCCTGAGAAGGCATAATCTGATCCAGAGCATGTGTCTCCTGCATAGCACTGGCACAAATCTTTGGCTACTTGTCATATTACTTAATTTCAGCATTTTGATCAGGTCTGTGCCCTTAGACAGGTGTTAGGCTGAAAGGCAATAGTCTAAATAGCAAGTGGCTACTCGCAACCTGTCAATGAAGGTATTTTGCATGCAAAATTAGAAAAGGACAAAAAAAAAATCTGTAGCTGTGGATAAAAGTGAAAAAAATTATGAAAAAAAATGGGCAAGTTTAGTTAAATTATTTTCTTATTCATCTTTTAAATTTCAGAAAATGAAATGGGCTGAAACATTGTCTTTCACACCAAACAACTCTGTTGTGTGCTGTTGGGCATGGAAAACTCTCTGCTTTTACCTTCCTGCAGGACTACACGTTCCAGCAGAGTAGTAGCTGGGAATGTTCTCGGGAACACCAGAGCACAGGAAAGAATCTGTTAATTGTCTTTTGGAAGCCTTTTTGTGAACACAGGAAGGGAGTGTCGTGTCCATTTAGAGAGAAATGTATGTGTTTGGAGCACAACACCTTCTATGAGAAGTCACTGGAGTCTGGCATTGAGGAAAGCCTTATGCAGCCAGCTCACAGGGTGTCACTGGCGTTTTGCAGCCTCTCAGATGTCCTCACAGCTCATCAGAAAACAAGTAGAAAATCCTCTCTGTGTGCCTCCTTAAATGTACATTAAGTGTTGTTGAGGGATGCCTGCTGAAAGACCTCAAAGAGCTAAAGTGGCTGCAGAGTGCAAGGGGAGAGGGGAGAGGTTGCACACAGGCCCCGCTACCCGAGACAGGAGACCTGCCTTAAGTTGTGTCAGGGGAGGTTAAGATTGGATATTTATGAACATTTCTTCATGGAAAGGGCTGTGAAACACTGTAATGGGCTGTCCAGGGAAGTGGTTGAGTCACCATCCCTGGAAGCATTTAAAAGACGTGTAGATGTGGCACTTGGGGACATGGTTTTGTGGTGGACTTGGCAGTGCTGGGTTCGTGGTTAGACTTGATGATCTCAAAGGTTTTTTTCCAACCAAAATGATTCCATGATTTCTATGATTCTAAAATGCTGTCCTCATAACCTTCTGCCATCTCCAGTGTGTCTAAAGAAGATAAAAATTTTGGTGTTATGACTTTAAAACTGCAATTATTGAATACACACATGGTGTATTAGGGAACAAGCTCCACATTGTCAGCACAGGTGATCAAATCCCTAAAGGAGAACCATATTTAGCTTGTCTCACACTCCTTAAAATCAGTGATATAAACCATTATAACATTCACCATATATCTTACTTGCATATTTAGAGGTATCAGGCAAAAATGCTACTTACTGTGATTATTATGATGACGATTATTTTTAGGCAAACTTCTAGTTTGATTCATAAAATCAGATTTTTTTATTATTATTTTCCTTAATTTTTATTTAACTAGTTAAATAACAGTAGTTGATGCACCAAGAGGAAACATTTCATTATCTGTTTTAGTAAACCACTATGGAGCATATAAAAAATCTTAGTGGTCTTGGAAAGACTGAGACAATGCTCTAGGAAATATATCTAAAAGCAAAGTAAGTTTGAAAAGTTATTTCCAGAATGTAAGTTACAGTTATTTGAGATAAAAAGATTTTAGTGATCCTCTGTCCCAGAAGAGTGTTTTGAAAAAAAGAATATACAAATATACATTTTACCTGACTGCAGTCACTGTAAGGTGATTTTAAAAAATTTTAGGTTTTAAATGAAGCTATAGGTCTAGGCAATTTTTAAGCGACTGAAATAAGAATTTCTGGTACTACATGCTTACCTTGTTACATTTTAAATCTATAGAACGATTCAAACAGTCTGTCTAAATGTATTAAATTTGGGAAGATAATTTGCTTTACTGGAAATACAATCATGTATCTGCATATTCAGGTATTTTGTGTCCACTGGCAGTTATTTTTCAGCCATGGTGTTTTCATTTTACCCAGCACTTACTTGGAAGTTTCATTTAGGATAGCAAATAATAAAGATTAGTGTTAACATTTTTGGCTTTAATGCAAAGGAAATCCTCCTGAAATATATCTCACTGGACCTTGAATCTTCAGGATTTATGTATCCCCATGCCCAAGTTTATATCATCTAAACAGCAAGTGGCTGTTCCACTCCACCCTTTCAAAAGCTTTCCAAAAGCTTTCAGCAAGTGAGAGGGTTTTTCCAATATCTTTCCTTTCTTATTGTATCCAACAAAAGCATTTTAATATTACAGCAGACAAAGCTTCTCTTGTGAACTGGCCTCACTTCCGCAAAACATTAAGCACATGATTAACTTTCAATGCATTTTTTTAAATTTAAGCTCAAAATGTATCCCCATATGACAAATATAGCTGATACATCACACATGTGAAAGTAAATGCATGCTGAAGTGCTTTACCAAATATGAATGCCTGTCCTGTGTGCTGAAAGATAAGTATGTGCTTAACTGGTTGGACATTCCTTAATATCAGTAGAGTTTTGTTCCCTGTATTTTTTTTTATCTAAACAAATCCCACTAACAAACCATAAAGAGACTTTAAAAAAGAGAAATCTGATGGCTTTATGAAGGGTTTCTGTTCATTAAATGCTTAGGATCATATTTTTACAAATATATGTTAGTGCTTATTTTAGGGGGTTTTATACTATTTAAATGAATTACTTTTATGAAGTACAGTATATTATATTGTATTATCTTTGATTTAACTGAGGTGAATTACAATCTTTCCTTTTTCTTGATTTTTTATATAGAAAGTGTAATTTAATTTTCTCTTTTTTTGCTCTTTCTTTGATTCGCTTAAGCTATTACTGCAGTGCTTTTTCTTGTGTATGTGTCAAATTTACCCTTAAAATGAGGCAAATAATGCAAAGGCCCCCAGAATGCTATGAGGTTTAGCTAACTAAAGCTAATTGTTCCACAGGGAGTAGATGCAAAAAGTTACACCCTAACTTTTTGTAAGTCCAGGTAGTAATTGAATATGTTAGAGATGACGTGCCCAAGCTCTATAATTATTGTCTCCCCTTTCTTTTCCAAACATTTCTGGAGATTGTGTGCTCCAGGACAAAATTGTTCTGCTATTTTGTACAACAAATACAGGTAGGGCAGAACTTCAGCTGTGGTGACAAGTGCTATTACTGTTATTTCTGTTACTCTGGTACCATTACATCCTATGCTATAGGATCTCTTCCTAGCCCATAACAAAGTGTCCCTTCCTAAACTGGTATAGAGATAATGCGATACATAACCTGATCTTTTTCCTCCTTCCTCAAATCCTACTTCCTCACAAAAAAAAATTAGGACTTGAATAGCAGGCAAATAATAAAAAAATGTGCCATGTATTTGCATGAAATTTATTAAGAGATTGCCTAGGACACTTTTTTGTTTATGAGAGTATTCAAAACATCTGTATATGGATAGAAGAACATACAAAACCAAGCAATAATCATTTGCACCTAGGACCTATCAAAAACTTGTTTTTCAGTTCAATTTTTTTTATGTTGCTGATCTATAAAAACAAAGATCTCATAGTACTAGAAATTGTGGAAAGTTTACACAGGTGTGTTTTCAGAAAGAATAGATCATATCCAAATATCAAACCTTACTCAAAATCTCTTCCCAGTTAACTGCGAGCTTTGCCTGTTTCAAGAAATGCAGTCTCACATCACCTAAAATATTTTCTCATATCCAGAAGAACTTCCCACAAACCAGATTTATTTTCATCACAGTGCATTGAATCTTACAATAGAGATTGTTTTGTATGAAGAATTTGTACCTATTGCTACAATAATCAAAATTATTGATACATTTTCACTATCACCTGAATTCCTTCAGGTCAGAGCTTGTCTCTGACGCCACCAAACCAAAAATAATAAAAAGAAACACAGCTGAAAAATTTGTCACAAAGTTATAGTTTTATACTTGCATTTCTTTAACCACTTTTGTCTACCTAAGGGGAACTCCCCCCACCTCAGTTCTATGCATAAATTGCCTATCAGAAGCACCTGATTGGTTTTTTGGCTTCGAGGCTCACCCTGAGTATTCCACCAATTGAGTTGCTCAGCCCTTGCCCTGAAGCAAGACATGCACAAGAGTTGCTGGCCCCTTTCACACCATGGAACATTTTTGCTGTTAGTGGCCAGCTAACATCCCCACTATTTCCCACATCCTCACATCCTCAGTGAAATACCTTCCTTGCTCTCTGTACAGCAGTCTTTATGAGAAGCCCTTTCCTGAGTGCTGGTTTCATGTTTCAAAATAGGAGGAACCTTCTAACCTTTTCCAGAAGCTCCCAGGCACCAGAGGAGCCATAAGTCACCCAAATCTGGCAGCAAGCCTGCCCGCATGTCTACTCTTTCTGCTCTCCCTCCTGTGCTTTCATATTTCATTCTGTCTCCTAGTGGTCATGAATGTATGTACTCACCAATAGCAAAGTCTCTCATGTGCTCTTGATAAAGAGCCTGGGGTCCCACCTGGAAAGTTTCATTGGCACAGGCACAGAGATGTTAAGTAACCACAGACAAGCTGTAGGTGAAGGCTTCCGGAGCTCACAGGGTTGCGTGATCCCAGATGTGATTATCTCTAACGTGGCAGTGAGCCACACAAAACAGACTCTGGCCTACAGCTTGCAATGACCTGGTGATAAAGCAGGCAGGTATGCAGCCCTGCTCCTGACAGCTGTGGTCCTGCCCACAAGCATCACCCAGAGAGTGCAGAGAGGGGATGACAAAGGAAGTCAAGAGAAGGTGACAAATCCCTGGCACTGTTAAGAGCTAGTTAAAATGTTTTCATTTCCAGTTGTGATTGATGAGGCTACAGAAAGGGTCAACAAAAGGATCACCGTTTTCCTTCATTCTCTGAAGAGGCAAAAGATAAATAGTAACCAGGCTGCTTTTTTTTTTTTTTTTCCCTGTACTTTACAGCAGTAGTTAATGATCCCAGTAAACAATATATTTAATAACACTCTTTGGAGCCACAGTGTGCACCTGTGTTAATTTACAGGTTTTGCAAAAGCAGGGCCAAGGGCTGGCTGATGGACAAATGGAAATGGGATCCATCCACATCTCTCCTGGACAAGCTCCTTTCTCACAACCCTTACCTGGCAGCAGCAGAGCTCTACATGCAGCTGAGCATTTTCAAAGGGTTTGCAAATATTTTATTTCTGAGTAAAATCTACTTTTCATAATTATTTGATTCATTCTCAATTTTGCATGTTGTATTGGTCATAAAGAAACCACTTAATATTTTTTAAAATGCATTTCAGATACATTCCCTAGCAAATAACACTGTCAAAAGTCTTGCTGGCTCACCCATGGTCTGCTGTTTCTATTACAATGAAATCAGTGGAAAAGGCACAGCAGTGTCTTGAGAGACACACAATAAAGCTGCACAATAAAGTGAAAGTCTTGGATAAAGATGTGCCATTAAAGATTGTGAACTTAAAGCCACATATGTGGCAGATGTGTTTGATTGTACAGAGAACACACAGCAGCTTCCTTTTTCCAGTGACCTGAGTCCTGGCATATAAACATGGAACAAGTTAAGTAAATGTCAGAGCATCTAATTCCTAATATGACCAGAGTAAATGATTGTTATTTACTGCAATAGTGTAGCAGTGATAAAATAAAATAGGGTATAAACTCAGGTAGGTATGCGCCAAGATATTGGACTGCAAATTTTCTCTTTCTCAAGTACAGTTCATGCATTTTTAAGCGGATACACCAAAATATTCCTCAAATATCTAAATTCAGGGTCAGGAGTTTATCACGCACACAGACCAGCTCCATGCACCTCACTGAGAAAGGTCAATGCAGCACAACCCAGATTGCACAATGGGCTCCAACTGGGAAGCAACTGTTGGGATCAGTGGAATGGCCACAAGAGTCAAGCTTTGGCACTTGCACTGAAACTTGTAATATGAAAAATAATTCATTTTATATTTTATAATTTCATATTATGCAAAATAAATTCAATTTACAATGAAGTGAGGGAGAGATTTATAAAGGAAATCTGTGTCTGTAGTTCCCTAGGCAAGCCATATATTTTTCTGAGTAGCTCAAGCAGTTTTCACTCTGCTTGGATAACCTGCAATTATTTGCTTGCTCAGCTGTCCTGTTCATTGAATCTGGACACCTGATCAGGAAAAGGAAATTCCATCCTATGAATTAGATCACAAGCCAGATTAAAAGAAATTACAGAATTTCAGACTCACTGCACGCAATTTATGAATTTACACAAACCAGAGAAGGTTGTTTAAAATCATTTGGCAAACAGATATAAAATAATTAACAGTTTTGGGAAAAGTCACCGACACATGAGAGTCTAAGAACAGTAGAAGAAGAATTGTCAGTTAACTGACAATTATTTTGTCCAAATATATAGGTCTTCAGTATTGTATTTTGGTGATTACTGAGCTTTGAATGGAAGGATAAATTCCTGATGGGATCTTCTAAAAGAAATGCCCACCATGCACACAGTGTGTCTCAAGGCCTGGCAACAGCCCATTGCCCTCCTACCTTTTCAAAAACGTCTTTTTTTGGCCAATGCTGGTTTTAAAACAAAACCATGTAACTCTCTCAAACATATAAACAGATCCCATGTTCAACTTGGTTTGTAATCCTTCAAGTAGATCTGTCTTAAACTCCCACCCTCCAGAAAAAGACAGATGGATGAAGTAAACTATGTAGGTAAGATTTAAGTTGGATTTAATTAAAGGAAACTCTTATATAATCAAGATCCTTTCCTTTCCAATGTAAACATGAACTATGCCCTCTCACACAATAGTGCTCCCAACAGGGACTTCCTGTGGATGTTTTGTTAGCATTTCCACGTGCCTGTGTGCCTGCCTGTGATAGTACAGGTTGCTGCAACGCGGCAGGACCTCTTTGCTACAGGCAAAGTCGCTGCCCAGAGCAGCACATTTTCAAGGCTCCCAAGGGAGCAGGGCAGATATGTATGTCCTGTTGGTCTGTCCCCATGGCTAAGCAGGTTCACAGCTTTCTAAGGCCAGAGGGGAGTGTCATGATCCCACCCCAGCGTCACATTTCTCCTTTTGCAAGCAAAGGAACAGTTGAGCAAGACTGGAACACGACAGCTCTAGAGGAAACAGATATCCTCATTCTTCAGTATTGAACAGAACTGTCAGGTTAGGACCTTGTTTTTCTGACAAAACAAGAGACAATTATCAGCACTTACATCTCAGTCTATAAGTTCCACACAGGTTTTATCTATTCTTCATTTTTATGAAGATCATTAACAAAACCTCTCACTTCTTAATTCCCATTGAATATTCAAAAGATAATCACAGGAAAACAGCCTTTCAATAGTTTGGAGCATTAACTTACTGCAACAATTAACTTAAAATGCAAAGTCCTAGCAATCAGAGCTACATGAAGGCTACTGGATGGTCTCTAGACCTCCCAGGAGCCTTGACACATAAGATTATACTAATTTATAAGACAGGAATCACTTATGGAAAAAGACAATTGTAATATGAACAAGCAGACTGAGCAAAAAAAAACATGGAACTGCCAGAGGTTTGGTGGGTGACTGCAACCTTTTTGACTCCCCTTTCCTCCTCATCCCATCCACAAACTCTTGTGTCCTCAGCTCTGACAGACACTTTGAAAAAGCTTCACTTCAGGTTGAGAAGAAGTCATAGATGGAGGGCATCTCTTCTCCCCTCTGTTTCTGGAGCAATGTGGGATAACAGAAAAGAGCATGAACTTCCAATGAATACATCCTCATAGGAGGCTCTATAACAGATTTATATAAATAGGTATCTCCCAAACAATCTATTCTTTGAGAGGACGTCTTTCCATACCCTCTGAAACACTATAAGTACATATGTGTGTGTCTATACACTCACACAGCTGCACTATCAGATCACATTTAGAGCATAATATACAGTTCCAGACTGGCAGGGGAATTTTTAGTCCATCAAGAGCAAACTCTGGTATTCTATCAGCACTATATTTAAAATAAATCATGTTTGAAGTCTGGTGCAAGTCGCTGCCACACAACAGAGAAGCCAGGGCTGACTCAGCTGCCAAGAGTGAAAGACTACTGCTTGTGGGTATAAAGGAGGAGGCTGATTAAAAATATCTGGATGTATGCAAGAAGGGCTAAATTCAGGGAAACACCTAAATCAATAGACATCAGCTTTCAGTCTCTCTTGGGGAAGGCCAGAAATTATTCTCACCTGTAGGAAAGTAAATTCTGATGAACACTTGCAATATAATGATAAAACTTCAATTCGCTTAAATGGAAGTACCTGACTATAAAAAGTAATTGATTACATACTATAAAAGAGAAAAGGCAATTACAGGCACAGAATACAGGAAAATTCTATTATATACAGGATGAAAATTACTGTACTGTAAATAAGATAAACTCTCATTTATGTATTTATCTAGAGAAGTTCTGATCTATGATGGCTACCTCAGAAAACCATTGTGCCCTGTGAAGTTGTTGAGTAAGTAAAATGGAATTTACATCCCAGTGAACCAGAGAATATAATGTTATCAGTATAAACATTTTATTTTTCCTTGATCCTAGTATTATTTTTTCAAATTAAAAACCTCATCCTGCAAACATTATCTCTCCTGCCCACAAGCAAATTTAAACATTTCTAATTTGTGCTTGCTCTCAAATAGTCCAAGAACTGAGGACTTTGCTCTGAATATGAGGATTCAACAAACAATTTGAGTAAAACAATTTTTAGTCTTTGGGTGATTATCAAAAATTTTCTTTTGGACTCCACATTTTTGGGAGAGTCATTGGACATTGCAAATTATACCGTGCAAGGTTCCTCCCTCCTTGAAACCTTTTAACCAGCAGACAGCAAAGTGGAAACCTGTGAATTGCAGTCTGTCCTCCTGACATTTAGGTTAAGCCAAGTCTGCTCTGCAGTATCATCAATGAAGTAGCCACAGTTTTATTGCCCTCCTTCCAAAAGGCTGCTGAGCATTAAAGCTACACAGTGCTGTTGTATTCAAAGGGCAAATCTGGACACATTATGCAGGTTTCAAATGCACGTCCTTACCACTCATAGTAGACCTGATCTGATGCCCACTGAAATCACTTGGGATGGTATTCCCCTCTTCTAACCTTGCACAGTTAAGGCAAACATATCTACACCTCAGCCAAATCTTTGTCTTTAAAGTCAATGGAAGAAAAATCCTTTAGGGTGTGTTTCGTCTGACCAGTTTTTGACTTCTACGTGAGGATGGAATAAATTTCCCTCCTGGAGCTCTTCTATTTTTCCATTGATTATAAAGTGATCACAGCATGACTCAGATGATTTTATGAACATCTAAAGTTAGATAAGAGAAACTAGAACCTCTGGCTCACTAAGGCATTTGGTTTGGGTTTTTTGGTTTCGGTTTTTTTTACTCCCTACAAGGTAGCACCTGGTGCAAGTGTTAATCAGGACATGAAAATTCTCAGTCTCCACAGTTGTATCTGTTATGAGGAAGACTTCAAAATAACCTGGAGAAGGAAAAGAGCCTCCAGTTCCTTTCTAAGAGACCCTGAGTGCCTTAGTGTGCATGTTCAGGGTTACACAGATCTCTGGAGATGAACAGTGGAGTGTTCACGTACATTAATTCAAATGCATTTCATGAAAGTTCTGTTGCTCTACACTAGGTCAGAAAACACAGTGACCTTGTTTTACACAGAAAGCACCTTAAGCAGTCTCATGCAAGCCCCACACATAAGCCCCAGAGCCAGCACCTGTCACAGTGTTTGGGTAAATCTCAAGCAATTGCAAAGTTGTGTCCTAACCTTGTGCCTGGGGGTGTCCAGCTTGTCCCTAAATGTGGACATTTCTGTGTTTTCAGTGTTCCCCAGTGGCTCTGTCTGGCAGACTGGATTGATGAGCGGCAGACAGGACAAGTGTGGCCAGCACAGGGCAAAGAAGGGTGCACAGCAATCACTCAGGGGCATGACTGCTTCATGAACTTGATCCAGAGACTGTGAGTGTATAAAACTCACTCTGCTGTAAACTTCCAAAGTGTCTGTTCTGTATAAACAGCTTTCACCACCCCTGCATTTTCTACTTGCAGCATTTCAGATGCAATTCTAAGTTGTCATCAGAGACTGGGCACTGAAAGAGGCAGGTAAAAGCCTATTCCTTTTATTCTAATTCTGCTTCTGCTTAAAGTCACAGAGAAACCATATTAAGTTATTTGAGAACAGAGTTAATCATCTTCTGCTTTGTTCTGTGAACTGCCAGGAGACACTAAATACAATTTTAGCACTGTAACATGAGGCACCCTTTCTCTTCCTTAATATTTTATGAGTTTATTTGGTTTTATACTAATTATTTGTTTTATTATATTTATTATTGAAATTCACATGTTATGAGAGAAGGATTCTGTCAGGCATTTTGCTGGAATAAAAAGTATAAGTCTGTACTGCCTCTGTAAATGAAAAGTTAGCTTGTTTTTTCACAGACATATGTAACATTCTGAATGCAATAAAAACAGATTTAGAAAAAGGAAATAATCTGAAAGAGATTGAATTCCCAATGATGTACTTTCAGGCATTTGCATTAATACTCTATGCTTCCAGCTCTGCTCTCTCAAGAATCCATAAACAAGATAACTGGCTCCTTTATGAAAGAATAACATGGGTCTAAAAGATTACATAATGAGATGCAGCTTCTTTTGCAAAAATTACTGAAACAGTAATTGCTAGCATAGTACCTGCCCTTAAGAAATGCATATATTTAACTGCATTAATTATGTGTTGACTGTATTATCTAAGAAATTGATTTATTTTTTTTTCCTTCTGATGATGCTAATCAGGTCCTGTGGCAAATTTGTTTGAATGTACAATTCCCAAGCTTTTATGCTTTAATTTAAAATAAATTCTGAGGTGAAAATTTCATTCTCTTGTTTTCCTTTTCTCTTGTTACTACATTTCCCCAATCCATTCTAAAGATGAATGCCCCATTGTTTTAAGTCCTGTTTGGAGATGTTAGGCACAAAATCTTCTCTAAGCAAGCACAATGACAAACTTTAGATAAATTACTTTTATGATAGTAAGATTGTCAATTAATTACTCAAGTACACTGGTGGAGAGGTTTGAATTTTAACCATGATAATATGAATGTATTTTCTTTTTATACTTAGGAAACCCATCTCTTGACCTAGAGCTTCATATACCTCTGTACAGCATCGAGAGGTCAGCTCTGAACTCCAAGGACAGATTTGTGTGAACATAAAGGCTTTGTTGCTGCATGTGTTTGCAATTGGTCTCTGCATTTTTTTATTGCAAAAAATACAAAATTAAATAGAACATAATCTCTGCTTATTTTAGTAATTTTGTTGGATTGATCTATCTAAGATTTATCATCCTTTTTTCTGACCCAGTGCATGGGAATGGCCTTCCAGTCACACCTGACACATGTAGACAGATCAGAAGGAATTCCGAACCACTAAAGCACAAATTGGTGCTGTAAAATAGGAAACAAACTAATTAATTTAGCCTGTTACCCTTATTGAAACTATATTGTGATTTGGCTTCATTTCACATCTGTATTTCCTGACATTTGCCTTAGACTTTGAATTCTGCACAAAACTTCAGCACCCAAGAACAAGCAGAAATGACATAGAAATCCAATGCTTAGTAATGTTCATTTTCATTGTGTTAATTGTCTGAAAAGTATTATTTAAGTTCAATCAGTAACTTCCATAGCTTTCCATTCTCCAAGGAATGGCCTTGAGAAGATAAATGTACCCTGAATCCGGTGGAGAAGACAGAGGAAGAGTGGGGTAGCTGGACTACAGGACTGAGCAATTATCTTACATGAGTAATACTGGACAAAGAGGCAGACTGGGACTTGTAACTCCATGCTTGAATGCTGGAACCCCTGATAATGGGAAGGGACTTCAGGAGATTTGCCACAGAAAGGGAAGTTTGCTTCCGTCTTTTCTTCACTCCATGCTGTTTTGTTTAACTCCTTTTTCTTCTTTCTCAAGGTGAAACAGGTCAGTTCATAAATCTGGCTGAGTTCAGCACACAGGAGAACTGGTTAATAATGATTTTGCACCCTTTCCATTCATACAGCTCAGGTCAGTGTCTTGGTTTTTTGACTTGAACAGGAACCTCAGCCTCAGGTCTCCATTTACAGCAGGTATATACCTTCAGGTGCAATTGTAAAGAGAATGCCTCTTCAGATGGATTTAGATTCTGACAAAATCCCGTTACACATGTTTGAAATAAAGTAGAGCCAGGCTGATCCTTTTTTCCTTTCTATTTTTTTTTCTTCTTTTTTTTTTTTTAAATTATTAAGTAAAATGTGACTTTTTGTCAAGAGAGATTAGGCCCTCCCAGAAGAAGAAAAGTTGGCTCAGTCCAGGCACTGGCATGAGGCAGCATCTTGGGCTTAGCTCTGCACAGAGTTAATTCAAGAAAGTATTCACAGGGAAGGCCAAGAGCAGTTAAGCACACCAGCATAACCTTTGACAAACAGGCTTGTTGCCACCCTGCCATCCTTCTGCAGCCAGTCTCACCCTGTGCCTTGCACCTCTTTCTGCAGAGAGCCATGGCCAAAATGGGATTGAAGCCAATGGAATTTCAGCTTCAGAACTCCATGTCTGGCAACAATCCAGCTTTCCTCTGCATTTAATGTGGCCCTAGCAGACCACCCTGAGCAGCAGCATACACAGACAGGACTTTCTGTGGAAACTCTCCACTAGCAGTGCCTGCTCCCCCTCCAGCCACGGCAGCACCAGCCCAACACCTCTGATTCTGGGGCTGGTTTTGTTTACTGCAGGGAAAAGAGAAGGAAACAAAAAAACAAAAAAGGCTGAAACTTTTCTCAGTGAATCACAGTGAACACACATAGCTCAGGGAAAGGACCTGGCTGATCATTGTCAATTAAATTCAAGGCACTCAGTACTCAACAAAAGCACCATAGGAATCCCAAAGGTGACTCTGTGGTATTTCAGAGTGGTTCTGCTGCTGTTGTTGCTCTCAGGGTTTTTTCTCAAATCCTGAACTGAGATTTTTCTTCTAGAAATGAAAAAGAATTCCTGAGCTAATGTGTTATTGAAGCACTGCAAAACAATACATTCCCTTTACTTCCAGGGCACATTTTGTGTTCAAAATAAAACAGTAACAAAAATAAAACTACTTTTATGTTATTCAGAAGAGGACTTTGTAAGGCAGCCAAGAATTTTCCCTCATTATTTCAGGCTGTCATTGAGCCTGACTTTCGTAATAATAATATTTTTATTACTTTGCATTAATAGGAAACATGAGCCAACACTATCCAGATATAGCTGAGATGAGTGATCACATCTCCCAGGACTGCACACATAGCTCACAGCACAAGGGACACCCTTGTCTTCCTCAGCACAGAGCACACCCCTGGCACTGCAAAGAAATCCCACCAGCAGCCCTCGCAGGGTTCAGCAGGAGAGTCCTCAGGGAAGCACAGAGGAGCTCCCACCTCAGAAACAAATGAAGGGGATCTTTGAGGGGAGCCTCAGGGAAAAGGAACAGATTTAGGAATATGGGGTATCCAGGAGATGTCACATGAGCCAACAATCCCTTGAGAGGCTTTGGGCATACTTGTAGTGATTTCCTCATTTGTCAGTGCTGAACCTCCTATGTTTTTTGGACATCATGTTCATTCAGACCCCTCTGCCCTCAGCTTGCACAGCCCTATATCCTTCCCTCTCTTATCACCTGTTACAAAGTCCCCATCTGTAGCAGGGTGTGTATGCTTGCTCCAAAGGTTTACCACCCTTCCATTTGAATTCCATCCTGTTTTGGTTTGGCCATTATTTCAGCACCTGCTTACAGGAATATAATTGATGTCATTGGCTCTTCTAATGAGTGGACGGATCTGGCAGAAGTTTCCTATTTGTTCTTTCCTTGGTACTCTATCAGATAAGAAGTTCATGACACTTTCCTGTCTCAGATCTCTATTTTTGAAGTACTTCAGAACAAAGCATTCCCCAAGTTATTTCAGGAAGTTTCTGCAAGCTCAGAACAGATTTTCTGCGTTTTCTTTTTTATTATATCTAAACTAGGGATATACACACTCTGTGAATGTTTCCTTCTTTTAAGGAAATACAGGGTGGAGGGAGGTGTTTCTCTGATCTGACAACACCATGCTGCATGCTTCATGACTGGGTTCATATTCCTCCCACCTACACCACTGTGTTTATTGTCACCCACCCCACTCCCTGCACTCAACTCCATCAGACTCTACAGAAAGCAGTCCTTCACTTCTCTCAGTAAGACAAAAATTCCTACAAATACTTGGCCCAGGTTTTAGCCACAAACAGAGCCATAACAAATTATTACCATATCCATTAAATGATCATTTTAGCAGTAGAAAATCAGGAGAAATCATGATTGCTCTAGAAAACAAAATAGCCTATCCAACTGCAACCTCTTTTCCAATGCATGCCTACATCACCATTAGCTAAAGGAAACTAATACCTCACCACAGCCTCCACCTCTTCTCCAATAAAAGAACATGTTAAAGAACTTTGAAAGCAGTTAGGACCCCGCGTGTGTAAGGTCTCTGATTTCTAATCTTTGGTGTAGGGACGTTAGACTCTTTGTCCCTTTGTAACATTATCCTGCCCTCTGAATACCCAGACTGAAGGTTGCATTTCTCACGTACCTGGTCATGCTTCCCCAAGATGAGTCACTCTCCCTATAAATGCTCACTGCCACATCATCTACCAGTTCTCTCCCATTAAAATTAATTAAGAAGAATGAAATATTTTCCTTAAAAGAGATTATAAAAAATGTCTGTTGCCCCACTAAAAGTGGGGACACCTGATCTACTTGAAACAACTACTAACTTTTGGTATGGTTAATATCTTGCGGTTGCCTGATTTCCAGGCCTCTTTAAAGAGTAAATAGTTCATATGGAAAGAGCCAACAAATTGTTGGGATGTTTTTACAATAAGTATGAGATTGTGAGCTGACACAGATGTCCTGCTAACTAGCCAGAAAATGTGAGTGCCCTGACTACTGTAGTGTTATGCCAGTGAAAGAATCTACCTCCTCATCTCATGCTTTGAGGATAATTTGAGACCAAAATCTATTCCCAACTGAAAGAACAAGCTGTGTCCAACCCAAAAATTACAAAGAGCTATTCCTTCAGTTTAGGCAATCCAGAGGAAATAAGCACTTAGCCTTCTGGCTGAGTGCTGTTTGCTCAAAACCCTGCTGTCTAACCAAATGGCAAAATAGATATTCCAGTACCATCTGATACATTTTCTAGATTACATGCAAAGATGTAGCTTTATCAGCAATTTGGTTTGTAGGTACAAAAACTCTCTCCATGAAGACTTCTATTAAATGCCATTAAGCACAAAGAGATTTGTCACAAGCACCTCAACTTCCTACAGAGTTTATGAACCAAATCAGTATAGAAATCTAATACCTTAGTCCTGGTTAGTAGTCTTTTTCTGGAATTTTGCCAGCACATGTCCATTTCCACACAAAGCCCAAGAACTCAGATACTTATGCCCATCCTTCCCCCAGACAATTATAGGGAAAGGATGCATTCTCTTCATGTTACTTCTTCCATAGCCTGTGGGCATGCTAAGACAACTACCCATGGCCACCACTTGTTGCAGACATTTTGATATGAACTTCATGGCAAGTTCAGAATTTATGGTAATCTGAAACAGATTATTAACTATAATTTCCACAGTTTAAAATGCCCAAGGTTCTTAGGCTGTTAGATACCTTTGCCCATTAACTAGCTTAAAAAGCTCAGTGATTAGGAACAGTGTGCCTTCCTCTATTGATGCTTCCATAATAGTCAGACTATTCTGTAACTCTCACCACAGAGAAAATAAACTCTTAATTCTATCAGTACCATATTTTTTCTCAAATGACTACACTGACTGAACATGTGATATCTACAGAAAAAACACAATGTTTTTTCTGTAGACAGTTTGGCAGTCAAAGACAGGCCAAGTCTTAGGGTTTTTTTGTTTGAATACTCTGGTCTTAGCCATATATTTATGCTTTCTCCAAAGTTATGTTGGGATAACATCTTGCATTTAGTAAATAAGAAAATCCCACTCCATCTCCATCTTCTCTTCACATTCTTTGTCAGGCCTTGTGGCTGGAGTCCACTTCACTGTGTGCATAGTGTGCATGTGCTCTGATTCCTGCTCCCCCATCTTGCACCACTCAGCAAGAAGAAAGAAGTGACTGGAGAGATGTCCACTTATCAGTCATTGTCAGGAACTGGTGGTGACAGCAGGCAAGCTAGCATCCCAGAAATCTCTTAAACAACTGAAGTGCAAGAGAAGAAAAGAATCAAAATAAAATAAGGCTGCAGATGATGGAAGAGCAAAGACTAGTATTAAAAGTATATGGACACTTTATTGTCACAAAAATAGATGTTGTAGGACTGTCATGTGTTTGCATGCATAGAAGCAAGTAATTGATAAATTGGAATTACTCAGTGTTCAAAAACTTTTTTTCAAAGTTTTACAAACTCAGAAGTCAAATAGTATGCATTGAAAATATTTCGTATTTTATGTCTGTATTTCTTCATGTCACTGTCTACTAGGATTTCTTTCAGGCATATGTACTGGCTTACAAATTATTCTAACTTCTATTAAAAATGTTATCATGAAACATTCACTCTCAGCAGCGTTTTAAAAGAATATACCTGTCTTCACTCTCCTGAATATTGAGGGACTAGTCAGCTAATCTTCCACTTCCTTAAAGCAAACTGAATGATACCTTTTAAGGAAAATTAAATTAAATTTTCTGCTGAAAATTGAGGTGTTCAATAGTGATAGAGCTAGGTATAGAACTCTTTCAAATAGTGTGAGAAGGAAGATGCTACTCTTATAGTATTTCAGTATTACACTATTATTAAAAAATCCCTTGCACAGTTTTAAGCAGATTTAGGGTTCTTTAAAGGTGAGTCACCACAAAGCAACTAAGAATCATGCAGTGAATCTCTGCTCCATGCCCCAGGGCTCTAACTAAATTATTTGTCTTTGTGGCAGCAGAATGTGCAGACAATGGGAAGAGCTGAGCAGTCCCCTCCAGGAGAGGACGTTAAAGAGGAAATTAGACTGTACCCACAAGCAGTGAGAGTTTGTACATGCTGTTTCCCTGCAGGGAGGTGCAAGGCACTGCCTGAGGGCCTTTTTGTGGCTTCAGACTTATTTTCACCACCCTGATGTGTCAGAGATGGGAAGCAGTAAACCACCAACCCCACCCCTGGAGCAGGTCATCATATTTATAACCTCCATATGTGCGCACACTGACCCACCTCAATTCCTGTTCTTGCTCTTCTGCAGTGCCATGTGTTTTTGCCAGATTAAACAACATGAAAGAAAATCCCACAACTGCATATACATTTTTCTTTAAACAAGTCCAAACCTGTCTTCAACCCCTGACTCGCCCAAGCCATGGGGTAGTCCTTGCTTGGGGTGAGCTTTTAGCATCCTGGAGCTCAGCAAGGGGGAAACCTTATACAGAAGTCCTGGGGGATCATTCCATGTACACTGGTGCCTTGAAAGTAGCAGATGGAGTTGCTCCTACCACCACTCATCCTGGCTTCATCAGTAGCTGGATATGCACAGCACTCTGCAGTCCCATCTGTCCAGCTTTAGCCAAAGGTTTCAACTTGTTCTGCTTTGCTGAGGGGCATCACACACTGCAGCAAGGTGCTACAGGAGAAGAAAGAGAGTGAGGAGGATGCAGCAGAAGGTTGGCAGGACAGACTCAGCTCTTCAAGTGGCTGTGTTCAGACAAGGGGAGTCCCCTGCACTTGGGGTGCAAACTCAGTTGCCTTCGGGACTTCATGTCATCCTGCTTCTCCAAACAACCCGGGACAATGCAGGGGAGCCCGCCCCCAGGAGCTGAGCAACTGCAGGGCAGGATTTATCCCTCCATGATCAGGGATAAAGCAGCACATCTTGCAGTCTTTCCATTAGTTTGTCTGTTAAGGATTTTTCTTAAATCCTTACACAGTGTCAGCCATGTAAAACTTCACTGTTAAGTTGGGAGTGACAACTAAACTCCAAGTGGATTTTGAAGCATTTAATTTAGCTGAGCGTGGCTTACTGCAGTCCTAATGTATTAATTTCATATGCTGAGCTTTACGTCAGAGTGACAAGATAAAGGTTCAGAAAAACATTTTTCAGTAATTCATAAACAAAACCTCCAGCAATTGTCCAGCTGAGAAATTTTTTTTCTCATGAAAGAGTGTGATGTATCTAAAATATGTGTTGACCATTAATGCAATCTGTAGATAAAGAAAAATCTGAGTGTTTCATTATTTGCACTTGTCTATACTTGGTATTGACATAACATAGAGTAAACAAGAACAGACAGTCAATTTGTTTTATACATAAACAATATTTGAAAATATAGATGCATTACCAGCAATTCTTAGCTTATTATTCTAAAAGGATTTTGTAAATTGCTCTCCTTAGTATACTACCACAATTTTTATAAATTGTTCTATTAGCACAATTTATGGAGATTGTGTCGTGCAGATTGTTAGTAAATTGAGTCTGTTTTTCTCATTTATTTTCATTTTTATTTGTGAGGGCACAATTCAGCAGAAATACAAGGATCAGATTCTTTTCTCAATTACTCCAGACAGTGTCTGAGCTACTACACTGGCCTCGTTTTAAGAAAGTGAAACCTAGATACTGATTCTCCATGTTTTAAATTCCATGAAAGAAAAAAAGATTCTTCAAAATGTTTCTGAGATGAAATTAGCTTACCCATTATTAACAGGATGCACAAGTATTTCTTTTGTTTGGTCTTACCACAGTATTAGGCTAGACAGTAAATTCTAATTTCATCTAAAATAATGTGGTTAAATTGCCCATAGAATTATTATCATTTAACCAAGTTTTGAGCAAATTATTAATGCTAGGAGGGAAAAAAGCATGTGTAAAAAAAATAGCAAAGTGTGGAGAAAAGGGAAAGACAACTAACAAAAATGTGGAAATTATCCTCACTCCAGGCTGACTTCCAAAGACTCTGGTAGCAATTCCCCTTGCACACAAACCTGAATGAAGCTCCTTTCATTAGACTTTCTCTATCATAAACAATGTGGGAGACATTCTTGAAGACATGCATTCCAGAGTATACAGCATCGCATGGCAAACAACTTAATCCCAAATATTTGGAAAATGTGGGGCTAGATCTTGAAAACTTTTAAAGAACAAAAGGAATCCCATGGAGTTTCAATAAATTTTCTGCCTCTCCAATCTCCAAAGGCTCACAGAGGCAGCAACAGGCCTGACAGCAGAGAGAAATAAACGTTCCCATCCCTTCCCTCCATATGAGACATTTCATGAAGGAGAGGCACAGGAAGCCAATCTTGTCAGGAAAGGTTAATAGAGGTGCTGGAGGTTGGAGGCACTGGGGAGTGGGGTGATACACAAGGAGACAGCCCAGAAACGCTAAAAGCACCCTGTCCCAGCAGCAGCAGGACAGAGGAAAGTAAGAAGCACCTGAGAGATCAGAGGGGAGACAACAGAGACAGGCACAAAAAGTAGAATGCATTAGACCTCGTGAGGCGTAGAGGAAATGCATCTGATTGTTAGACAGGGGTGAGAAACAATATACACTGGAGATACATTTAAGGACAACTAATGGTTTCAGAGCAGGATCAGGTAGGGCAGAAAAGTGACACTGCTGCAAGGTGTGATTTTTCATCAAACCAAGAGATTTTGGCAGGTCTTTGCCATCCTGAGTGCTAAGAGGTGTAGTAGTGACCCTCAAGGCTTTGGGGTAGGAGCATCCTTTGCAATGCAGAGTTTCTGCAATTTTATTCACCCACACCTCCTGCCTTTTGGCCTCTTGCTGCTCAACAGGCAACAACTGCTTCTTAAAATGTGCTTGTGTATTACTTAATATTGAGTTCAAATTCAGCATTAGTTTTACTTTAATGAGCATAATAATATAACTTGCATTCTTTCATCTGATGGAAAGCACTGGTAAGACAACTGGGGCCCTGAGTAAGATGGAGTAATTTACTCTTATTATTATAGGAGCAATTTGTAGATCATTTTTTCTCTAATATTGATAAAGGCTTAGACAAAAAAGTAAATACATCTTGTTGAAAATACAAACATATTTTAAAAAGGAAAAAAATCAAATAAAAAGCTCAAGAATTGAAATCAAAACTGACCTTTTAAATGTTGACTCTCCTTGTCCACTTTTCTCCCCTCTAGTTTTCTTTTTAGAGAGTTTTATTGCTGCAAACAAGAAGGACACTAATAGAATCATCACAAATACAGTCATAGAATAATTTGGGTTGGAAACTACTTTAATGATCAAAAGTTTTTAATCCCCTTGCCATGGGCAGGGACACCTTCCACTAGACCAGGTTGCTCAAAGCCCCATCCAGCTTCGCCTTGAACCTCCAGGGATGAGGCATCCACAGCTTTCCCAGGCAATCTGTTCCACTGCCTCACCACCCTCACAGTAAAGAATTTGTTCCTAATATCTGATCAAAACCTTCCATTTTTCCGTTTGAAGTCATTCCCCTTTGTCCTGTAACTAATGCCCTTGTCAATTTTCCCCCTCTGACCTTCTTGTAATGCCCTTCAGGTACTGAAAGGCTGCTATAAGGATACCACCATCATATTTGTGTAAATGAATGTACAGCAGAATGCAGGTCTCCACAACCATCTGTGCTTTGTACAAATATCACAAACATTCACATACTTGCAGGTGTCTAATAATGAGCAAACAATGAGGTGTTTGAAGGAGGAGGAGAGGGTGCATTTCAGGGAATCCTTTGCCCTAACTCAAATCACTGTTACGTTTTCAGGGTGTGGGACTCATCTAACGAGTTTTTTCTTCCCCTCCCCACATAGGCAGAACAGTGAACAAGAAATAAATGACAGGGGTTTAACACATACTACTAGAGAGACATAATTAGCAACACTGAAGGCTTAAGAAAGGGACCATTTTAAGAAAGAGAAGGGCAACATTCAGCTTGCACTTGCAGGCATTTTTTTAAATTCTCTTGTCAAAATAGAAAACAGGATGACTCTTGATCACAGCTTCTGCTTCACTTTTATTGCCATTGATATGACAATAAATTAAAATTTTCTCAGTCTCCAAATTATACAAATGCCACTTATAGATTTTTTTACGTAGACACCAAGAAATTACTAAAAATTCCGCAGAACAGACATTCCACCCAGAACACCGAAAAAAAAATAAAAATGATCTGGTAGTGGATATAGCAGGCAAGATTTTGAAGCATCATTAGTGACTAGGATACAAGTCTCTATGCTGACTTCAAATACATGTGCATGAAGTGAGAACCTGCCCTATTAACCAAACAATGAAGGATATAAGGATCCAGCTGAAGTTCTCCCACTAAAAAGCTGATTGAATAGCCACACCTGGTAAGAATCAATCCTCTCTTTGCGGGGTCTGAACTTTAGCAACTGAACTTTACCTGCTAAGCACCTACTTAGAAGAAAAGAACACTAAGCTGTACCTAAGGTGAAGGATGAAAGAATAAAATATGTAATTCTAAGAAAAGAGGCATCTAGGAGAGAGCAATCCAGGCAATTCAAAGAAAAAAAAATGAGCAGGCATAGGACAGAGACAGTCATTACAGCAGGAAAGGGGTGAAGGCAAGTCTGGAGAGAAAAGGATGCAGTGGAGGATTAAGCAAAAGTAAGATAACCAGAGAATAGTTGAAAACTACAAAGGAGGTCACAGATAATAGATAGGGAGTCCCAAGACCTGCTTTTAGGGAAGATTATACTCAGGTTGAATTGAATTCCTTTACAGGCCCGGTGATGGGACTGCTTACTCAGAGGGCTGGGCAATAGCATTAAGAAACCCCAGTATTCACTCAGGGGTCAGCTCCAGCTGAGACACACATCTCTTGGAGCACATCTTTTCTCATCCCTTCTCTCATGTATTTACCTTAGGAGCACATTTTAGGGGCAGACAGCAGGGAGTTTTAAGCTGTTCAGACACATCTGCATGTCAGGTGCTTGCTTTGCTCTGGGGAATTTGGAAATTTCATAAGGGCACACCTTGCATTTCACCCCTACAGAGGGTACATTTTAAGTACCTGCTTTTGCAAGTGGTTCTTAATTTAAATCACACCATTTTCTCTGAGATTTTAAACTACAAATTCTGTGTTTTTCTCGCTGTTTTTTCTCATTTTTGGATTCTTTTTCCATCTTCATTGTCACAAAGTCTGTCCCATTGTTCCAAAACTAATATAGTAATATGATGGGAAATGCTCCTTTTTTAAAAAAAGGGCAGGGATATGAGAAGGTAAAAAAAGAATTCAGCAAATACGCCAGAACAACATAAAAAATAATCAAGTGACAGAGTGAGGCAACTACAATCATTTTCTTTCTGGTGTTGTTTACACATCCTATTTTTACTCATTTTCAAAGCAGTCTTTGTAACCATCAAACCATATAGTAGAGCCTTCTTATTTTGTCTGTAATAACTTTTTATACTCATGCTAATCTAAGTCAACCTAATTTCCAATTTCTGTACAAATGTTTCTTGGGCTTGAGTAAGTGAGAAGATGGTGATTCAGCCAGTGGGTCTCTCACTACCCCTCCTCACTGTCAGAGCATAGGGAGGGTTTTTAGCTGTGCTCTTCATACTGTTTTTGTCAGCAACACACAACTCACCTCAGCTCCTTTTACCCAGATTTGCTTTCTGAGGGCCCTGAGGAAGATTGTCTCTGATTCAGCTGAATCCAGCTTTCTGCCCCCCTGTGGTCTCCATTTTTCTGCTTTTTCTCCTTCCTACCCCAGGAGTCAGAAGCTCTGCGCCTTCCTCCCTTCCTAGCACTCACATCCTGCTGGTTAGGATTTAATTAACCCCACCTTCTCTCTTCTGCTGTCTGTATCTTCTGAAGAAAAGTCACCAACTTGTCTCAGTCATCTCCACCCCATTGGGTGATTCTGCAAAAATTAATCATCCTCATTTGGGGGTCACTGGAGAAGTCCTGACCTGATTTTGCCTGTGATGATTTCCCATCTCACTCTTCAGCATGATTACACTAACATTTGTACTGTCAGAACCAAGGGGATGCTAAACAGCATAATAAATCTGAGAAGAAAGAAAATGTCTCTGCCCCACAGGAAAAGGTTTAAAACAAATTCTAGATTTGGTAACTGCAGGACTTTCAACTTTGTGCTTATATATCAGGAGCTTTTGTCAGAACAGAAAGAACTGGAAGAAAACAGCAGTAAACCAATACAAGCTATTTGCATAATGGATTTACTACATGCAAATTCTGATGAACAAGGTTCCCCTTGGCTAAGTTAGAGGGCAAAGGCAATTTTCTTTGTTTTAACATCAGTCCTTTCTGTTCCCTAGTCAGGCTGCCATTGTCTGGTCTCTCTACTTCTCATATGCCAAGTTTCCTTACTTTTTAATGACCAGAAAATTTTGGTCATAGTTCATTGTCAAAGTGAATTCTCCCACAATTCGTTTTCTAGACATACAAACACAGAAAATATGTAAGTAATATTTTGCATTTCATTTTTCCACTTTCAGATGATTGACTAAGAAAAGAATGCAACCCTCCACTGTGTTTCTGCAAACACACAAAAGCATCCATCATCTAATGAGAACACCCATCCCATTTAGATGCCTGAACTTGAAGTGCTCAATCACAAAAGAGGGACTGTATCTGTACATGAATGCCAAATATTGGTGGAAGACACGTTGGGACATGTGGGCTAACAACATTTTGGAGAAGTTTGTCTTTTCAACATTTACATAAGCCTTCTAGATTCCATTACATCCATTCCATTCCATTTCATTCCATTCCATGGGGTTATGCTACCTTACTGAGGTACTGTAAATAATGAATGAGTGCCACAGCTTGGCATCCATCAGAAGACAGAGAAGACAGGAAATGAGGAAGGTAGAAATGGTTTTGTCAAGATATGAACTCTGCCTGTTCTTCTCTTTGCCATTTCCCCATTCTCAGACAGGACAACCCTGAAAAAAAGAAAGCAATGGCCCCTAACAAGGCGTTTTCTTCATGAAAAACTGTCAAAGCCACTACTGGACCAGAGAACATTTGGTTGTCTTTGAGCCTGAAAGTCCATTTTGTATCATTTCAAAAGTATTGCTTTTCAACTATTGTGGCTTTATATGTTTTCTATGCCTGGACAGGGCTCAGACCAAAAGCAAAGCTGTCATGGTCAAGCATCCCCCGAGTCTGAACTTTGAGCTGACAGACTTTCTGTGTCAGGCAGCAGCTCTGTGTTCCCAGCTGCAAATTATACATAATAACAAAAATCTCTGTTGCTTGCAGAGACTGTCCACAAACCAGAAATGTCCAAAACACTTAGTGGATAAGGACAATCCCTGTGAGCAAGGCCAATAATAGCAATGTCAGTCTGGTGTATGAGGCACACACCTGAGCTACAAAACAAAAAATCATCAAAAAAGAAGCTTCATTGATCACAAAGGGATAAAGGCATTTTCTTCCTCTTTGTAGAAAGTTTTCAGATATGCAGCTTTAAAGTGCTGGATAAGAAAAAATCCTTCCTGATTTACATGTCCTGAAATAGATTTAATTAGTTTTGGGGCATCATAAAGTGCCTAGGAAGTAGCCACTTGTTGATGTATTCACCTGGGAGCAATTTGAGGAACTGTTCTCCAGCCCTGTAGACATGCAAGATGAAAAAATAGACAGATCATTAGCCAACAATGAAATTAAAAAGAAAAATACAGTGACTGGAAAAAGCAATTATCACCTCCATTAAATTTTATCTGATTCACTATCAAGTGTGGCTGGACAAAGGGACAAAAATTGGTGTCCCAACACTTCCTTGGTGAACTGCTGCATTCAGGACAAGTGGAGATGAAATGTAGCTCCCTGCACAGAGGGTTAGGTAAGACTTTAGCATATCGAATCACTTGCTCCCAGGATCACAAAATGTTCACAGGGAGCTGGAGAAATAAAGCTAGCACTGATGAATAATTCAGAGACAGGACCTGAATTTGGAGCCGCTGCTCAGACCTGAAGTGAGTGGCTGTTTTACCTACAGAAGTGACATGGGGATTTCTAAATAAAGTAGTATTTTTCATAATGTGTATGAAACAGTCAGCAAGAGTTCTCTTCTGCTCTCCATGGGCAATCCTCTTGCAGGGCAGACCTGCCTCTGCTGACTCTTAGTAATTGCATGACTTGGTGAGTGGTCACAATATCTTCCTGGATGCCACTGGACCAGGTATCCATGGCAATGTCTGTCTGAATATTCCCTCAGTTCCAGGTGGTGATTCCTGTGCCTGTCTTCACCTTAGGGACTTCCTTTCCTGAGCCATGGCACAGTCCTTCTCCCTTAATAAGGTAACAGACTTATTAGGGCTACAGGTACTTTGCACAGAACAAGCTTTAGAATACTTTATTAAATTAACAAGAATGCACACCAGTAATTTTCTAGCTTATTCTCTCAACTGTATCCAGGAATATTAGTAGATCATCATTCTCCAAGAATGCTGACAAATTAGGATCTCCAAACTAAGAGGATAAAGTTTATTCTGAATACTTGTAATGTTTGGGATTAAATATGTATATTACTTATTTCTATTTTTCAGGCTTGCTCTCAAGAATAGGTCATATTTAATGTCCACCATATGGGAAACAGCCCACAAAATGAAACACCACTTGGGATAATTTCACGGGAATTCAGAAGAACACAAAATTAATTAATTTTCCCTCTGGTTCTCAAAAAGTACCTAGGCAGAAGGAAGGCTTTATGAGATGCTAATTTTCTTTCTGTCCCAAAATATCATAGGAATAATTTTCTTAATGCTTTTGCTATTCCAGATTCTTGTCCTGATCAGAAAGGAAAAAATTCAAAGGATGAACAAACGTGAAAGGTTAGCAAAACATATTTGAACCTCAAAAATGTTACATTTGCAGTTTTGGAGAAATCTAAATGTCATTTCATGCAAACAGATTTTCCCACAGCTCTCCTTAATTCTTAGAGAACATGATAACAAGGATACAGTCAAGAGGTAAAACCAAGATTAATGAGACATAAGTGAGGCACTTAATAGTTGAATCTGTGGGATGATATGCACAGGAAAATGATGAAATGGTCATGAAGCATGATTCAAGAGTGAACTTCACAAGAAAAAATATATATCACAGAAAATATATTTGCATTTTAAAAGGAAAGAAATAACCCAGCAGGGCATTTCCGTTTCTAATTATTTGCTACTGTGATTCAGTGCCTGGATCCTGGGTTTTGTGAAAATGCTTCTGTATGCTGCATGAAAGAGATCAAAAGTCATCCATTTTTATGCTAATGTAAAGAATCTCAATACAAGATCTGCCTTCACAGGCCCTTAGAGAAATAGAGCACCCATTTAAAAGCAGCCCAATACCTCTATTGACATGAAGCTCTACAGCAGCATGCACATTTGCAGAGTCCTACACCATCTTAGTCAATTCTTTTTAGGTAATTCATTGCTCAGGTGACAAATTTCTCAGCTTTGTTTGCTGATAAATACAACCTGTATTTTCACACTTCCTCTCATCCAGGATCCTGGACCAGCAGTACAGGAGCTAGGAAGTACCCCACACTACAGAATATAAGAAAGAGGATAAATTATTTTGAAGTATTTTTGACAACTAGTATAAAACACTGAAAGTCCTCAAATGTTCCTTTTGCAAAATATTTGTCCCATTTGTCTTAACATTTTCCTTGGAGAATAATATATTCTTTAAATGCTGTGATTTTTTTTTCTTTAATGACAGTGCTGCAGATTGTCTTTTCTCATTTTTTGTCACTCTAAACCACCAATCATAATTCTTAAATCATTTCTCTCAAAGGAAAGACATTTTATTCACACTGAGAGCATTCTGATATGTCAGTTGATAATAAGCAAAACGGGAAATTATCAAGATGCCAATATTTTTCAAAGATATTCCTGAGAATAGATGAGTCTAGGCTTTATATTAGCCTTAAAGTTGCTTTAATATAAAGTTTCTTAGTTCCAATTTAAAAAATAACTTATGAGAAACACAGTCTCTGTGTCACAAGGTGTGACATTTCCATGGCAGTTTTGGAAAGTGGATTTTCACTACTTTCCGGGTGTATGATTCTTACTCTATGAATGGTATGGGGGTTTTTTAATTCTGGAAGATTCATTTGTTGAAGATTAGTTAATAAGCTTCAAGCAGCCTGCTTTTTTCCCTATTTGCCTGTCATGTTCAGGACTTAACCCTATCTGAGAGCATGAATCAGAAACTGATAGTAGGGCCTCTCATTGCACCTTGTAAATGAAACACATACACAGGTACCAGAAATTAGTTTCCTTCCTCAAAGTCAGAACCTTCTGGGACAGAAGAACAGGAGTACAATCCAAGCCACTAGACTTTGGAAGGAAATTTGAGACAGGACAGGTAGCAATAAAAGTGACAGAAGAAATCAGGTTTCTCCTTCCTCTAGACTCTACAGACAGTAAATTTTATTAGAAGTAGGATCCATCATATTGTTAAAAGGGTTCACAACCTGGCTGGATTTCTATGCTTTGCTTTGAAACCAAATGCAACACCAGGAGAAGGGAAGGAGGTGGATGGCAGCACTGGACACCAGCTGTCATAAGGAGTTCAAATTCTTGAGGAGAGAGGACTGTGGCTTTTCATGTATGTCATTTATGCTACAGGTCATAAAAAAAGGGATTTAATATATGAATAAATACCAGACTGAATTTAGGACAGACAAAAAATAGTATTATCAGAACAAAACAGGCCTCCAAAAGGTAGCTGCAGTCCTAAACTCCACACTGTGCTGTGGGGCACGCAAGTGGCTGTCCCCAGCACTGGCCCCTGGCCCAGGGAATGGGGCAGCATCCAGCCTCGGAGCCATGGCAGCTATGGGTCAACAGACAGCCCTGCTCATCCTCTCCCTCCTGCCTCTGGGAGCTGGGGAAGAGGCTCAGCCCACATCCTTTCTGGCATCCTGCAGAGACCAGCCTGTAAGGTGACTGTAGGTGTGACTCACATCCCTTCCAGGACTTCCTGTCAAGACCAACAGAGAAATGCTTAATAAACGCTGTAGCACTGACCAGATTTGGGGAACACATATTTTACTGTGAAAACATGGAGCAATGAGCCTTGCTAAGAATGCAAATACAGTGCAAGACATTATATATGAAATATTTGAGTCTCAAAAGGATACTCAGAGGAGCGTCACAGCTGTTAAACAGCCCTATGCCAAGTGCTCTGCACAAATATGCTCTGAGACACTGCACTCCTCAGAAGCCTCCTGGGTGAAAGGTATCACCTGGGCATCCCTGGTGCTACTAAAGGCTTTATGGTAAAAATGAACCCATCAGGATGCCTTCTTTGTTCTGACTTACTTCCAAGCTGGGTTATTCAACTATGACCTAAGACATCAGCTGGATTATGTATTTATCCCTTCCCTCGATAGACTGGTACAGCATGTGACTGTACACCATTAAACAGCTGTTGGCTTTCCAGCAAAGCTGGCCATCATTCAGCCATGGATAAAATAATTATGTACAGCACTTCATTGTGTCTAGCCATCCCAAGACAGCTGCTCAAGCGGGAAAGAAACAGATTTCAGGGAATTTGCCCCCGGCCCCATTTCTGAGGTGTTGCATGACCATGACCAGCACTCTCCAGCACAAAGGGCTGTGCAGTAAAGCCTCTTTTTAACCCACAGATGGGTGTGTGCAAAAAGGCCCATAATGAACCTCAGTCTGAGCTGGGGAATTCGGTGTGGGTTTATAATGCCGCTTTTTTAAATAAGTTATCCAATTCTCTAGGGCTGCTGTAGGTAATCCTAATAGGTACTTTATGATTTTCTTCATTTTATTGTTTAGGCTTGAATATAATAATATTACTGTGCTACACGTGTTCTAGAGATAATTCTTTTTCTATTTATTATTTTCTGATTGCCTCTTGGACATTATGTACTTTTGCTTCAAACTCTCTCTCATTTGTAAACTGCATTTGAGAACAATTTACAAAGCACCATTTTAACCAAGAAGCATTTTTAATGAGTATATTTTGCAAAGGGCAGCAGCTCCACAAATAACACTAATTAATAGCTGTGTTTGATCTGGGGAGGAAGAAAAAGCAAATAGAAACTCAGATATTGATTTGTCCAATGGTCTGCCTATTGTAGAATAGTAACCCTATGTGTTCTCCACAGTGTTCCATTTTCATTTCTTTTCTTAGCATATGCAAGTACAACATCAGAGCAGAAATAAGAATTGGGAAATTCTCCTTCTGACAGCATACACTAAGTAACATGTTTCTTTTGGCACTTGATCAGAAGCCACTCTAGTTTTAATACTGCTGGAAAAGCCTTGATTGTAGAGACACATTTTCATTTCTTGCCTATTTGTTCAATATGTACAAACTGATAAAGCAAAAAAATTAGACTGGCCAGTTTAATTTTTAAAGAAGAAAACAACCAAATATTGTTTAGTTCTTTAAAGCTTTCCCAGTTGTGTTCTTTGCTTCCTGCATTTGTCAAAAGCTTACCATTTCCTTTCTCTCCCTGCTCCTTCAAGACTTTATCTAATGACTTAGTATGATCCTCACAAGTAAATAAATGAAGATGCATGGAGAGTAGACGAGGGCAAATTTCACAGTCAAGGGAAATAAGCCCAGCCCAAAGGTCTGTACTTCCCACACTGCCACACAGAGCCTGTCATCTTGCAGCTAACCAACAGTTTGTTCCACATTAGCTCAGGCTCCTCTGATGTTGATTCTGACTGCATGGATTCCCTAACCCTTGAGCAGCCCTTCTAGCACAGCCCACCAAATTTGCTGCTCTAACTGCACGACTTATTGGGTATTTTGTCTTGACACCTTTGTTGCCTGGACACCTATGTTGCCTCTCAGAGCTTTCTGAGAGTCTCATACTCCCCCTGCCCCCTTATTGCATTTCACATGAAACAGCCTCCTGTGTGGCAGAATGTAACAAAAATTAAAATAGACTTCTTTAACAATACTGTAGATCTGTAACACAATGTAATATAGAGTGCAAAGGTTATAGAGATGGTTCTAAAATGTGTCAGATAAAAGTTAAAAAATATAGGGGCCATGACTATATCCATATCTCTTTGGTGTAAAAAAACACAAAAAAACTAGATGTGGAGAAATAGTTGTAGCCATTAGGATGTTTTCAGGGTTGCAGTCAGTAAGTCCCACCATCTCCCTGTCACACTAAGTAACAAAAATACAATGCATTTTACTGTTGTCATTTTCTGGAGGATATTTTTTATAAGTAGGACACCTGGTAAGGGGGAATGACAGGGAAATTCCCCCTGGCCTCAGGGAAGAGTGATCCAGCAGGGCCAGACCTCCTGCACTTTGGTCAGTGCTTCCTCCTTCTCCCTAGCTCCTTGTGGACAGCTTGAGGGCTCTGCAGCCACCAGGACTGGCTCTGGGTTACAACATTAAGGAAACAAAGAAAGGAAGAAAACATTTCACATGGCAGGGAGAGAGCAGCTGCAGGGAGAAAGGGAGAGAAGCAAGGATTTGGTTTGTCACAGGACCACAAACCATTTCACTGAGATCGCCTTGCTCCAGGTTTTTTCTATAGGACTACCTCCTGATCAATAGAAAGGAATGCTTAACTGACTGCTTACCAGCATTCTCTGCTTTGGAAACCAACTTAATAACATTTCTCAGGTATGTGCATTTTAATAGCAGTATGTGTTTGGATTTCTTCCGGGTTTGACATTTACTGTGATTTTCCAGGATTCATGTTCTGGAATTTCCTTTGTAAAGCAATATGAGATTTACAGATAGTCAAGTACCCCTCTACCAGAGCAGGCAGTGTTATTGTTGTAACAACATGGTCCTCAAATGCAGAAATTTCATATGTGAGTCCATGATGGACCAGAATGTCTGATGGTACTTATAAAAACCATTAATTGTTAGTTACATCAAGGGCTAAAACTCATTCAGCATACTGACAATAAGCACATGGTGCAGCCTGATGAATTTGCTTCTAGTAGCCAAAGCCTAAAAGGCCATTCCAGAAGGTTCTCTCTGATAAACCCATGGTCAGGGAGAGGAGGCAGTGGCACCCCCAAAGTCAGTTGCAAGCTCAGCAAGGCACAGACATCACCTCAGCTCCTGCATTCACAGTGTGTTTCTGTGGCAGATATGCAATATATTCTTTGCTCTCCATGTGATTAGTTCCCAAGGTTATTAGAGGTGTTTTGCTTCATGTTAACCTCCAGTTATTAAAGCCAGTGATGCTGCCTGCTCTGTGCATGACACCACCTCCACTGTATAGACAATCTCATCTTTCAGGGACTCTGCCCATCCATCCCTACCACCTTGCAGAGCACTGGGTCCCTGCAGCAAATCAGAATGAAGGGGAGGCTTGCTGGCTGGCTCTTCCCCTACTTTGTGTCTGTCCCCTGGACATTTCAGTGTGTATTGAAAGAGCAAAATAGGCCAACTTGGGCTCCAGCTGGCCCTGCGTTATTTTAAACAGGTATTATGGAAGCAGAGGAAGACATGTATTTAGCTAGAGCTGCACAGAAATGCAGTATTTCTTTTTAAATATGCATAGACAATTTAAAATGAAAAAGACTAGGATTGCTTCAGGACTGCCTTTGGCTCTGATTAGAAACAGCTGAGCAAAGCCAAATGCTCAGCTGTTTCTGCAAAGAGATTAACACCTGTTGAAGATGGAATAAAAATATGTGACAGAGTTTAAGAGCAAATATCAAAAGATCATTATTGTAAAACTAACAGTAACACCAGTGACTGATCGCATCCCCACCCTGTCACGCTACATCATTCCTGGGAGGGAAAAAAGCACTTTAACACATCCACAGCACATAAGCAATATGTGCACAGCTCTTCATCCACAGCTGGGAGAATGGCTTCTCAACCCTGTTATCCAAAGAAAATTTACAGATGGTATCAGGTCATCATGAAATAACATCTACCCAGGCATGCCATGTACGCTTGAGGCAGACAGCTGTATTACAGCACTTGTTATAGTTCATGCTGGTGTCCCATTTGGGGCAGGAGGAGCATTCTTAGTTTTTTACAGGGCAACCCTTGAGGTACATACAGACTGGAGAACAAGAATTTGGAGAGGAACTCCATGGAAAGGGATCTGGGGGTCCTGGTCAGTGGCAAGTTGAATACGAGCCAGCGGTGCCCTGGCAGCTGGGGGGACAACCCTGTCCTGGGGTGCATCAGGCACAGCATCACCAGCCAGGCAAGGGAGGGGATTGTCCTGCTCTGCTCTGAGCTGGGGCAGCCTCACCTCCAGTGCTGGGGGCAGGTTTGGGTGACACAATGTAAGAAAGACATTAAGCAATTAGAGAGCATCCAGAGGGCAACAGAGATGGTGAAAGACCTTGAGGAGAAGCTGTATGAGGAGCATCTGAGGGCCCTTGGCTTGTTCAGCTTGGAGAAGAGGAAACAGGGGAGGTCTCGTTGCACTTCCCTCGCAGTGGGAAGTGGAAGGGCAGGCACTGATCTCTTCTCTGCGGTGACCAGTGACAGGACCCAAGGGAATGGCCTGAAGCTGTGTCATGGGAAGTTTAAGATCTTCACCCAGAGGGTGGCTGGACATTGGAACAGGCTCCCCAGGGTGTGGTTAGAGCACAAATCCTGAAAGAGTTTGGACAATACTCTCAGGCACATGATGTGACCCTTGGGTGCAGGCATAGGAGTTGGACTTGATGATCCTTGTGTGTCCCTTCTAACTCAGGATATTCTGTGATTCTGTGGGTGATCTCCCACATTTCTATGCTGCAGGCACAGTAGGCACATGTACCTCCCTTTCTGTAGGCTGAAGGCAGCCTCCTGCCTGAGTTTCCCCTCAACCCCACAATGCCAGCCCTTCCCCAAACAGCACCAGGAAAGAAAGCCTGGCACTGCCAGAGCCCCACCACCACCCCCAAGTTCCTTCCACGGGCAGCAGAAAAGTGCCAGGCCCTGTGTACTGCTCAGCAAGCTCACTGCATTTCTCTGAGGTTGATGCTGAAACTGGAATAAGCGACCTCACGTTTTTGACCCCAAAACAGAGTTTCTTTCCTGATGAAGGCCAGCTGCAGGAGCACTCCAGATCACAGTGTGCTCCCCAGCTCATCAGTGTGGAGCTGTGCAAAGTAGGGGCTACCAGGCTCACTCCAGTATGTGGAGTTGCCCAGACTTCCAGGAAGGGAAGCACTGCAGGCAATGCTGGAGGTCACACTTGCAGGCTCACTGAGAACAGCCTCAGGAGTGCCCTGTGGGGCAGACATGCACCACTACACATCTCAGCTGTGACCACAGGGATGGTGGTGGTGGGGACACAGCCTGGGTCTGCACTCTCTTGGCACTGATTAGATCTCCACAACCTCAGGCGTGGGACTTGTCACTCACTCCCTGCAAGAGTAAACATTGCAATGGTACCTGAGCCCCACCTGGGTGTGCTCCAAAGCTGCCTATGGTGGCAGAGCCCGTGCCACCCAGGCTTCCCACCGGCATCTTCCCTCCAGCTGCTAGAGCCTGCTGCCACCTCTAGCCGTGTAAAAAACTGGCTGAGGCAAAGGCCACCCCTGGCTTTCCTCTCCCGGCAAACTGACCAACTGCAGCTTGCTTCTCTCCTGCAGATATGTCATTCTTCTGGCTGGAAAAGCTGCTGAAATGGCCGTGTCCAGTGCATGTCCCTGTCCCCACTCCCAATGGAGGCAATGGCTCAAAGATTTACACCAGCTAAAAGTTTTGAGGCATGTCTCCTGAAAGCAAATTTATTTTTATTCCAGAAGGTATTAATAATAGAAAAGCCTGGGTTCTGTTGGCTGATCTCTTTACTTTTTCTCTGGTCATTTATTGCAGCTCCATTCATTTGTTCCTCTGATTTCAATTTCTGTTCTTGTTTCATTTTGATTCTAGTTTCCTCAAATATTATGCACATAATTTAAGTAGCAGTATTCAAAAAAAACAACCTGGAAGTCACCTGTGTAACCCAGAAGCTACGAAAGGATGCAAAATGCATAGAGCACGAAGAATGAGCAAAAAATACTGACATTTTTATTCTATTTTCTTTCAGTGTTGTATAGGGAATTTTGTATTTCTCATGTTATTAAAAAAAATTAGATATAGGAAGGGTTCTGAAAATATACTTTGAAAGTATAAAGAAACTGGAAGACTATCTATAAGAAGACAGACTGTAAAGATTTACAGAGAGAAATGAAAAAGATGATATGCAGTAGGTATATCTAATAATGGATTTTTAGAAAAAGTAATTCAATATATCCTTTTTCCATACTATAAAGGAAAGATGCTACCCCTTTGGACTAGAATTTCTTTCAAGGCTTGGTGAAAGTCTATTTATTAATTTAAATTGTCAAATTTTCAGAAAGTAATTGCATAGGTTTAAAAGTATTTCAGAATAAACATCCACACATTATTCTTGGTGTATTATTAAAGAATTGATTGCTTTATATTCTTCATCTTGAAATATCTTGCTTACCTCTGGAACATCTACTATTATCAGCTTCATTGCCAGTAGCTGGACTAGGCTGACCAAGAATAGAAATGCTGAGGTTTCTGTAACTGTACAGATTTCTCCAGGTCCAAGTGAGAAGAGTAAACCACCTATTTATTCTTAAATGCAGTAGTTTATTACCTGGAGCACTTGATTTAAAAATACATAACATTCTGCATGTCAAATATTGCAAACTAAAAAAGTAGAAAAAAAGAGGCTACTGAAACTAAGACAAGGTTAATAAATCTTTTTAATGCTTGAATAGCTAACAAGGAAGGGCATGCAAGGACAGACTTAGTGATATAATCATTACCAAAAAAGGATTTTGTGTCACCTACTACAGAAGTGTAGAATTTAAAACATTTGAAATTATTGCCTGAACACGAATTTCCTTGGGCCAAAATACCATATTTCTGGTAATTGCTTCATGCCATTATCTGCAATCACAAATTATTTCACTCTGCCATTCACATGAAAATAATCCAAGGACTGTTGATGCAAGTTTGAACCTATTTTTTCTCTGGGCAGTCACTTTCAGGTGAATGTTGTAGAACAGCATTTTTCACTGCCAGGTTCCCTCAACCAAATGGCTCTGTCAGGCTACGGCACGGAGGATTAGAAAAGATGTGGTAGAACCCTCTGTTTACAGCTTTTAATGGTTCCTTTACTTCTACAAATTAGCACTGTTTATAACTGAAGGTAATTATTTCCTCCTCACATCACAGTTTTAAGGGTCCCCCATTTTAAGAATCATCAGATCTCACTGCTGGAAGAGGCAGTCATGGAGTTTTCCTCACCCAAACCAAAAGTTACTGTATCAGAGAGAAATTGCCACCTACATTGATATAATATAGTTCTCCCTAAAATGAGCCTTCAGAGCATCATTTCTGTACAAAACTTGCACAAAGTAATCAAGATGAAACTTCTGTTAATTGCCTAAGCTATCTAAAGTTCCCCAGTAATTTGACAAGCTGCAATTAGCTGCATATTTTCCAGAGGGACACTTTGAGAAGGAAAACAAGGCGGGGGGAATGAGGAATCCTGTGGAAATGCGAGATTCCAGTGACTTGCATTTTCTTGTATTTATGGCTATAACCCTACAAACGTAGTTAGAGATTTTGTTATTTGCCTGTGACAAAAGCCTGTGTGTGCCATAACAGAGCCAGTCTTTGGAGCCCTGTTTGAAGCCCTGCCGGGCAGGCAGCCATGGCACCAAGCTCCAGAGCTGCCCAGGGAGCCAAAGGCTTGGCAGCAAGGCCTGGGCAGTGGGCTACCACAGTTACATTGCCACCTGTCTCAAGCCAGGTTGGGCATGTCCATATGAACATCAGGAGCAGTTTTGGCAAGAGAGCAGATGTGGCTGCACGGCTCCATTTTTTTCACTTTAAAAGCACACTTGAGCTACAAAGGCTGGAGCTGAAAGCATGGATCTTTTCTGACCATGCATGAAAGTCAGCATAAGGCAGAAGTTATTGAATCCACATGTGAAATTGAGCCCATTTCTTTGTGAGCTGTTTGGATTATTACAGAAGTAGTCCACCAGGTAGAGCACGCCACAGACAGGGCTGTAGATTATATGGTAACCTGCCAGCCCATGCCCATGATGCAGAGAGAGGGGCTGTGGTAGAACAACCTTCTCACAGAAGGCTGTGGGTGCTCATTACAAAGCCAGCAGTAGCTCCACATGCTCCTTTGAGAACAGCCCAGTGAAAATCCAGGATTTGTTCCCTATGCACTCAGGTACCAAGGTAAGTTTCTTGGCAAAGGAAATCACATTTTTCTGAAAAAGAGTTACGATCTCATTACCAAGGGTGGGAGATTTTCTTTGATTTTGGCTTTTTTTTTCCCCCATTTGTTCAAAGCAGAAATCAAATGGACAGGTTTAATAATTATAGGCAGTGTGCTTTGGCAAGATCAGTATCTCTTTTCAAGTAGTGGCAGCTGAATATAGTAGGCAATTCTAAACCTCCTACCCCAGAGTGGGTAATCTCTGTCTTCCCTTTCTGTGTATTTCCTCAACTGCCAAGTACTAAACAAACATAGAAGGAATGCTGTCAGGTCACACTGAGACCTGAAAATTTAGAATTTCTATCTACCAGCATGAACAAGACGCTGCAGACAACAAAAACCTTTGCTTTTACCTCTATATAATAAAAAAAAACCCTAGTTAACATGTAAGGTAGAAACCTCCATATTTCAGTGTTGCAGAGGTTCATCTCTGCACATGTTCACTTGTGCAATTGAGTAAATTGCCAAAGAGAATTTAGGTCTCTCACTGTTGCTAGAGGTGAGGGAATTGGGCGAGAGGGGGGAAGAATACAAAAAGGAAAGGTAAATTACATTTTTTTTAAATCCCTCCATGTTTCAACCTGGGGAGTTTGATTTAATGTGGTAGGTGTTCTTGGAAGTGAGCATTCCAGATTTCATGTGCTTTTTTGAGCTTTAATTAAATAATTTGAAAAAGAATACCATATGTGCACAGACTTCTCAAGGGATAAGCATGAAAATTTCTACATTGATATTTGCAGACTGTTGAACTCATACCAGCATGGAAGGAGGCTTAGGGATTTTTCATTTCTTCCAAATAACTGCCTGAGCAGCTAGGAAACTAAGTGGGCATCTAGTAATCTTTGTCACATTCTCCAAGGTTAAAGTTCCCCAACAAAGAAGCTGCTGCATTACTGAGAAATTTTGCCAGAAAGAAAATAAACCTTTATGAGTGTTTTTGTTCTCACATAGTAATAATAAAAAAACATTAAAGCACACATAATGCAGCAGCCAGTACCTATGCTAGCTGTGCAATAAAAAGCAAAAGGAGCCCAGAAGAACAAAGGGAAGGCGTGAATAAGTGCTACCACAGGCATCAGGTGGAGGGGGCACATCTGTACCCTGAGTGACTCACCCAGCTTGTTTTTATATACATCAACCACGAGACAAACTCCACTGTTATGTGCTGCTTTGATAATACGTAATTAGTTGGTGATTTAGCAACCATCAAAAAAAAAAAAATAGGACAGTAATCATGACAGGGCAAAAGAATGAAACACCACAAAAAGGAGCTGAATTAGCCCCTGCAGCCAGCAATTTTTTGAGCTCTTTGGGTAGTTTGTCAGACTGTAACAATAGAAGTGATTTTGGAAATAGGAGCAGTTGATAAAGTGGCAGTGCTGCTGATTGACATCCCTCTTCCAAACTAAGGAAATGCCTGTGAATCTGTAGTGTAGAACTCTCTTAAAAATGTATTAAAACCTGAGTAACTACTGCAAGTGGTGTTTCTCTGATCAGAAGGATGAGGTGACACCTACACAAAGAGGGGTACAAGGAGACAGGAGACAACCAGATCTGAGTTTTAATTCTGATAGAAACTCACAGCTCTCTCATCAAAAAGAAAGCTCCTCTCTATGCCTTCTGCTGAATAAAAAGAGAAGCATTAAAACTAACAAAAATGAATCCCAGTCCTCACTGCAGCCCGTGTGGAACAGGCCATTAGCATCAACTGATGTAAATATAGGCTGAATTCTAATATTAAAAAGAGAGGAAATATTTTCTGTTAGGAAAAAAGCACTGGAATTAGCCTTTGTATTCGTTAGAGGTACATATTACAGGGATTATGCATTTATTAAAATATGTAATACAACTGAAGTTTTAGGGAAAGGCTCTGAGGGCTTACAATATGACCCCATTTTTTTAGTTTGTGATCTCTGGGATCACAGACTGGGAAGAGAACTTTTACCCAGTCACTTTATCATTCATCTCAGCTGCCTCTCTGCCACAGAGGAAATTCATTCCAAAAAAAGCTAACCTGAAGGCTCCAACTTAACTTGCTGCTCTATATTTATGCTTAGTATGTTCCCTTATAGAAAACTATTTTTGAACAAGCATTTTATATACAACTGCAATTTCCTTTGCAAAACTTTGTGCAGGAGAAATAACAGCATCATGTTTGGAACTTTAGGACTCAATATGGGCCCAGTCTTGTGTTTAGTTTGGGGTTTTTTCCAGCTAAGCTCTACAAAGCAAGAGACCAACTCAAGTTTTATTAAAATATAAAAATGGTGCTCTGGAGTTGGAGGCAATCCTAAACTTCCAAGTAGCTCAGATATTATCTCAGAATTTTGCCCTTTTGCCCTCAAAACAATCCCAGATTATGGGATCTCTAAGTTGGAGATGGTTTTATATTTAACATTTCTTAACTTCCGGTGCATTCTAGCTTAAATTAAATAGTAAACTCAATTTAAGAGCTTCAATGTGGAAGTTAAATTTTGATTAAAATTATCATAATCAAAAGATCTGTCAAAGCAGGCTTCTCTTTTACTGGCTCACTTTAATCTTGAGTTTTCACTTAAATAAAGAAATGATTAAAAGCCCATACTTTCCTAACTCTGAAGGAACTTCATTAGAATGAAAATTACTGGTCCAAAGTCTATTCTCCTTCGGCTATTATTGCTTGGGCACAAATTCTCCTTACACTTCTTCAGTCACCGTCCTCTCTAGTGTTCTGCACAGTTTTGGAAAAAAAAATACACATATATATATCCACAAAAAAAAAAAAATTGAAATCTAAACATTATTTTTACTGTTAATAAAAAGGGAAATACACAATACCTTAAATCTCAAATATTAAATCAGTTGTAGTTATGAGATGAGTTGTTATTGTCACCCCAGTTGCACAGACAAGAGCCATGGGTCAGTGGTGTAATAACTTGTTCAAAGGGAGAAGCAAGTGTGTGTGCACTCATGGTAACTAGAAGGGAGAGAATCTGAGATGCACAATTTCTTCCACAGTGCTGACAGAATGTTGTCTACCATGACAAATAAAAATGGAAAAAAAATATGAACTTTACATTTGAAAATTGGGCACACATGATGCCAAATCAGTAAGTTTCAGGCAGGAAGCACACTGCCCTTTTGGTCATGTGTTGATCCTTTGGCATTTTAACATCTAGCAGTGACTCTGGAAATAAAAATCAAGAGGATTAAAGAACGATAACAAAATCAAAAATGGTACCGTGAAAATATAAGACTAAAATACAGTTTTGAAAAAAAAAATGACTTATATGCAGATTGCATATAAAATGTAAGATTTTATGGTAAATTTCATATTGATAAAGATTGTTATACAAAGTATATGAAAACAAAGATTCCTGTGGAGAAGCTGTCTGGTTCATTTCTAAGACATAAAACAAGAACTTCTAAAATGTAGCTGAGGTGATGAGACACACATTACGTTTTTATTTCCTAATTTTGCTGACAGACAGTATTGACACCACTTGTTGCCAAGTTGTTCTGGAGTTTATTTTTCCCAAACAGCTACTTTTAAAAAAACTCTTTTGAATGTTGAGAGCACTCCATAGAATAATGGCATGGTGCAATCTTGAAACCTCTGCCTCACCAAAGATAATGGCAGTTCCCCCAACAGCAGTCAGCTGTGCTCCTGCTATTTAGTGATATGTATCCGTATGATGCATTTGAGTCTATTGAGGTACCTATTTCTGTGGCTTTCAAAGCACAATATTCTTGTGATTTAAAAATCTTTTTTCAAATGATACTTGATGTGTAAGAGTGCATTTGAGCCCTGTTATACCACATTGCAAGGCTCATCCTTGAAGAAAGCACTACAAATCTGATTGAGGGACATCTGAAAATTCAAACATGCTTTGACTTTAGGACAGAAGTTTGTATTGCTGGAAAATGACTGAAATTTAAGATTTTTAAAAACTCTGGTTATTTGGAATTATGGCACCAGCCAGCAGCATCAGCATTTCATGAGTCTTTTCCAAAAGCAGGAAACCCCTGGTTTCAAACAGGGCTGTGACCACTTCCACTTCCCTCTTCAGCTGTAGTTCTCACCACTCTTCTGCAAGTGTGAAGGAGTAAGAGAGTTCAAGAAACAGTTTATACTCATTTGTCTTAGTCACCTACTTTTTCTTTGTTTTGTTAGGTAGACACCCAGGTCTTTTTCTACTCTTCAGTTTCCTAGTGCTAAAATGTAGCTTTATATTTCCAGATATGCACAAATTTCTCTGAGAAAGACAAGAGGTGGGAAGGAAAGTTCCTGAAGCTTAAAAGTTATATGTAACATTGCATAAAATTGCTCTTTACTTTATTTTCTGGAGTTTCTGTTTGATCCTGAAAGACCTGAAATTGTCATCTGCAAATTCTGGTAAATAACTTTTGACAAACTTCTGCTTGTCAGGAGTGTCCTTTTCTGAGACTGTGCTACACTTGATGGCACTTGGGAGGCAGGGGTAGGATTTACTGAGAAATAGGATCTGAAGAAGGAAGCTAGATAACTGTCTCTGAAATGGTGGTTTCACCATAAAATAACCCAGCTCAGTGCTACATTTCTGCCTGGCTCTGGGAAAATGTGCTTTTTGAAATTCCTGGCTAACTAGACACGTGCTTTCATAGATCGTCAGAGTTCATAAACACTGTGCATTTTCATCAAGTTGGCAATTTGGTTTCATTCTGATCCAGTGCCACAGTCAATTTGTTGACTTGATTTTGATTTGATGTCTGTAATGCTCCACTTTTACTTTCGTGGAATATTAATGCTAGATTGGCTTTGATTTCATGGTTCTATTTTACTTCAAGTCTCTTAACAAAATATATTGAACTGGTCCTTCAAATGGGATTTTCAAAAGTGCCTAATCTGCACAATTTTTTCAGTATGCAGCATCACTGCAGAGTCTTTGAAGACATGGGTAAGTGTGAGCTAGCCAACCCAAAATACCAACTAGCTCTCAGTACAACAAGGAGTTTGCTCAGTACAGCACTGAGCATAACAAAAGCATCATCCAATGTAGAAGGTATTGGGGGGGGGAGGGGAAAAGCTGTTTCCTTTTGACTTTTTTTTCTTTTTTTGAGAGCAATCTTTTCCAAGAATGTCTAAGAACAGAACTTCTATGATAGTATACCATGAGCCACTCAAGGATGCTTCTGGACAGAGAAAAAGGGCGTTTGCACACCCAGACGTAGCTATCTGAAATGTCCAGCTAGAGCCCACGTGCCCCTGCACTGAGAGATGAGACAGAAGGCTGCATTCACATCCACCACTTGCAAGAACTTATTTCTTCCACTTGTCAGACACCAGTCCTCTAAGTTATATGCCTGACACTGGGTAGAGCAAATAGTCCACAGAGCATGCAGAAATGCAAATGCAATTTCTGCATTCAGCCAAGGTGCTTCTGATAGGAGGTAGGAATGGCTGAATTCTGTGGAAAACCCCTCATGGAATGTTTTGTGCCATTTCTTCATTCCACAGTCAAGGGCATGGAAGAGTGATTCAGGTCTGCATACACAGCTCCTTACATTCACCTATAACACTCATCACAGTGAGTATACTCACCATGCCAGTGGTGACGGAGCTGACAGCAGGACTGCAATTTCCCAAATCTTCACTGTGTGTTTGAACTGCGAGGCAGCCTTGTCTACACTTCTACACTGCATTTGCAAGCACCCCACGGCTAAAGTGAGGCTAATTCACAGTTCTCAACACCCTCATGCTCTCCTGTCTTGACTTGGTATTTTAAAAGATTGAGAAATGTAAATGTTCATGACCTTAAAACTGTATCATCTTTTCAATCCAGTTGCTCTTTGTCTTTCTTCAGGCTCTAAAGAGATTGGTTATTATTATGGTATTATTATGCTGAAAAGCTAAGTTAGGGCTGCCACAGGTCACCTCAGTATCAGTTAGTTTTAGTCTGGGCTTGTCACTCATCATCTGCAGCTCAGACCAAACACCCACTTCTCTGAGTCACAATTACAGAACCCCAGAATCATGGAACAGGCAAGGATGGAAGGGACAACAGTGGGTCATCTGGACCAACCTCCTTCCTCAAGCAGGGTCATCCTAGAGCACCCATGTGCATGGGATTGTGTTCAAATGGTTCTCGAATATCTCCAGTGAGGGAGACTGCACAGCCTCTCTGACAATCTGTCCCAGTGCTCAGTTAACCGCACAGTAAAGATATTCCTTAGATTCAGGTGGAAGTTCCCGTGCATCAGTTTTTGCCCATTGTCTCCTGTCCCATTCTTGGCACCTCCCTGCAGATACTCACAGACATGGATCACGTCCCCTCTCAGTGCCTCTCCTTGAGGCTGAACAGGACCAGCTCCCTCAGCCTTTCCTCATACCAGAGATGCTCCAGTGCCTCCATCATCTTTGTTACCCTCCCCTGGAGCCACCCCAGGAGCTCCGTGTCTCTCTTGTCCTGAGGAGCCCAGAACTGGACACAGCACTCCAGATGTGCCTCACCAGGGCTGGGCAGAGGGGCAGGATCACCTCCCGTGACCTTCTTGTGCTGGCATAGTCTCTGTAAATCAACTAAATAATCTCTGTGGGAAAGCAAATTCACCTGGTAAACAGAAATCACAGGAGTTAACTAATGGAGTTCATTGTAAGAAACACTTTCCCATCTCCTTTGAAAATTTGAATTTGGTATGTTCAGCTTCACTTTCCTCAAGAGCCCATCTCCTCTGCCTTCCTCCCAACATTTATCCACACTGAATTCCCAGGCCTTTTTGCTGCCCCCTTCCCAGGCTGCCTCCCCTCCCTCTCCAAGAGAATACTCTTTCCCAAAAATCTGCCATATGCATGGCCCCATCAGTCAGTGCTGCACCTCTCGTAAGTTTGTATTTTTCAGCCTCCACAGCCAAATGATTAGGTGAGAATCTTGGCTTATGGTTTTAAGTAAGTTTCCTAGACCTCATAGTAGCAAAGAGAAACTTAAAAACATGACTCAAGTGCACCCTAAAGGCTAAGAAACCTGAAGGTAATAAACCACACCCTAAACGTATTTTATTTTTAAAATCTGAGTTTTAAGTTTTTAACCAATATCAGGCTTTTCTTGTGATTTGTGAACATCTGGGATTGGCAGTGCTGCAATCTGAGCAAGCAGGTTGGAAAACATATTCCTACAATGCAGCTGCTCCCCAGGGTCCCCTTCCCACTGCTTCTACCAGACTGCATCTCCTGAAATGACCTTCTTCTGAGATGCACCAGGGACTCCCCAGGGTCACATCAGGAACCACTGCATTGCCTGACCTTCTGCTTCCCCATTGCTATCTTTGGAAAAGTTAATGAGCACGTTGGTTTTTTGAACTACCCTAGGGAGAGTAGCGTTCTTCAGGCAAGCAGAGATATCTGGAAGCAGGAAAAGAGGTGTGATCAAATCCATGTGTTTTCTGTTCTCAGAGGAGTATGTATTCAGCCTTCACCAGCAAAATCCTCCTCACTCGCCTTTCTTCTACAAAAGAATGATTCCAGGCACTCCTTCAGCTTGGTAAACATGCATAACCAGAGGTTGGATTTTTCCAAATAATAAGCTTTTGTTTCTTCTGTTGCAATTTCCAAACATAGCAGGCCCAGGATAAAGGTTTGTATAAGATTTGCCCATCAAAGATTATTGATTTCCTGCCTAACAAACATGGCATTTCACTCCAGCTGCTTGCTCTGTTTTTCCTCTGTATCTTACTCTGCTTTCAGATCCCCCTGTCATGCTAGGCAGAAGAGCCTGCCTCCATTATTTAATCTCTAGCCTCAGTAAGTGCTTACATTTTAAAGTTAAATTGATTTTTCCCTCTGTTCTGTGAACACTGTCACTTGGTCTTCTAGCCACACCAGTCCACCCACAACAGCCAACAGAATTTGCAAAGTACAAAGTATACATTTTGTAAGAAACCTGAAGAATGCTGAATTCTAATGAAACAAGGCCAATGTAATAAAAAGCACTGAAATTCAGGGCTGATGCTACTAACGTCACTGTCAGACTTAGCCCTGCTGAGATGAGAACTGCAGGGATTACTAAGCGTGTCTTCCTTCTTAATAGCTCAATTGATGGTTTCAGCAGTGATGCACAAGTTGCTGCCACGTGCCAGATAAAAATAACCAAATACAGTATGTTGACAACAGTGCTGATCATTGTGGGTTATGACAAAGAGTCTTTTAAAGGGAAAACTCATTTCCCATCTTTGGTCTACTAAGGGTTATCTGATTCATAAAACTTACCTGAAATAAATTGTTTTTTTTCATTTGTGCACAGTCTTACTGGACATGATCCATTACTAGAGGGCAATAGCAAAAAAAAATTATTTATTATTAATTATTAGTATAAATATACCAGAAAAACTAAAGCCCTGATATTTCAAGATAGGGGTTGGAGCTTAAAGTCACTGAAGTCTGTGGCTTTTGTTGTTGCTGGGTGAATAAACAAATTAGTGGAAAACATGAGGAGGCTTCATTGACAGAAACCCAGATTGGATGGAGTCACAGAAGATAGAAGATTACTTGGGGCATCTTGTCATAAAAAAGTCTAATTTCTTGATGCCCAGACAGAAAGTCTGCATTAAACAAAATCAGACACAAAAGCATATCAGAAAATTTCCTCCGCCTACCAAGGAAATGTCTAAAGTGCCATACACAAAGCACATTAAGTCATTAATGAAAGTCTTGATTATGCTACTGACCTTGAGAAAAAATGCTTTATATCTCTGAAAAAAACCAAACTCATGTGAATATGAGCAGCCCCTTCCTTCTACATATGAGCTACAGTGACCTCCTCCTTAACTCTGTGCTTTGCTAGATATAAGTGGGGATATCAGGAAATCACCTTATGACTCTGGGTCGTTGGCTACTGAGAAGAGCTTCAGTAGTAGCTACAAGAAGGTGTAAAAAGCTCTTTGAAATGGAAGCAGACAGCTGAGGTAGGGATGGGATGGGCTGGGAAGGAAAGTAAAGAGAGAAATGAGACTGCAGCCTGCTCCAGTTGCTGCTTGATCTGTGAAAATTGCAGAGCCTTTTCTTAATATATGCTTCTAGGCTAGGATTGAAACACTCAATAAAAATATACCTGGAGCTAACAGACAATTAGCTTTTATTGCTACTGCTTTTTGTCTGTCAGAACTTCTTAGATTAACTGCTTCACTTTTATTTCAGTGTTTGAACAAATGGTGCTATTACAAGCTTCTCCTCAGAACCAGTGAGGTGGTTTGTTTTGGTAGCTAAGAATACATTATACCCCACAGACTATCCTCCAAGCCCTAAAATGAATAAAAACCTTTGTACTGTGCTAGATATTACATTAAGCGGAAACTGAAAATTTTAGAAGCAAAACACCCCTGTCAAAACATGACTTCAGCAAGTATCATTGTTCAACTTCATGAGGAGCTGGGTTTCCTACAGTGAGCTTCCAACTAATTGAAATCAGTTCAAAAAATGCACACTGGGACTCCTTACAAACCATACAGGAATGCAAACCAGTGGATGCCACTATGCTGGTGAATTTGCAGTCTGCAATGCATGTTAAGATAAACAAGCTCCTCTTTTGCTATGGTTGCCCCCTCCCCCAGAGCACTGCTCTCACCTGGCGAAGAAGCAGAGCAGCATCATTTTTCTGCTAACTGGCACCAGATGCTGCTGCTCTGCAGGGATGAAAGGGACCAAAAGGAACTGGTTCTCTAGAGAGTGCTGCCAGCTTTCCCAAAGTCTGAGAGTGGCAACATATGCATATATTTTCTCATTTTTAACTTGTAACTCTTATTCTTGCAACACCAAGACAAAGAGGAAGGTGTGACCTCTCTTGCTTAAGCTGAAATGCAATAGCCATTTTTGCTCTCTCAAAGTCCCTGGTAGCTATGCTCCTTCTCTTGTTCAGAAGGCTGCCTTAGAGGAAAGCCAGGTCGTGCCTACATTTATGTGCCAAGGCTGTGATATTGGCAAGATCAAGGCCAAAACTGTGCCCACTTTTTCCCCTGGTAGAAGCTGATTCACTGAGAGCTCTGCTGTGTGCTGTGTCTGCTGTGCCACATATTGTGAAGTAAAGCCAACAGCCTGGCAAGGGATCAGTATTGAACAGAGAAATGATACAAATCACTGGGGAACTGAAATGACTCACTGACTTTGCATTCAGCTCCACACCTACAGCTTGGTGGTTATTACACTAAAAATAAATTAAAGCACTTTATATTATCTGCTTTATAAGGTAATATTAGTGACAGCTACCAGGGTGCTGTGCTTCTTCTGTAAAACTCACACTTTACAAATATTAAATTACACAATTATTTATAAACACAGTAGTTTTATAAAATAATAGAGATATGGTAAATGCAACTAAACCCATGCACTTAAGTCCAAATATAGATAAATAATGAATGAAGATGTCATCCTGTCATAAAAAAGAGTGAAAAATGAGTAACAGATTAATATTTTTTCCATGCATTTGAATATATTTATCATAAACCTTCACTGAGAATTTCTAATTATGACATGTTTACATAGGATCCTTTTTTTTTTTTTTTCAATGATTTTAGCAAATGCTTGCTTTCCCAGAAGAATAATAATTCTGGACCAGGCCAGTACTGGGTGAAATTCATAACAACCACAGTTCTGACTATAAATGAAAACAAGTGAATTCCTGACACTAAAGTTGTCAGCAGGATATTTTCTTCTCTAACAGTATTTACTTAATATTTACTTAATTTACTTAATATTTACTTTTCTAACAGTAAAATATCACCCACAACTGTGACTGAGAGTGGTTCTTAATTTGTTGAATTGGCTATCCTAGGGTTTGGGGGCATTTTAATGGGTTTTTTTCTTTTAAGATATCTAGATATTTTTTTTTTTACTTTGACCTCCACTTAAAACAGCAATAACATTTTGTTCTTCCTTTTTCCAGAGTAGCTGAATCTATTTTTTTTCCAATTATTCTTTCTGTGTGCTTTGCCTTGGATTACTCAGGGGTATGTTTCAGCTTCCACTCTACCATGCTTTAGCTTGCTTTTGTTCCTTCAAGACCCTCAGTCATCTCTCATCCAAGCTAACCTTGATCACTTTGCCTACTGCATATTTTTCATCTCAGTGTTCACTTGCTTTTCAAGAAAAGTATACATGTAAACACGTGTATGCAGAGAGGGAGCCAGAGGCACTTTAGTGTTAACCTTTTCCCTTACTAAGGTTTAACCATTTAATCCCACTTTAGTGAGGTTTTCTTGTTTTTCAGTCAGGATGGTGCAGCACTTAATCTCGTCTTCCATGAAAACCTATTATCCTCAGTCATACCTCTAATGAGGGATGAAGAATTTCCTGAAAGGAAAATCCAGCTTAAATGCCATCCTGCTTTTTACTAGATTTCTGTTAATTTATTCAAGGTGTTAATTTTTTAAATACAGAAGTTATGATTTATCACATGAAACACAATATGGATTAAAAATATCTGAATATTATTTCAGTATCTCCATGTGTCAGTGCCCAGATCTTATAACATCCTTTACTTTTGTTCCTTATAAAGAATAGGTTTCAGAAAAATATATCTGCTATTAATTCACATGGTGAAGATGGAGACAAATCTTTCACTATACTGCAGTACTCATTCTCCTTAGCTACAGCTCAGCAAACTTACAGGTTTTCATGTAGGTTTTCTGATTTCAATTTATTGAAGACTTAAGTTTTATTTGGTCTTCTTTATATCTGGTTATTTGTATTTCCCAGGTTTCCCACATTTCTGAATTCTCGTCTTTTGTCTTCTATTTCATTCTGTTGAGCAAAACTATACTTTTTGAAGAACTTCTGATTGCTTAGGAAAAATCATTTGAGCCTTGCCACTGTGTCTGGGGTGTTTGTTCTTGCCACCTTGCTTTTTGTTGTACCTATTTCTGTCAAGAAATTATTCCAGGTGGCCTTCACACTGGTTTCTAATAATTTTCACATTTTAAAGTACCTTTGTAGGATTTTTTTTACCAGATTTCCTATTACTCAAAATACTTTTCTTTAAAGCTAAGTGTTAGGGTGATAATTAATTTCTATTAACTTATTTCTTTGGAACACTCATCAGAGCTTTTTAAAGTAAGTGTCTAAATTTAGGTTGAAAAATAATTTGATTTTTCTAAAGCACTGAGCTCTCTGAAACGGAATGAAACTGCTCAGCATTTTAAAATCTTTATATTTGGAAGTAAAACTTTGCATGCCACTTATTTTTAAAGTCCTGAACCACATCATTTTAGAGAAAGAAAACAAACTTTACATGACACTCCAGATGTCCAAAACAAGCAAATAACATCCACAAAACTAGCTCTGCAGCAGCATTTTAGAAATTTTAGAGAAAGCTTGCCTGGTCTGTACATGGCTTTAGGGCCAGCTCATAAGCAAAAGCTTTACGAGCAGAAATCTGGGGACAGTATGTGCTAAAGATAACAGAGCAATTTAAATCTCTTCCTCTGGAAATATTATTAATTATCAACATTTTTACAGCATTACCATCCACAGAACATACCCAAAACCCCCAGAAATTATTTAGTGATCTGAGCCTTTCTTTCCTACCTGCCTGTACAGATTGACATACTTTCCACAGAAGCACTTGACTTCAGTTAATGAAGCTAATTCAGTTAATGAGCTATCATTCAGTAAAAGGGAAATACTTGAACAAAGATTCTGGTTTTGTCATTTTGCTATTTTTCCAGAATCTCACATAAACAAGACTGATGCAAGAAGAGCATTTGTAAAGCAATTGTAAAAGGCATCATTCTGCCACACCAAATAAGTTTTTCTGGAGCCCTACCTGGCTTTCTTCTTCAGCTTTATTATCAGTAGCTATGCCAAAAAATCATACGGCATATGAAAATAAAGGTCAAAGTGAACCAGAATTTTGGGGTTTGTTCTTAAAATAAAATAACCAAAGAGCATTTTTTTTAAGTAGATTAAACATTCAGTTCAATAGGAATCTCTGAACTGATTCCTGAGTCACTTCAACCTAGCTGTCATTTTTCCACAAGTTTCACATGCCAGTAGATTTCTTGGCACTTAAAAAAACCTTTATTTGTTCAAGAAATTCTAGAACAAGTCAAAGAAAAATATCTTAAGAAGCTGCTTCAGTATTGCACACGACTTAATCCAGGTCATTATTCTAAAGTCCCTTCCCTTAATAAATCACTTGGTTAATTATGGCTCTGCCATCACAGATAAGTGCTGTCATGCATAGGTGTTAAAGCTGCAGTTTCCCTCTGTTATTCCAAGTAACAGATTAGATAGTAATCTAATGTGAGCTATTTCAAACATAGGAAAAGGAATATTCATTTTAATTCAACAATAGCATGTTCATGTTCATCATTATTACTAGTTTGATGGCCTTCTTCCCCAACAGCCTCTTATCTTCTTGAGACAATTACCTTCTGCTGCTAAAGAGATTAAATATGTGGTGAGATGCCACTTTGAAAACTATATCAGGAGCAGTTTATTTTTTTTTTAATATTTGTTCAAATGTCAGCAAGTGTTTCCTAACAAAACCATAAAAATCTTTCAGGTAGACTTTGGTACTGAATACACAGATGCGAGCAAGTTCTCAGGGAGGGTAAATATTATGTCTTCATCTAGTCATAAGTGATTTATTCCCTCTGATGTAGCCCTGCTAAATAACCATTTCTTGGTTCCTTAGTTACTACCTGAAGTAGCAAATGATGGCTACTGCAGAAGTAGACATCAGTCCCAACAGTGAGTAACATGACAAATGGAATTACGTGGATTGACTAACTCTGAAGATAACACAAAATGGAAATTCCTACCAGAGAAGTGCTTGAAGACATGTTATCAATAATTTCCTCAGTCATTAAAAGAGCAGCATATTTAGTGCTGGCAAATCTTTTGAGAAGAGATGTAAAGCTTTTCTCAAAATATCCCATCTGAGTTCAACAGGCATGTCACTTACTTTCTTGAGCTTCTTGAGCCTATTTATAAAGCCCTCTTCCTGTGTGTCAAACCACAACAGGATCGTCACCCACACTCCAAGTCTATCTCCACAATAGTCAGAACTGGTAGTAGTATCTTCTTCAAAAAAAAAAACCCAAACCCACAGTGAATGACTTGTTAAGATCAGATGTGGCATGTTCCACAGGTGGTATGTCACATGGGTTTTTTGCCCTGCAGTCCCCAGTAGACTTGTTTGTTTGTCAATGCTTTTCCAGCAGCAGACTTAATGGAAAGTAGATCATTTCATCTTAATTCTAATAACAATTTAGGAGACATTGATATTGAAAAGATGAGATTTGGCATCAAAAGTGACCTGGAAATAACCGGTATTATAAAGCTGCCTCATATTTGTAATTTCTAAAATAAAATTCCGATCAACTGGGAAGTTAAAATACAAGACAAAGGAGGTGAGGCCAGACAAGAACTAAAAATATTTTCCTTCTTCATTTTTAGTCTATTTGCATCACACACAGCCAATCACTTTCTCTTAGGTCAAGCAGTCCCAGGTACACAAATTGCTGAGCAACACATCGCCCTTACAAAGAGCAAGCTTCCCTGTTCACATTTGGGGAATGTGCTCCTCCGATTCTAATGAGTTTAAATAATACTTTATCCATAAATTAAAATGGATGGGTTTATTCGTCACAAATATTCCAAGCGTGGGTTGCCCATCGCTTTGTGTCTTCCATACCGAACTGCATTATGGAAAATCAAGGTAAAATACGAACATCCTGCGGCAAAAGCAGGAGTGACTATGGGGCTGCTCTTGTACAGGGGTGGGTGGGCGATGCGGCACTTAGCGAGGCAGGCGTGCAGCCGTCGGCGCCATCCCACGCCCGCTCCCATTCCAGCGGGCCCAGGCCATGCCAAGGGCGTGGGTGCCATGTTGGGGCGCCGCTCCCGGCGGCGGGAGCCGCGCGCGCTGCCAGCACTAGAGGGCACTCCGGGATTAGGAAGTGCAGCCGCGCCGCGATCCCCGGGGTCAGCCGGGGCGCCCATCGCCTCTTTTTCCCAGCAGGACGCCCTTGGCGTGAGGAAAGCAATGCGCTCTCCCTGCCCAGCCCAGCCCAGGGGACGTGGGCGGTGTGGTGGTGCCAGTGAGGAGCGGAGCAGGGACACTGCGGCCGTGCCCGTGTCACCTCGGGGTGAAGCGCAGAGCTTGGGGAGAAGGGCCGTGGCTCTTCCCAAAGGAATGGTCAGTGTAGCACTTCTCATTCACTGTGCTGGGTTTCTTTCCTCATGGGGTAGTAACTATTCCTTTGGCTTTGTCTTCAAAACCTAGTTTTAAAGAAGCTCAGACTGCGACTACTCTCCCGCCTTGCAGAAAATGCCTTTGTGAATGAGCATCTCCACCTCCTCCTCAGCAAGGCAGGGAGAGCGGCACATTTCCAGACGCCTGCTTTTCCTCAGATGTTAATGAGAAAGCCGCTTAAGAAGTGTACAGCTACTGGGCTAAAATCTGAAGGAGAGGGCCGCTCGACCAGACAGTCACTTTCCAGAAGGGAGAAGGAAACCCTCGCTGAGGTTCAAAAGACATCCCATGGCTAAAACATGAGAGGAGCTCACTCCTAGTAAGCGGCACAATCCTTTTTGTGATGGGAGACTTAAACTGACCTTAAACCATCTCCAGCTGTGCTTTAGGAAGTTTAGCCTTAGTCTCAATTATGTTAATCCTAAAATATTCCCTTCATGACTAATTCATATTTTTCCTTGATATTTAATCTAATTTGCTGCTGGCTAATCCCTTTAGTTTTTTGGCCTGTTGACAAACAAAAATGACTAGTCCCTGTGCTCCTGTTCCTTCTCTCTGTGGATTATGGACACTTATTATCTCTTTCAGGTATTTCTTCAACAATATTTCAACAACTCATAGAGCATAAAAACATCTGCTAATCTTCTTCTTCCTAGTTAAGAGAGAAGATTCCAGGTGTGCAGAGATGACTGAAGGAGACACTATCAGCAAGTTTTTGGTAAAGGCTACATTCCCCATACATCTATCTGGATGAAATTTTTCTGTGTCTAAGTGCCTTTAATTACCACCTTTAATTAATAGGCTATTACTGAAATACTTCTTCCTGGAGTCTTTTCTTCCTTGCTCTTCTGGGTAATATATCAGTGTATCTCCTTCACTGCTTCTGTTGGCTTTAGTTTAACAGCTATTAAATACTTCATTAATATTTTAGGTAACACATAATATAAACCTAATGTTTAATATGATCCTTTCCAATGGCAATAGGTTTGGTTTTGATCCTGGACTATAATATTCCACAGATCCACTACAGAGAGTTTCTCAGTGACTGATATATGGAAATTTACTCAACAAAAACTGGCATGCTACGGCCACCAAGTTTCTGTTGCCTAAGACAATATCTCTTTGTCATCCTAGAGCAAGGTTTGTATTCTTTTGCTTAGAAAATACTCTGAAAATTCAGACTGCAAAAAAAGATGGCTCAGTAGTTTTTGCAGCAAGTGAGATGACAGTCCAAATTCCAGCCCAAGTTTTCATAGGCAGCCTTGGGGAGCTATTTTACCCAACCTGTATTTCTCAATTTCACTTCTATAAACTGAAGATAATGTTCCTTTCCCATCTGGGAAATGCACTGATACTAGTGAGATATTTGGATGCTATAAAAGAAGACCTAGGCAAAGCTTGTGCACAGTCAAATTATAAAAGCCCTAAAAGATAAACAAAATAAATCAGATTTAATATTCTTCAGCTCTTGTTTGCCTACCTTCAACACCGGAATTTCCCTAGACTCACTGCTATTCCCTTGTGTTGTCTTCATAACTGAAGCCTTGAGCTGGCCAGATCACTTTAACTCAGGCAAAGCTCTTTCCATGAGGTGCCTCATTGTGGTAGCTGGTTTAGGAACCCCAGCCACAGCTGGAACAAACAAAAGAGTTCCTTGGGACATGGATTTCTTTTTGGTTTGGACTAGCATGCACTAAGCAACATATAATCAAATGCAACAAAATTTTTAACCTGTTTTGAGGACATTTTAAAGAAGAAATCATTTTGAGACTGAAATGGAGAATGAGAAACTTCATCTCAACGGGCTGATTTTTGTAATACAAAACATTCTGCCTTGCAGAAGGAGAAAAGGAGAGGCATCCCCACCTGCTGCATATGGTGGCTGCTGGTGTCCTCTAACGAAATGATCCATCCCACGGGCCAAATTCTTCCAATCTTGGTCTTGCAGGTGCCACTTACACAAAAGTGCCCTGTGCTGTAGCATATCTTTGTTTAAATGAAATTTGTTAATTTAAGCATGCTACAGGGATATACACGAAGCCATCAGGGAAAAAGGAAACCATACAAGCTGAGCTTAATTTCTAAGCCCTTGTTGCACAGAATTACTGGAACACATGACTCCAAGGTTTTTCAGATAAATGTGGAGCATTCAAGCAATACAAGGCAAGTTCAGAAAGTAATGGACACGCTGCTGATGCCCTGCACATTCCCAGTGAGTGTGCACAGGGAACGTGATAGCCTTCCTGTGAATACATGTACACTGTGAATGTACAGGTCTGCCAGGTAGAATATGTGGCACTTGCAAAACTGTGCTCATGTATGCCAAAGGGCTGTATCACAGGGCTAGAAATCCCAGGTAAAATAAGCAGTTCCTCAGAGTCTTCCAAAATTTTTCATGAGAGAAGAAATAATAATTGGGAGAAAATGTGCATATATCAACCCCAGTTATCAAATATTTTATTTTGATTTCTTCAACCCCCTGGGCAGCAACCAGCTCTAAGTTACTACACTGAACTGGATGGAATCACTCACATATTGGCATGTAAATAGGTCTCTGCAGAATTCTGAGCCTGCTTTATGATTAAACTTTACTGCCAATGGCAATAAAGATGTAATTAGCATTATTGTAATAATGGCATCATCTTTTGTCTTGTTTTTTCCCACTCAGGAACTAGAAAAAGGAAACATAAAATGGTGTCAGTCTGCATGAGAAGAGTGCTGGACTTGCCAAGTTATATAGAGCACTGCAAGCATCTTCCTAGTGCAAACAAGAGCAGCTCACCATAAAATTAAGGGAACAAACACTATCCACTCAACAGCATAGAACACAATGTTGTTCTTTATTATATTATTTAAAAGGGGCAGATTTACTCGGTCATAAATTAATAATTCAGAAGGTGTAAGAAGGCACAGCCAATTAGCTGCAGTAATTTGCATTTTTATGCTCCTTCATTAGTTTTCTAAGGTTCTTCTCTCCTGTTACAGCAATGCAAATGCCATCTTCCAAAAGGTGAATAGCCAACCTGTTTTTTGTTTGCATGGTAATGAAGCCTTTTCAATTATTGAAAAACCAAACAATTTAATAATTTTTAAGACAAATTTTTGTTGCTATAATATCTCTTCCTCGGTTTTTTTTTTCAAGAAACATGCTTTTTAAATATAATTTATTTTAACCTGAGGCAGGGAGTTTATCATGTGGCTGATCTTCTGAGGTTCCTAAATTCATGCCCAGCTTAAATCATGTGAGTATCTCTCTCGAAGCAAGGTATTAAAATCCTTTCTTAATTTAGAGGCTGACAGATAACTCAGTGTATGATGTCTTTGTTTGCAGCATAGAGTCTCTTTATCCTTGGTGCAGGAGTGAATTGAGAAGGCTTTAATATATGAATTTGACTGTTAGGGGAACTTCCCTTTCCTGTGCCCATGTCCCAGATGTCTGCTGGCACAAGTACCTTCAAAAGCTTCCTGCAGCCTGCCCCAGGGATTTCCCTTTTGGTCATTACTATCTATGGGCACAGTCTTGCTAAAGTTGACATCTTTAGCTTCTGAGAAATACTCCTGAGGCCAGCAAGGTTAAAGTCTTCCTGCAGGCATACCTGAAGTCCTGGTCAGCAGAGTGCTGCAGGGCAGCTGTGCTTACTTGGTCTCTGCCTTCCCATGCAGGGCACCAGCAAATCCCACTGGCTTCCCAGAGGGCTGTTCCTAACCTGCAGCTGGCCTGACACGTACTTATTTTTCCATTTTTACTCTGGTATTTTCCTTTCCAAATGCTTTCCATGTGAGGCCATTTCATTTTATTTTTATAATTATTTTATTTTTAATATGGCCCCTCATTCCAGATGTAGATAGTACATACACACACTCAAACACACGTAAAAGTGAAGTAATGCTGAGGCTGCACATTTATAGAAATGTATCTGAGGCAGAGGGTAACCCAGGAGAACTATACAAATATTTCAGAGGTGGGTACTAATCTTAAAAAAAAAATAAATAAATAAAATGGGGTGGAAGGGAAGGGAAAAAAAAAATTAAAACCTGGAGAATAAAACAAAGATATGGTATGTTTTCTGAGGCAACCTCTGAAGGGACTTGGGTGTTCAGGTTACCATGATTGCTATCAGTTGGCTGAATTCAGGAGACGTGCTCTTCTCTGTTTACATCAGCTGAATGCTTGTCTTTTGGGATGTTGGTCTTTTTAGGGACAACCTGCAGCAGTGCTTTCTCCCAAGGAACACAGCACCACTCCTCAGCCCACTGTAATCCACTCCGTCCTGTTCCCTTGTTGCTTGAGCCTTTCTTTCTTTTAGCAGAGATGTTCAAACTGCATAGATCATATTGGAATGTTGTGCCAGCCAAGAACATACAAGAAGGCCCAGTTTTTGTCACTGTGCAGAAAGCATGCCTGTAACACAGACCAAATGACCGACCATACAAGAAGCAGGGTGTGTTGGTGTGGATTAAAAGGCTTTCCTCCTTTTTTTGTTAACTTCTTGGTGAAGGCTGCATGTGAAGGCCAGGCTCTGAATCACTTCAAGCAGGAAGGGCAAGGTGGCAGAGGAGTGGGTGGCTGAATCAGCTCCAATACTCAAAGGCAAGTGACATTATGCCCGTGGGTATAATGAGATGACACTGGTGCCAGCAGGTGCAATGAGAAAGAAGAAACAAAATGTCTTGAGGCAATATGTAATTTAAAGTAGAACTGGCCAAAACTAAAATAACCAAAACTTTGCAAACTATATAAATAAAGAAATCTTTGGTATGAAGTATTAAAGAGAAGATTTCCTAACATCATAGTAGCAGCAGCAGTCTGTCTATGCTCTTACTCCAGCCCCTCCATTACCTCCTCCCCTCGTCCCCAAGCCCAGCCCCAACACTTCTCCTGCATGACCCCATGCAAGGGCACAAGGGCAGGCTGGGGCTGTGGGCTGTATTCCTACAGCAGGACCTCCTCTCTTGCAGAATTAACCTCTAGAGCTGCAGTGCTTTGTGCTTTCCTCTTCCTACGTGGACAGAGATGGGGGTTTCTGAACATGCTTATTTGGAGACAAAAGACCAGATTTTGTGATCTAGGTGAATTTCTGTTCTTTATGTCAAACAGAAAAATCAATCTTTTATGACTTAGTGGAGAACTTAAAGCTTTCGTATCTTATATGTCTGCTATTTTGCTCATAAATTAGAATTGTTTGCAAAGTACATTTAAAAAAAATCACTAAGACCTTATTGCAGATCATCTCAACAAAATGACATGATCACTTCATATCTTTAACTGAAATACATTAATATCAGAAGGGTTCTGTTGATTATTTAATGTAACCTCTTACATCACACATCTACAGGACTCCCCTAAATGAATTTCTGTATCAAGACCAATAGTGTAGCTATGTCAGAATAAAAACCGACCATGGTTTCAGATTTTCTTTTCAGACAAAGCCCACTGCAGGCTACAGTAAGTTTTTCCAGTAATCAGTTCCCTTCTCTGAGGTAAATTACTTAAAGGCCAAATTCCTCTAATTCCAGACAATGGATTTTGCTAGTCTTTTCCAGAGAAATTAGAGATGCCTTTGTACCATTTTTCTGTTCTTTAGCCTTTGAACTGTAGTCCCTCATTTCCAGCATATTTTCCAGTCCCTTAAGCTCAACCAGAGTTGCTATCAAACCCTTCTTTCTAAAGAAAACCAAATAAATAGTAACGTTTTAAAAAAAATTAGAAAGAAGACGAAAATCCTTTTCCACGGGGCAGGACTAGCAGTGATGAAGCACGGTGGCAGGCTGCTGCACCCCAGCAGTGGCACTTGGGAGCAGCTGTGCAGCGCCTTTCTCCTCTAGCAGCGGCACAAAGCCCCAGACTTCCCTTGCCAAGGGGCTACGGCCTGTGCAGCACTTTCCCTTTCCCCTCACAGTAAATCTTCACCTGAATAAGGCAAGTTCTCTGCTTTTACTCATATTCTCCTCATTATAGTCCAATGATCATTTTAGCACTTTGGCCGTGGCGCACCACGGGAGCTCCACGTGTATCTGATTATCCATTATAAAATCAAATCCCTTTCAGTCCCTACTTCCCAGCATGGAGTCTTTTCCACCCTACAAGCGTGGCTCACACTGTTCACCACTGCACAGGCTTCCAAAAAAATAACTTGTTCCATTTTGTAAAGAAAGTCAGATTGCTCTGTCATTCACCAGCCTCATTTATCATTTAATCCTCCACTAGTTTCAGTGGTATAAGAAAACTTCATGAAGGAAATGTCATGTTTTCTTGTCTCATTAAGAAAGATAAGGTGTGAGGGAGATGAACCTCATGAGAACCAAAACCTCACCATGATGTCTCCTTATTTGCAGTTATACTTAAATATATTTATATTTTTAATAAAATTCGTAGGTGTTAGGTTGATTTTCTATTCCTTTATTTTCTTAACAAAATGTCTTCTGGCACAAGTGAGAGCATATCCCTTAAAAACTTTATTACATCAACAATGCTATCTAGATTGAAAAGAACTTGTAATCTTATCAAAAGATGGGATCAAATTAGTGTGACAAAAATTATTTTTGTGAAACTAATGTTGATGGGCATTAATTGTATTTAAGCACTCTCATCTTGATAGGCCCTTTAATTTCGTGAGTTAGTCCTGTTAGCATTTTTAAATATCAGTACACTTTAAATTTTTCCCAACTTGAAAATTCCCACTTTTCAACCCTGCAATCACAAAAATAAAATGCCTATGAGGGTCTTTTACTAGTTCTTTTAAAACTATCAGATGAAAGTTAATTAGACATGCAGATTTTAAAATGTCTCATTTAAACAAACTGCTATGTAACTGGTTAGAATTAAAAGGATTGCATCATCATGTCATATGACTCTGCCATCTGGCTTTCCCCAAATGCAGACTCCAAGTGACTGAGATTCTGCTTCTCATGAATTCTTGTCAGTTCTGCTATCATCATACAGTCACAGAGCAATAAAATTATCGGAATTCCCAACACAACTGGGAACTCCTTTCTCTGCCTTTCCATTCTTAGATCTGATAACCATAGAGATTTGTGTTTAACATTTTGCTTCCACCATCTACTTCCTAAAATCCAAGAGACTTGTTACTATGATTGCGCCAGCTAATTTTTTCATGTTTCACTATGATTTAGAGATGGTTTTCATTTTATTTTGACCCATACTGTTCTTTTCTTCAGTCAATGTAACAACATCATTCTGAAATGTGCAATTTGGGCATCTACTAAAATGTCATTCAGCAATCAACAATTATATTTCTCATGTTTCCGTTTACATTTTTCTCCAGTTGATGGTCCCAATATTATTTTCAGCTTCATTAAATTGTCTTTTTCGACCCCCTGAGAATATGTATTCTTGGCAGAATTCACAACAAAATGGAATCAAGATAAAATCAGTTTCATCTATTTTTTCAGTTCCATGATTAACTCTTCACTTCGTAAGGTCTTGAATAGAGTTTTGCCCCATTAGAAACAATTTTTGTTTATATAGGAAATTGTTATGCATAAAATTTTAAAAATTCAAAGGCTGCCTTAAAATCAGCAACTTCCATCATGTCTTTCGAACTGATGCCAACCCATAAAAAATATTTGTTCTTGCTACATATTGTAGCTTAATGGTTGCACAGCCAATTTTCTTATTCTCTAGTGTGTTTGTGCATTTCTAGCAGACAAAGCTAGCAAACTTTCTTATGCTTTGATCCTACAGAATCCTTCTCTTTTTTTATCCACGGCCTGTAATTTGAACTCGAGCGAGGCCATTTTAAGACAGAATCTCAACATTATTACAGCCAATATTTTTAACATTATCAACATTATCAAACAACTATTTGTTTTCAGAACATCTAGCTTTATGCTAATTATTGAGAAAATTCCACTGTGTATATAGCACATAATAAATGAAATGCTGTATATACTGGAATCAAATGAGTTGTAATTAATCTCTGTTATTAAATATTTTTAAATTTCACCGTTATGGCTATATTTGCCATAGACAATTTCAGGTAACTTAAATTAAACCAGTGTGAAATTCCAGGAAAAGCAGATATTCCCTATTTTTTCTCTACATTTCATTTTATTACAATCCTTCTACAGGTTATAATGAGTATGAAATATGACTGAGTCTAGACAAATGTGTTAAGGCCTTCTATTAGCAAATTTCTTGGTACAGCTGTCATTATTTTTTTTTAAGTTGCTATGGAGACTTACAAGTTTGAGGCATCACTGTTTCGATGCTTTTCCATAGCAATACTGCTTTGGCTCCAGTGCACACCTCAAAACAACCATGAATGTCCTCCAAGATAATTTATGCCCAGTTGAACATACTAAGCTCAACTACTATGTTCTAAACAACTGAAGTATCTACACAGCTGCCTAGAATGCAGCAGCTGCCTAGATTGCAGCAGCAATTGGATGTGAAAAAGGACTGACCTACTTGCTAAAGCTGTTGTTAGAATAAATTTCATAACTGAGATTTCAGTAAAATAAAAGTTAAAAATACATAGCTGGGAGATAATAGGAAAGGCAGACTATTTTGTCAAAATATTTTTTTCCCATGTTTTAGATTTTATATCTTAAGGTGAGATCACCCCTGGTAAACTCTGAGAAGTTACTAAATTTTTCAGGTTTTTTTTTTTTTTCCTCTTTATGCTTAAACAGAAATTACTATTTTCCTTTTCCTTTTTAGCTAATTGCTGCTTTATGAAATTGTGGAAGTAATAAATTTTAAGAATTATGTAGCTCAATGGCAATAGTGTCAAATGACAAAAATACCAAACTACCTTTATATGGACAAAGCCTGTAGCTATTATATGGATCAATGAAGACCTCTCACTGCAGACATGTAAAATACTCAGAACCTGGTATGTCTTTCACCAGCTGTGCAGAAATATAAGCAGCCAGGAGTGACTGGTTTTACATCAGTGGAAGTCACAGGAAATATAGGAAGTCACTCCAGCCTGGGAGTGAGGAAGAACTCACCTTTCAGAAGTGCTGGGCAGGGGCAAAAATACACTGAAAAGTTTACTTCCCACCATTTATTTTCACTGATGCTTCTCAGCCTTTTGTTGCAGCCTCCACCCCTTTGCATGATGAACCCAATAACAGCCTTCTAGAGACAAAAAAAAGGAGAGTAGTTCAAGTGAAAATCAAAAGCAAAGTCAGTCAAAGCAATTTTTGCCATTGCAGTGATACTTGAGACTGCTGTTGAGTAAATCAAATAACTGATTCATTAAATGAAAAGGCCACAGAAAAGTTACTTCTGCTGACAAAGAGATCGAGGTTCTCCCTCAACCATTCAGCCCCATGATTTCCAGACTCTTGGTGAGCAGCAGCAGAGGATCAGCCCTTGAGTGGGGTTCTAAAGCAAGACCAGCCCTGTTCCCTCTTATTTCTCATCATCACCACCATCCACACACCTGGATGGCCTTTCTGCAGCTCTCACATTACTCAAGACTATAGCTGGATGTTTTTCAAATGTGTAGCTTTTCTTTTTTTATCAGTTTACTGAAGTTTATTAATAAAAGAAAAAGTAATACCAAGAATAAAAGCCCCTTCTGTGTTTCTCTTAACAATTTTATTTCATTGTTTGGAAGGAGCACCTGGAGACACTTCAGTTTTTTTAAATGTGTTCTGTTTTTTTTATTTTCCTAACATTTTGCACTGAGAGTTAATTTTGTTTGCAGGTATTTTGCTTGCATTGCTAATAAATTTTCTATTAACATACCCCTTTGTAGGCACATCCAGACCACAGGATGCTCACCTAAGAACTTCTTTACAATAAAATTGCTGCATGGTGTGTATAACTTTAAGTTTTCACCTCAATAACATATCTTTCTGTTGGAAAAAAAAAATAGAAAAGCATTTTTCTTCAAACAGCCTGCACTCTCTGCATGCTAGAGATACTGGCTTATGGCAAGCCTGCACTGGGTTGCAAGCCTCTGCTTGGATTTTGAACTAGTGACTAACCGAGTGGCCAAACTGGTTCTGTGGACACAGATGTGTAAGTTAATTAAATTCTGTGACAAGGAAGCAGAACAGCACTTTCATTTATAACCATGTGGAAAAGTCTTATCAGAGTATGACATACAGCTTAATATTTTCTGTAAACAAGTTTACATGGAACACCTCTATTGCACTGCAGGAGAGCAAAGATGCAAGATTGCAGCACCTGGTGTAAATGGGCATGTACAGAGTATGCACAGGACCAGTACACATTGTCATTTCCTTAGTACAGAGTGTGTTGGCAACATAGAGCAGAACATGCAGCAAGTCAGTCAGTGTGCTTTGATACCACAGATATGAGACTTTTTGGTGTGGAGAATGAAAACAGTCTGTATTTTAAGGTTAAGGGTGGACTTGTTCCCCCAGTCATCTTAGTTGTTTATATATGGACATCAAAATGACCAAAGTGTGTCAGACTACATATTTGTCTATTCTAATTGCCTAAAATGGTCCCTTTAAATTCATCAAACCACCCTCTAAAGCTGTGATAATGTGGGAAAATTTTGCTTGCGTAAGAAATGTTTTATTTTGAATAAAAATAGTCTGTGATACATGACAATAATAGCACAGTTAAGTCTGAAGTATCTATCCATTCAAACACTATTAAGAAATGAAGAGTGGGCTTTTGCTATTTTTCCAGCCTCTCAAAAGAAAAGAAAAATCAACAGAGTTACAGTATGTAAAATGGTAATTATAAGACTTGAAAATAATTCTAGCTTTCTGATGAATTTTTTCCTAGCTCAGGATTACAAAAGCTTTCTACTTAAAAAGTGGATTGCATTTGCTGCTGAGAAAAAGTGTTCTTGTCATCACTCAAATTTCTCAGGAGAAATATCCCAGAAATGGACATATGAACACTTATTTCTGTCCAGCAGCTAAAACTCGAACTTTGCAAGGAAATTTTTAATAACTCATGTGACTGAATTCATACAAGCAAGCCAGAGGCAGCTGTGAAAAACACTCTCATACAGAACTGATCTGGGGCTATGAACTGTTATTGCCCCCATGTGATTGATCCCTATAGGCACACATGGACTTTCCCCTCCCCGACACTGCTGTGTCCCCAAAGGAAACAGGCATAAATTGAATGAGATTAATCAGCCTGTTTCACAGAGAACTCAGTGAGACCTCCATGCAAAGGGAAATGTGCCTTTAATCTATCTGAGCCGAGTGTGATTAAGAAGCATGAAGAAACGGCTAAAACTCTGGGGTAATGGTATTTGAGTGAAGGTATTACTCTGCTTTCACACCCTGACTTTTGACTATTTAACTGTGTAATTTTATGTTTGCATAGTACATTGCAGGAGAACATGTACTGACACTGGCTATCAGCAAGGAATATAGCTAGGACCAATGAACAAAAGAGTTGTAACTCGCTGCTACGGCTCATTTGGAGTCCATCTACTGAATATGTGGGACCTGATTTCATAGCAGTTATCTCAGGAGACACCTGAGAGCCCCCGGGCTTGGAAATGAGGGCCGAGCTCTGCCCAGGATGAGGGTGTACCTGTGGGCATTCTGCCTTCTCACAGCTGACCTCCACCGGCAACAAAGCCCACTGCTGACTGACAGCCAAAATGAGAGATCAATCACAACAAGCTGTGCAAATCCTCAATCCTACCCTTTCTTACAGGGAAAAAAAAAAGAACAAAACTAACACAAAATTACTAAAACTCCAGTAAGATGAACAGAATAGTTCCAGACTCAATAAAATTGTTCAGCATGTGGCTTGGGTTTTTTTGTCATCTGACATCTTCATATTAAAAGACTGACATCTTCACTTATGTCAATCTTTTGTTCCATTTTGATTTTTCATACAGAAAATCACTTACATAAAAATCAGTATTAATAGGAAAAAAAAGGCTTGCCAAAACCCACCTAGCCTTCTTTTTCAAAACAGTTAAAATTATTTTTAGCTCGGTTTGGATCATCTTTTACAATATCTGTCAAAAGAAACTGTAACCAAATTCTCCTCCATTTCAGAATCTGTACAGAAGAACCAAACTCCTTATGTAATGGTTAGACTTGGTTTATCTTTATTCTAGATTCTCTTCACAGGCAAAAAAGATGTTGAAATACAGCCTTCCTTAAACTAAAAATGGATGGAAAATGCAGATAAGCATCTAATAACTAATGCCCAATGACGTCCAGATACATAATTCTAAGGACAGGGGAAAGATCCTTTTACTCTTCATTTCAGGTCCAGGTAGCACTTCATACTGCACCTGACACAGGGGTATTTTGAATTGTGAATTGTGTATTTCAGCTCCCTGTGGTGATGCCATGCACTTTGTAGCATTATTACTGAGGAGCAAATGGGGAGCCAGAGGCTGCACCTTTTGCAGAACAAGAGGTGAAACCAATCCATCCATTTCTCCCTTGAACCAAGCAGCCACAGCACCTCAGGATAGGCTCTGTCTAACGTAGCCGTGAAGCAATTCCTGAAGCTGCAACTCAGTGTTAGTTCTTTTTCTCAAGTAGATGAACCTTAGACTATAAAATCCTACTGTTCCTGCCAGCTAACGTAGGAAATCCTTTCCTTTAAGTCAGTGGTGTCTGTGCACTGAAATTGAAAGTCTGGATCCAAACACAGCAGATGACTCACTTGGGAAGCTGCTACAACCACACTTAGCAGCACTTGTAATACCAGCCACCTTCCTTTTTCTGGAAAAAAAATCCCAACATTTTACCTGCAAAACAGAAAGCAGATTCTCCTTCATTTGTGTTACTGAGTTGTATATTCACTGTTGTCTTTTTCCTGCATAGTGGAGTTTATTACTTTAAACTCTGAAGGTGAAAGAGTAAGAAGTCATCCCCTCACCCGTGCTATGAATACATATTAGATTAAGTGCAAATATAATTATTACAGTGGATGTGCATTTGGTTTGTATTAATTATACCTCTGTACATCTGCCACCCAGTTAGCTCCCAATATAGCCACACAGCTCCAGCAGGTTTACACAACTGAAAGGAGAAAATAAATCATCGCTCTAATGAGAGTTCAAAACTCCGTTAAAGAATTTGCTGGAAGAAATATGAAAATAATTAAATCTGGAACAACTCTGGAATAAAAGAGAATATTTCAGTATGTATTGAAACATGACCTAAAAATGCCAGTAAAACACTCTTTTTTTTTTTTCTATTATTTGAACTGTGAGAAGTCTCTGTACTCTCTAGAGTAACAGTAAGTTTTCACTCACGGTAAAATCACAGAATGTGGATTTTTCAGTGTGCTATATTTTGTGTTACTGAACCTCAGATTTTTTAATTGTCAGTTTCATTTATAAAATGCCAGAATCTATGAAAAATGTTCAAAATATCAACATTTTTCCTTTAACTATGGGACCTCAAGAGCACTAACTAATCAATAGTCAATCTCTCTGACCAAGATCTTATCACTGGAGAGAGTGTGTGTTCTAAGATATTAGTACAGGCTGTTTCTAATCAGCTTAGCTTCAGGAGAATATAGAGATGGAGGAAAAGGGAGGGATTTTCTGTGTAAAAAAGACAAAAACTGATAATGTCCATCATAAATCCACATTTTCACTGTGTTTTTGAGCTATCAGCTTGTTCTGAGATTCTGAATTTATACTAACTGATTACAAATAAGCAAACAACTGCAGAAGCTCCAGTTTTCCAGTGGCTATTGTAAATTGTCCTACATATGTGGGGCAGCCCTGGATGAGAGAGAGATTTGCATCTCCACTTGTGACTTTGTGAACATTGCACAATGAATGATGGTTTGGGGAATCACTCCCAGCCGTTTGCTCACTTTCTTTGGAAAAGAGAAGGCGTGTTTGACACTGTTATGTTATCTCTGCAGCATAGCTGCAAAGCAATTCCAAGAAGCAAAATGAATTAATGTGTAAGAGATAGTACATTCTTCTGTGTGACACACAGAAGACAAGGCACATTTCAGCTTTAAATTAGCTTATGAAACCCATCTTTTAGTTATAATAAGTAAGATTTTTAACTGCAGAAACACAACAAATTAGGAGGAGGCTACAATCACTTCTTAGGATTTATAAAATTGCAAGTACGAGTTTGGCTTTTGGTTGTTTTGTCATGTGTCACACGTGTGATGGGTCATTTCTGGTCATGCAAAGTAGGTAAAAATACTGCAACCCAACCCTGAACTTAAGGAAAGAAACAATTAGACAAAGTATAATGTGGCTGTACAGTAAACCAAATAATCATATCAGAAATTATCACAGGGTTCATTCTTCCTATAATAAGTGCAATTGGCTCAGCAGTAATTTCAAATTACTGATATGGCATAAACTTGATAACACTAAAAAAATCCCCCAGTGTTCTGTACAGGATATCCAATTGATTTTATGTTTTCCGTCATTCGTTTAAACAAGGGTGGCTTACTTTTGCACAGATAAGCAGCAGTTTCAGGTGTACAAACAGCAACACATCTGAAAGGAGCCTTATTCACAAAGGGGCAGCAGCCAGTATGCACTAGACTAGGTCAATATATTCTTTCCAAGTTACCTTCTTATTCAAAAGAGTCTTGGTTACATCCTGAGATTATCACAAAAGAAAGAGGGACAGATTCCAAAGTCTTTCAGAACCTGAGTTCAAGAAACACAGTCAACACATACACTGTTTGACATTCATACAATAAAAACTTGGAGTGTATGACAGAAACTCACTCTCCAAAAAATCAACTAAAGCTCTTGAACTATAATGCCAAGAATGTGGAATCCATGCTTTGCTTATGTGTAGTTACAGCAAGTGTTTTAGTGAACAAAAGCAACTGCCCAGAAGCCAGCTGCGTGTATGTTTTTATCCCCAAAACAGCATCTGCATTTGACTACACCACTAAGAGAGAAAGAGTCTCCTCCTCTCCCACTGGCCACTATATTAAGTAGTTTGCTGTAATTGCTGCACAGCACTTGGCAGTGGCAGGCTTGGTAACAGTTAGCATTAATAAAAGCAGAAACTGTTTTCACAGTTGCATGTCTCACAGTCTCTCGTGTGAAACCACACTTGGTGTAGAAAAACAGGACATCTACAGCACGGATAACTGCAGATTGTGACAGAACAAACGCGCTCAGCAAAGAGGGTGTTCGTGTGAGCACAGACAGTATAGAAGTTAAGTAATTAGACAGTAAGAAAATATGCAAGTATGATGATTACTGAAATCACCACTTATTTATTTTGTGTTTCAGAGCTCAGTTTTGCACTAATAAAAATTAATAACTTTGAGGGACTGTTTTAATTTAAACATGCATGCCTTAGTGCATGACAAATAATGTGTCTGTATGCATGTTTAGATAGACTTTTCCTTACACCTTCATCTGTAGGGAAGGAATGAGTCAGAGTAGCCAGCATATAGCTCTATCTGTACCTGTCTATTCCCAAAATATCACAACAAATATTTAAGGATCTTTTCAACTGACAGAAGTAAAGGTCAGGGTCATAGCAAAGGGCAGCTTGTGGAGGAGGAGATTAGCATTTCTCTAAGTGATTTCTTCTTCCATCCACTTTTTTATACCCTCTATAAACAGTCCTCTCTGATTTCAAACATATTTTTGAATTCTGCAGAGAAGTCAGTCCTAAAAAGGTATCATCCAAAACAAATGTTTTTCTTGGCTCATTCATCAGCAATCCTGTCTTTTCCAGTATAGATATGGGTGGGACAAGGCACACGTGTGTGTACATTCTGTATATACACAAATATCAGTGTAGCCTCAACTTAGCATTCTGTACCCACACACTATTTATGCAAAGGTATTGACTGGAGAGCTTTGTTACTAAGAGCTTTTTTTTTAGCTTCTATTTCATTGAAAAATAATTATTTAATAGATTGATTAGATTAGCATTTACCTGTTTTATCTGAATAGTAGGCTAATGCCAAAAGAAAATTCCAGGTGCTCAGCTCCTTCACAAAACAGATCTTTATTTTGCATATCCAAACATAGGGCAGCTCTCCAGCATCCCACACACACACTGAAATCTCCTCTTATAAGCATCTTTAAACCGTGTGCTAGGTCATCTCTGAATTCATACAGACTGCATCCCCTTTTCATTTATTTTTAAAGACAGCCTTTAGATCAGAGCTTTGTATACAGCTCTGTGGAAGGGTGACCCCTCAACTGCCATCCTCTGCCTTGTCACCATCCAGCAATAACCAGCTGCTTCTAAAATAAAACGAAATGCAGTCTTTCCTAAAGACTGTGACATAGAGTGCCCATTTCATTTGTGTTTTGGCAAGCAGTTTTCCAGGTTCCAGATGAAATTCCTCAATAAATAGTTTTCTCTCTCTATGTGTGGCCAAAAAGCATTAAAGAACTCTATTCTTAATAGCCTGTCAGTTCAGGTCCTCACCCACCATTTTGCAAAACGAAGACTGACAAGGAAAACAGAACCAGTGATCTGACAGCAACTCATAGGCTTCTCATACAGGTATAATTTATTCCCATTCAAGCTGCTGCCAGCAGCTGCATTCAGCCCCATCCCTGCATGGTTTCTTGCATATAGGTTCAGCTGCTGACAGACATTGAGTAAGAGACTGGAGAAGTCAGGGATGCTGAAGAAAAGACTCCAGAAGCACCAGCCCTGGCCCAGCACTGGCTGTGAGCACTCCTGGAGCAGAAAAATCCACCCACTGGAACACCTTATGGTGGGGCTGCTTCCCAAACTCATCACTGACAGCACCTGTGTCTTTTCCTTGCCCCAGGAATGTAGACTATGCCCTGCCTGCTCATGTTTCTAAGGGTTCTTGGGAAATATTTTCTTCAGGCCTTCACCAGTTTTTAGCCCTGTACTGTCTTCAAAAACTGATCAGTGCTAAGCCCATGGAAAGTTCCAAACAGAACAGCTGAGGCACAGCCCAAGGCTGCAAGAAGATTTTTCTCCACACCTTGGGACTGCACGTGTAACAAAGTGCATAAACGTGATGAAACAACACCTAGGCTAGAGAAAAAAAGAGCAGACTATATCATCTTAAAATTAAGACATTCAGAATAGCTTGGGAATTTGCTCCTGATTTCGGGCAAAAAGGTAGGAATTCAGGACCTTCTCTCACCATGTGGTTTTTGGAGAGAACAAGGAGGGCAACCATAAAGAGGTAGAAGTCAGTTCTGGAAATGAGTTTCTATGCTGTTTGGCTGCCTTTCAAAGGATCTGATCATTTTAATACTGTATGTATTAAACTGTTCTGTTAATGATGTGTTAAGGCAGTCATGGATTTACTAGAGGTTCTAGGCAGATCAAGGCTACATCTTTCCCCACTGGGCACACAAAATCTTGGACAGACATCACTTAGCTATCATTTCAATCAAGGAAAACATAGTAAGTCCTTTTCAAAGCTGAATGAATTAACATCAATTGTCCTTTTATTGCACATAATTTCTGCTAGAAGGATGTCTCCAGTAACGTTTCATTGCAAATTTTCTATAGATTTTTCATCTCTGGTTGCCTTGGTGCATGGCTCTACACTTATACTATTCTCTTTGGCTTGGAGATACAGGCAGAGGAATTTTGAATCACTTGACATTCAGAAGGAGTGGCCTTTGTGGATGTGTTTTTAGCCCACTGGAAAAAAATAAAGGCTGAAAACTACTTGTTAGCCACAAATTTTGCTGTTCCATTGAAAGAGGATGGGTTTGAGCTTTTGAGCCTGCAACATCACCATTAATAATTTTATCACCCACTCAACAATTTAGGAGAAAAAAAAACCAAACCAGTAAATCATCTGGAAAGGTGAAAGGACAGATCACAGTCTATCAGTGATTTCCTACAGATGTTGTTAGAGAGTCACATGGATACACAGAATGAAAAGGCAGAATGGATTCTGCTTTTTGGTCGAGTTCTTAAGAAATGTGAAGATGGTTAGTTTAATTCTATGCTCAATCATGAAATCTGCCTATGCTAGTTCTTAGATTAGCAGGATTTTTTACTATTTACCTTGAAATATTAAAAAACACATTCTTAGTACCAGAAAAATCCTCTACAGAGAGCAGGACACCAGCACATATGGAAAGGCAGGTTTCTCATGTGCATAGCTGCACACTGACATTTGGGAGAACTGTGTCCTTGTCCCAGGTGTATCACTGCTTTGCTGGGTAACCATGGAGAAGTCATTCCCTTGTCTTCTACCACAGCTTTCCCCTCAGAAAAGTATGAATAATAATGTCAGGCTTCTTTGGAAAGAACTTTGAAATCTATGGGTGGAGAGCATTGTGTAAGAACAGGGTATTACGGGTAATTTATTTATGTCTTGTTCAGCTGTGTAGATACTGCTCTAAGCTCCCCTACAGCAGCGATCACAATAAACACTACACTCTTGGCACTTAAATACTTCTCTTGTGTTTACTGCCCAAACTCTAGTTCCAATTCCCTTGTCTCCTGAAGCTGAAAGGTAGAAGATCCATCACAAGTTCTGGCCCATTCTAGAGATGGGCCTGTCTTCCTAGGTCCTGTGTATCCCAGTGCACAACCTCCACTGGCTTGGGTGCTTCCTTTCTCATTCCCACACTCCATTATGTGACATAATGTCTCACAAGATCCATCCCTTGTTGCATCACCTGGGCAGTGATCCCCACTGGACTACCTGTGGGGTAGTCCCATACCCCTATTGTCCCGCCCAAGGTAAAAACCCCTTCATCCCACTTCCTCACTCTCTCTGTTGAGGGCTGGCACAGTTTGGTTAAAAAAAAAATGAAAATAAATAGCAAAGCATCAATGTATTTTCTTGTCTGGAAGCACAGCATCTGATAAGGATGTGCATGACTCTAAGCTGCTGACAGCAGATTGGAATGCTGGCTTGCACAGATCTCCAAGCAAGCACTCACTCTGTCAGACTTAGTTCCCCACCCCATGAGGAAAGTTTTTCAAAATAAGGAGTTACTCCAATCCAGTAAAGTTCACAAGCATCGTTGAATTAAAGGGGATGACAGGATGGTTTTCATATCTGACCATTGTTATGTGAATTTGAGTGGAGGGGAGGGGACCAGCCACCCCAAGGACAATGGCTTCATTAACCAAGTGAGATATTTGCAATGTTAGAATGAAGCCAATCTGGTTTACCTGAAAATTTAAATAATGCACAGGATGAAGCCTTGAAATTGCCATAGAAAATGTGTCAGGGAGGCCCAAACCTATGTAAAAATTAGTCACAGTTTCATTGGGTTTTCCCCTAAAGTTTGGTCTCCCTTTTAAACTACTGCCATTCATACAATACAGCTTAGACACTACCAATTGAAAATTAATTATAGGTCTGATCTAAAAATGAAATCTTCCATCCTCTCTATTAATTCCCAAGACAATTTGTTTCACTTCTTTTCACCTTAATCTGTTTTCAGCCCTACATCACCACTGCCTTCAGAACTTTCATTTCACTAGCACAGTATTTACATTATTTTGATTCATAATACAACATCACAGCAGAGTCATTCCTGGTGGTAGGTCTGTGCTTCCCTCCTCCCTATTTTTTTAAATCAAAACAATCCTTTACCATAGCAACTTTTCTTGGCTACCTCCTCATTCCAATAACTTGTGAGCAGCAAACACTTGACAACCCTGATCAGACCACACTGTCTCTGTGCCAAATTGAAAGGCCACTCCTCTTTGGAACAGTGAATGCAATCCCAAAGTTACAAGATGAAGCTGTTGCAGGTCTCTCAGAAAGCTCGTATTCTTTAGAAAGTTACTGAACATTAAAAGTTGGTTGTGCCAAAACTTTCGGAACTTAGAAGTAACTCGAGGGAGCAACTCCTCCCTAAGCCTTTTAATTTATGATAGGAAAGGAAGAGCTATAAAAGTTAACAAACTTTTCATAAAACTGGTAAAGGAAGAAAAGTGTTCAGCTCAAGAAAGTATCAGACAGGGAACAAAAGGTGCCAAAAGTCATGCTGAACCAACTTCTTCCAACAATACTGTAGTTACTGTCAGTTTGACATTAGATTTTAAAGCATATGTGAAAGCAAGAGCCCACTAATTTAATAACAGCTGTTATTTTACCTATTTAATAATAATTTTCACAATTACACTTCATGTAAAAATATGACAATATTATATTATCCTTCAAAAGTTTTCTACATACTCCTGTTTAAGTAATTTCCTCATGACTTAAAGGTATAAACATATATATGAAAATATATAAATAATTTCAATATTCACACTTATGTTTTCATACTGCTAAACTTTATCAAAGTTAAAATGCAAGGAAAGGGGCTTTGATTGTTATTGAAAGATTTGAAAATGATTGAGAATCATTAATTATATTTATACTAACACAATAAGAAATAGCACTGAGAGTCTCAGTTAAGCCACCCCATATTTCCAAATCAGCATATTTAAAATAATTTTCAATTATTTTTATACTGAAAAACTAATATTTTCCAAGTTATTTTGGGTCATAAATGCGATTATTAGTCTCTGATTGCAAACCAACAAATTAAAGAAACTTACCTGCCATTATTAAAGTTGGATGAAGTTAAGAAATATTCAAGAATATAACATTTCAATGTAGCTAAAAATCTGTGGAGATTATTAAAAGTGAGTGATTTTGAAGAGGAAGTGGCTACTATGTAAGCATAATAAACAATACCACCACATAAATATAGAATCCCATAAATTGTATGGCAGTAAAAAGTGGCAAGGGTTTTTTTAATTGGTATAATCTTAGTGATGCCACACATTCCCTATTTTTCATGAAAATTACCAAGGTTTTGTAATTCTTTCAAGGTTCAGCTTCTAGTCTTGTTGCCAGAGATTTGCATGCACAGACAAGACAAGTGCTGCAGCAGTGGTACAGATAGTCACAGGGTAATGGAGCAGTCATGCTCCTTCTAGAGCAGCCTAGCTCTTACTGCTCAGGTCTACACTTGGAGTATTTGTTCTCTCCAAAAAACAACAGTAGATTAACCTCTACTTCTGAAATGAGCCTTTCTGTCTATGCTCCTTTTTATCATTTATGAGGGCATCTCCCTTTAGTCCTTTCCCTTACTAAGTCCCTGAGTTTGCTCTTTCTATCTCTTCATTACCTCTTCATTACCTGGCAACTTCAGTTGTTCCACAAAATTTGTCAGGCTCTTCATGATGTACCTTCCCAATGCCTTCAAATGCAGCTAATACTGACTGTTCCCCTGGTCCAGGAAACTTTCTGTTTTCACCTTTACTTCTCCCAACATGTGGGAGAAGTGTTTCTGCAGGGCTTGTCCAAAAATTCTCCAGGTCTCACTCTTCAACTTAATTTTCCTACCATCAACATGATCTATATCAGTTAGATTTTTTCTTCCCTGTAGCCCATGAATCCACCTCTGTCACTCCATTTGTGCTGCTAATGTAGGGCTGCTTATCCACTCCTCTTTGGCAACCTGCATTCTCTCCTATTTCTGAAATAGAAGAGATTTCTCCTGTCCCAGGAAAAACCTGCTCATTGCACATAGTTTAACCAAACTAGAATCACAGTGTTTGTTAATGACATCATTAACTGGTAATCATGACCAATATCAATAACAAAACAAATAAACTATAGTATTATATACCATGAAATGCTCATAAATACCCATAAGTTTCTAAATTCCCTTCTACAAGTAATCCCAAGATTATGTATGGGTATTACCCATACAACTAAGTACACATTCATGCACACAGAATGGAGTGGAGTGAGGATCACAAGCTCTCCTCTCTTGAGGCAGACACCTCCAGAGGGAGACGTGGATGCTGTCACTTTATGAGGAACCATGCTGCACCCTACAATCCACAATGCACCACCTGCATCTGGTGAAAAAGCATCCCAGAACAGAGCACACACACACACCCTGAGCTGCTGCAACCCAGGCCACCAGGCTCTCTGCTGGGTGCAGGCTAAAAAGCAAGGTATTGAAAGTTCTATTTAAATTTTCACAGCAGCATGGATCTTATTTTGACTCTTTTTTATTCAGCATTGGTAATGCACAGATTATTACAACAGGCTGATGCTTAGGCTATCAGGTCATGGATGCCTCCTCTGCAGCCTATAGAAGTGACCTTGTCTGATTTTTCCTCAATTCAGTTTTGCATTTTGTACCCTTCTCCCTGTAAAATGTGAGACCTTCAGGGGCCATGGCCACAGCCAATTTGGATAGCTGCAAAAAGAGAAACAGGCTTCAATCTAAAAGCCCAGAACTCTGTGTAAAGACCCAAATCCGTCAAATCTGAAACTTGTTAGAAAAATATAGTGCTTGTCAACATTTTTGTGAACTGTTCCAAAATATGAATGCTAACTGATTATTTCAAACTGTTTTAGACATTCCAAGGTTGTTTGGAGTTGTTTTTCTCAGAATGACAATAGAGTATTTTGGAATGAAGCCTGATATATTTTTCATAGGCTGAGAAATTAATAAACTAATTCAGTGAGAGCTTGCTTTGTTTTTTGCAAACCTGATTGTGTTTGCATTCTCTATCCCTTTCTTAGTTTGTGTATATTTCTTGTTTCAAACAACCAGGAACATAAAGTCATTTGAACTCTGTGTCACGGAAGTGGCTACATTTTATCAATGCCCTTCAATCAATCCCCAATTTTATCTTAGTTCCAGGCTCTTCTCTGACCTGAGATATTCTGCATCCTCACACACCAGTACCATTCATAAAAATCAAAGGCTTATATTTCAGAAGAAAATTAAAAAATCATCTGTATTTTCCCTTTCTGACATTTTTGCTTGAGAAAAAAATCACCTTAAATCCTAATTAAGATAGAATATTATAAATAAATAAGATATGCCTTTCAGAAACAAAAACTTGTTTGGTAAGCAGCAATTGATTCCCAACTTTAATAACAGAAGATGCTTTAAACCACAAATACTGTTACCAGAAGATTATTTGTGAATCTATTAAAAAAGACTTAAAATTAGGTTCATACAGAAAACATGAAAGTAATTAGCTATATAATATTCACAGGGACTTAGTTTCAGAACCTCCTGCCTGAAATATTTGCATTATATTTCTGTACCTTGCTGATTCACAATTTAATTTCAAGCTCCAGAAGAGAGCTTATCTTCTGTCCTGTATCTTATTTCCTCTATGTGATGTCCTGAATTGCACTTGAAGCCTTGCTTCAGAATTTTTCTAGAGGAAGTTACTTAATTTGTTTTGGCACTTTCTCTTTGCAATTTTTCCAGTTGTCTTCTTGCTTTCATTAATATTTTTTAAAACATGACTCAAAAGGATTCCATCATGCATTGCCGATGACAAATAGAGATCATGTCCTGTCAGATGAACATTTCTGCTGGTAGAGAGAAAGTATGAATGATCCTGATTTCCTTTAAAATTTGGCTGCATCAGACCTAAAATAATCAAAATTCATTAGCTATCTCCATGGCAAATGCACGTGAAAGATAGTGTTGTTGAATTAGTTATGCTTCTTTCTCTGGCCTATTGTGTGCTATCTTTTCCTGCACATCTACTTAGAGCTCAGTAGTTCAGACTTAAGTGAGTGTTAACTGAGTCAGATTTAACTGAGTGCCAGTGTTCCTTTGCTGTATTGCATGGCACCGCTACATGGAAAGGACAAGATTTTTTTCCTTCTATTATTCTCATGTTCACAATTATAACTTCCTTTATATTGAAATTACCATTTCTCCAGATGCCTTTGAGCCATTCTACAGGCAGGTTACCCCACTACAGCAGGGCAGACAGGCCAGTCCCTGCCCCAGCAAGAGTTCACAGACCTGCAGTCATCGTGCACACACAGAAGGGCCCTGCACTGCCAGCTTCTGGCTGCTGAAAAGGGATATCCTGGGAACCCTCAACTTTCTGAGAAGCAGCATTGTTTACCTGAACATGATCGCTAGGAGTCAAAGAAAGGGTGAAAAATAACAAGCTGCAAAGCTGATCAGAATGTGTGAACCTAAGATTCAAGAGAAGTTCTTTCTTCAGAGTTTTAGTCTTTCTTTTCGCACAGTACAGTTCCTAGGACCCTTCTCCCTCCATAGTTTCAGCCCATACAAGAGACATGCAAACATTGTATTTCTCAGCAGCAGACCCTGGCTCATTCTTCTATTGACCCCTATCAATGCCCACCACTACCTCTTACATATTCACAGGAAATCCTCTGTTTTCCTCTGTTTATGCTCCCTGTTGTCCCACTGAGCCATGACAATTACACTTAGACCAAGAAAGGCATCCAAGATAATCTCCCAGACATGGTGTCTGATCTAGTATCTGATCTCCTAGTCTCATTGAATGGGAAGATTTTACTCACCATCTATTCAGTGATTTGTTCACTGTAACAACTGGTATAAACATTTGAAAGACAGAAAATCTGGCAAAGATCTTTCAAAATTCCTCTCATAAAACAACCTCCTTTCACATGATAGATTGAGAAGAGATGCTTTACACAGTCAATATTATAGTATGTTTGTGGGGTCTGTTTATAGTCTTATTTCAGTGTAAAGAAAAACAGATGAGAACATAATTGAACAGAGAGTTGAAAAGCACCACAGATTAATATAAAATTATAAGAACTAAGCAATTCAGCTTCTGTAATAGTAAACATGTCTATCCCATTAAAATTCTTAGAAAAAATTAACACAATGATAGATAAGAGCAAACTGATGGATACAATTAATTTGTTCTTTGCAAAGACTTTTGAAAACCAAATCTCTTACAAGTGGCTCTTAAGAATATTTGGAAATCATCTGAGAGTGCATCTACAGCAGAGTTTTAATTTGAATCTTCCCCACTTTCTGTGGTTTGAGTTACAATGTGGAGCTGCCTCAGAATGCACAAGAAGATTTTCTTCCAGACAGATCTAAATCAGAAGATGCAGGCATAAACCAGACCTTTGACACTTGAAATGCTACTGTGTACTTAAACTCCAGACTGTATCAGAAGAAATCTAGCTGAGTACAAACTCCCAAAATGCATAAGGCATGTACATGAGGGACTCCCAACTGCTTTGGTCTACGGACCTGCACAGCCTGAGATGTTCTGCTGGCTGATGCAGACCTAGTCGGGGGCTCACATTCATCTTGTGAAAATTACTACATCAACTTGCCTATCCTAGGCTAGGATGTCCCTTTGAGGCAGTAAAAAATCAGCCTCATGTCATCTGTCATCTGTCTTTTGGGTGGTAAAACTGAATCCCTCAAAGCAACTTACTATACAGGGAGAACTGACTTTGTCTCAGGGAATGTACTGTACAGAAGCTGCTGGTGGGAAAAGACTAAGGTGGCTCAGCACACCACTGGAGTGAAAGGACTTAAAAGGCAGCTAGGAGGCACTGGGGCAGATGGTGGGGCTGGAAGAATTTGCAGAGACCCTAGAGTATCAGGGTCAAACTGAGATGGAGCAGTGGACCTTTTTTGAGGTGTCTGTAAAACAGGACTTTAGTAGTGCTTGTCTTTTGGCAAACTCTCACGCCTTTCTCAGCCATGGAACAGAGGAGGAGGAGGAAGAGGAGGAGGGGAAGGAGGCAGGAATTTGCTGTTTATGCAGCAAGCTCTCCTCTTACAAGCAGTCCTTGTGCCCTTTGGCACAGGCAAAGCTGTTGGCTCTGCTACTGCTGGCTACTTACTGCTCTGCCTGAGCAGCAAGCTGGTCCTGTCTGTCTTGAATGAGACACCCAAAGAACAAGGGTCTTCTCTGGTGCACCAGCTTACAAGCTGCCTTGCCCACCTTCCTGACTGAGACAGGCTCCAACAGTGCCTCTTATGACTCCCCTCTGCCTGCAGCCATATCCTCAACAGCCTATAGTTCTAATATTTTGACGAGGCTAATTGCAAGCATCAGAGATGACAAGTGTCCTGAGATAGTTCCCTGCAATCAGATAATATCTAGCAGCTAGTCTAAATGAAAGAGCTGAGAAAAATGTATGCAAGGTCAACAAGCACACCAAGTGCTCCTGATACCAAGAAGTTCCAAGAAGTTGGCATTTAAATCTATATACTTAAAATACATTTCTCTTCAGTCATTCTCAGCAAAAAAACCATGTTCTTAAGACTGGTCTTACCTTGAACATTTCCCTGGTACTTTGCTGCTCTTTGGGTGCCATTTATCTGGCAATGCATCCTGGCCAGCAATCTAAAAAGAGAATTCCAGGTAGTGTTTACACTGGTGCTTTCCTGCAGCTCTCTCTTTCCCCTCTGATACAGCTTCTCTGTGTGCAGCATCAAATTACCATGCTGTTTTTCTACTGCCATCTTGTATTGCAGCCATATGAACTTGCTGTCTACATTAAGGCCTGTTACAATATTCCCTCAGAAGTCAATATTAATAATAATAATCATCATACTTTTTAATATAATTCTCCATAAAACTGCCTACATATGCTTTGGATCTCAACCTCGTGACTCTGTGCTTATTCCTAGAAAATATTTTACATAAACTCAGTATACTCTCTCACTGCTTGGAGAGACAGCAGTTGAAACATCTGTGAAAAACAAGAGAATTAACTTGTTTTGATGAGACTAACTAAGAAGCTTGGCTGAATGTCCTACATCAGAATCTTTGGCACTTCTCCTCCACTTTGAGGTACTGTGACATCAGTTATTTTTTGTTTACTGAATATCTTGATAAAGCAAGGTTTATTTCCTGCGGTAGTTATTTCAGTGGGGTTGCTTCAGTGAAAACAAAGGTAGAACTTGCATCTAGTGTGCTGTGTTAGATTTCCACATGCTCTTTCTCTCTCTTGCTTCCTCTCTATTTTTAATGTCACCTCTTACTGCCTTTTCACTGAAGAAGCATAGCCAATTGTAAGATAGCTTGCTTGCATTTGAAAAAGCAAACCTGGCTGCTCTCCAAGATTTCTGATTTTCACTTACCTGGAAGATTGCTTTAAACAGGAACCACATGTATTTACTGGTAGGCAACCCAATAATTTCATTCTCCACAGGAATTTTGGGATGCATACATTAATGGTATAAGCATGAGAAAAAAGTTCTGAAGGAGGAACCTGGTGTTTACAAAAGCAGTGTTTGATACTTCAGGGTGGAATTTGGTTTCATTCCCCAGCATGTTAAATCATAACTAGGCATGTGTGATTTAATATAGCAGAGAGATTTCCTGATTTGTTTTTAATTGCCAGTATACACAGACTGCATTTTCAGCATGAGTTATTTTTATTTGAGATGAAAGAAAATGGGAACAATAACAAAGTCTTCATGAGAAAATACTTTTCTGCAGCATATCATATTGACTCTGCCTTGCAAAATGTGAGTTTCAAGATGTCATGATGCCCAGAAAAGGAAAGCATCTGCCTAAGGTCCCAGATCAAGAAAGGATTCAAGCACAGCTCTAAATTCAATGGGACTTAAATAGAGACTTTCCTTAAACACGTAACTCAAAAGTCTTCATAAATCAGGGTGGGTTTTTTTATATATACATACATATATAATATATATATTTATTAATTACTGGTCATTGCAATGGGTTAACAAATAACAGAGCCACGTGTAACATATACCAAACATGGTTCCCATGACATGTTTAAGCCAAGGTTTATTCTGTATATGCCCTGTGGCTGAAGGTAGCTTGTTAGGAAGGGAATTGGCATTTGTTCATTCTCAGCCTTTCATCTGTATTAAAAGATTCACATCCTACTGTAACATTTTCATTTACAACCCCTTCAGGCCAATAAAAAGCGTAATCATTTTCCTCCCCGGTAACTGCATGGACATCAGCTTTAATTTTAGCACACTTTTCTCTTCCTAAACCTTTTTGTCTTGTAACAGCTGGTCAATATATTTCTTCATTATGCCCCTTTTTCCAAAAACAGCCATGCCATGCCCCCAGTAATATACCTTCTTGACAACACCTTTGTCCTAATTGTTTCATCCTTTGTCATTTTATGCACATTCTACTGATGGATGCGGAATGTCTGGGAGGCATATATTATAGATTCTATTTCCTCCACCATATTTATCCAGTTCCTGTGCAAAATACATGCTATCTGTAACAAATCACAAAGTCTACAAAGCCTTTGATTAAAGTTGATGATATGGTGGACTTTGATACAGTTTGTATTTGCAAATAAAATTCTGCCTAATTTTCCCCAGAGCTTTTTCAAATGTATGTACAAAAGCCTTGTTTATCCATTTGATCCTGGGAGATAAGCAGCAGTTCTAACATGCTTTAGTGAATGTGTCTGAAATTGTTTCAAAACAATTGTGGATTATTATCAAACAATTTCTTCAGATAATCCAGAAACAATCAATAAACTCCATGAGCTTTTGATATTCTGGCCAGTCAACAAAGCCATGTGCTGGGACGAGCACCAGCAATAGCTACCTACATGACTGATTATTAATCTCTGTGAAATCTAGATAATCTATCTCATTTATGTGTCCTGTGACAAAGTGAAGGATTTCAACCCCGTTCATTTTCTGTCACTTTACCATCCAGAGCAGTTATTAAAGTTACAAATGGCATTCTCAGGAAGCAGCGTATTTTCTGAGGCTGCTCTTTCAAAAGCCTATTTATTCAAAGTAATTCTGCATACTAACCCATGGCACTCTTTCACTGCCCTCTCCTCCATGCTTTAGGAGTACTTTTGAACTCTTCCAGTCTGGACACAAGAATTCTGGCATATTTGTTAAGAGAAATATTATGCTGCTAGTATGTTGGGCATGCTAACACTGGATAAGACCTACTAACTATTGTCAACCTTTATGACCTTTTCCCTTGCTCATGACAAATCAGAGATGATGTTTAAATTAAGGCAAAGAAGAAAAATAAAATTTCCATGAAAGTGCTAAAAGACTGTCCCATAGCTTAACCTAATGGGTCAAATACTCTCACTGCTCAAATATCCAGCAGAGAAAGAAGTAATCTTTTACAATTAAGAAAAAGGTAACAAATTAATACAGGCCAAAAATTATACTACAAGTAGCACTGGTAATTTTGGTTCCAGTTTTGCATAGCTCTTTAGGACATACTTAATTTGTTTTTCTGACTCAGAGCATAATTAAGAAGTTCTTAATCACCTCTTTTAGTTAGCGAAGGAAAATTATTTTAAGATGAAATCGACTGGAGGTTGTGTCTAAAAAACTTATAAAAATTATGAAATTGAGTGATCAGTGAAAAACATGCATCAAAACTTTAAATAATTTTAGAAACATGTTAACAGGTAATTATTGTTTAAATATTACAATACCTAAAACCCCCCACTCTCTTCCTACCTTCCCCTTGGCTTAGCCACCATTAGAGTAATCGGCTGACTTTCTAAACGCATCCTCCTTAGGAGGAATTTTAAGGCAGATGATCTGATGAAGTAGAGCATGAATGGCTCTCCACATAATGTCAAGGGAGGCTCTCCACAAACACAGAGCAGCACAGAGCAGCAGAAGTCGGTGAGTTCTGTACCAGAGACTGACAAATGCAAACTCTGTGGGGAGAGAAGGTGACTGCTGCAGGGAATGACCAGGGAACTCTCAAGGACCAGTGAAAGTGAGGACCAAAAGCATGGGGAGTCAGAGGAAGTACTTAGTTCAGGCAGGAAGCTGAGGTGGTCCTTTCAACCTGATTGTTTCTGAACCATCCGACTTCAGGCTGAAAGAGTTCTGTGCAGCCTATGCAGGCCTGAGGAGGGTGTTGTGCTTTCCTCCTCTTCTGTGACAGGGACAAGTTACTTCTCCTCCTCTTTGCTGCATATAAAGAATGAGGAATAGTGTAAAAATCTTCTAGCAGTCATTTTGATTCTCATGTTCATGATAGCCAACATCTGTCAGGGCCCTGAATGCAACCTGTGTCCTGCTCCATCTCTGGGGTTTGGCTGCCTGTACCTAAGGACAGCTACATTTTGGCACAGTGGTGTCACTTTGGTTAGACTACTGGGAAAGAGCTGTGAGAGGCCTCCACAGGGCCTCCATTCCTCGCCTTGTGAGATGCCTTCAGGCTTAGGCCCTTGCTTCAGCTGCTGCTTTAGAGGTGTCAGGTTTATGAATATTTGTGCCTAGATCCCAAAATCCTCTTCTCAATACTGAAGACAACTAAAATACCTAATAGAGCCCTCTACCTGCTTTTAAGACAAACCTTGAGGTGCAGTAACTAGATTAAAGAGAACACTCAGACTGAGGGCTCATCTCCACATGAATGGAGAATTTTTTGACCTCTGGCTAGTGGTTAACCCAAATCCCTCCAAAGGAAACTCAAAGTATTTCTCAGTAGAGAAAGGTGTGGCAAGACATAAGGCCACACACCATACCTCTTGGAGTCATGAGGGAGAAAGGAGACCATAAAAACAAGAACTTCTCAGGTTTGCCTTCTGGATTTGTTTTATTCAAGTCATCCAAAACATAAGTCAATATACATTTTTGTTCATTGCCAGGGTATTAGATGTGGGATAGACAAAAACATAGACATAATACCTGTTTGTGTAATAGCCCACTCAGACCTCTCAACATGCACACTCACCTCACCCCCATTTTCCACCTCTTTGATCCCTGAAAATATTTACTTTACACTGAAAGCCAAAACCTCCTTCTACCCAACTACACTAACAGCTGCACAAACTTCTGAAAAACAGCTCCGAAGTATTTTTCTACCAAAATAAAACAAACAAAACCAAAAAAACAGGAAGAAGCCCAACTTGAAACTTGATCAGTTTGGTAAAAATTATTTTCTATAAACTTGTCTCTTTTCATGGATCTGTTTTATAGGTTGCATCTGCTTGCTTGGTTTTAAAGGGCTGCTGAGTGATGAATCACTCCCATATATGAAATGTATCAAAAATAGGCCTAACACTTTGGATCAGCAGCTACAAGTTTGGGTCTGACTAGGAGCTTCTCAATACTTTATCCTTTGGCCTGTGTTGTAATTTTTGTTGTTTGAAAGCATATTTTTTGAACTACTACAGAGAAAAGGAAGAGAAAAAGGAAAAAAGCAATCACTTAAGTATGTACAGTGGCACATTTAAGTTAGCAAACTGTCTCCAATAACTAAGAGTAAAATGAGGGTGTTCAGTGCATTCTGAGCATAAATGCCCATGTCCACTGAAATCTCTTAGGACCAGGTGCCTGAAAACAAGACTGTGCTAGCTCAATTAGAAAAAAAAAATATCCCTGAAATGGCTTACAGACTGACTAAAAGCCTCTATATTTTGCAGCAGACAAAAAGGAAAAGAAAACAAAGGTGTATCAGGAAACATGGAGGAGAATTGGCACAAGGGGTGGTTATTTTTGCTGGTTACAACAGAATTCTCACTACCAATTTACACTTCGAATTTAATAATATAAATATAAAGCATTCATGCCTTTTCATCTGCCATGTACACCATGTGGCTGTGCTGTCAATTTTGTCTATGGAAGGGATTAGACTGGGACGCCTCCACAAGCAGCAGTGATCTCTCACAAAAAGCAGCATGCAGCTTACTATCAATAGTCAAGCATGGTTATGTTTTACCCCTATTTATCACAGCACGGTTCCACCAGGAGCTACAGGTTTCAACAAAAATGAGTATTTTTACTGGTAAGCAATACAAACTTGAGATGCCCTTCACCGGTCCCAAAATATCTTGTTTTCCTGGATCACATCCATAGCCTCTATGTCAATGGTAGCTGTAGTCTAGCTGAAGTGACTCAGATTCGAGGCATGAAGCAGGGGGTTTAGCACAGGAATTTGTACGGAACCTACGATTACTTCATTTTCACATAAACTTGCGGCATTCTGGGCGTAGCTCGGAGCCGGCTCTGATGGCGTTCGCGGCACGGCGCTCCCTAACGCACCCCGGGGGGCACAAATTTTAAAACCAGGGCATTAGCCCGTGCTTCGAGACACTTTGCTACGAGGAGCCTAGTAAAATCCAGCGGCGCTGGTGGAAAAACCCCGAAGTTGCTGGCGGGCCGTGCAGGCGGGGCTCGGCTTCACCCAGCTAAACAAACGGCTGATAAGGCGGCGCGGGCGGCAGCGCGGGGCTGGGAGCGGGGCCGCCTCTCTCCCAAGGTCAGCTATTTAGGGACAATAACAGGAACACGCGGCGGCGGCGGCGCTCCCCGCCCAGCGCTGCCCGCCGCGCCCGCTCCGCCACCTGGCGGCACCGGCCCGGGCCCCAGCATGGAACCCGAACCCGAACCCGAACGCGAAGGCGGGAGCCGGGGCGGGCAGGGAGAGCGAGCCCCATTTCGCAGGCGGGCCCGCCCAATGCCTGCCGCAGCCTGAGGGCTGGGCCCGCGGAGCCCGCTCTGCTGTCAGGCTCCCCTCAGCCCGTAGTCTCCGCGGTTTTCCTGACGGTCGCATGTCGTCTTTCTTGTGAAGAAATGGTGGATTTAAATGAATTTTCACAAGCAAATTAGATGGCTTCAAAGAAGATGGAGAATCCAGTTAAATACCTTGATGCTGTGGCCTCTTTATCACTAAATGTTGTGGGTTTGCGACCGCCTTCCCCCCAGCCCATGCACACTGTGCCCTTGCTCCTTACTCCTTACTCCCCACACACCATGTGGGGTGTACCTGGAGTTCCTGCAAGGCCAATGTCCCATGAGTTACATGTGCTTCCCTGGCCTGTGACCTCAAATCTCAGGGGCTTGCCATATTATACCAACTGTTTGTGGTAGGGGAAACCCCTCCATGATAACTGAGTGAACATATGCTCAAACTCAAATGTGAGTAATTCTTCTTAACAAGAAAAACTTTGCATTTCCTGGTGAACAGGATAAGCAGAGTGTTTAAATGCACTTGTTTCAAAGAACTCTCCTTCATGTTCTGAATAAGTCGTTTCAGAGAATAACAGCAGTAACAATCTATTCGTTTCAGTATTAAAATAGCAAGAATGTATTTTAAACCAACTATTTTTTCTGTCCCAGGAAACGGCCTGCCTACCTCCTTTTTTAAATACTATTTTTATTCTCCTGGTGGCCTGGATTCAGGATGGAGTTAATATTTTTCTCCATGACGCAGTAGGCAGAACATGCTGAAACTTTATGAACCCAGAAGCGTGTTCTCTGTGATAAACAAAAACAAACTAAAAAAAAATCTTTCAAGAACTCTGCAAGTCATATGGCTTTTACCATCTGGCACACAGTCCTGGCACACTGTAAATCCTTGCAAGTGGTGTCTCCTTTACAGACCCTAATACATAAAACCCATATGCCAGCGGCTTGTAGAGGCCACCCCCTCAAGTTGCAGTCATCATCTTGTAGCAGTGTGAGATCTTCTATGAAGCCAAAGCCTTTGTGGTATTTCAGAAGGTAAAAAAACAAATCCATCACCTCCAAACTGTAACAGTATGGACATTGACAGTGAGGCAACTTTCAGTCATGATGCCTTACTTTAGAAATGTCACCAATCGCACTCAACACAAAGAGCTGGGAGTTGAGCAAAGGCAAAACCGGAGAGGGGGATTGAATGTTGAGTGCTCGAAAGATAATTCCAGAGTTATCTCTGGAAAAAATTAAAACAACTCGCATTGAGACATTTAGTAATACAAGATACCAAGGTTACATTTGATGAATACCAACCCTAATGACAAATATACTCTGTGTAAATCTGAGCTTCATGACTTTTGGCAAGGATATTTGCCAGCAGCTCAAAAGTCCTGGCACAGAATATCCACATGCCCATAAATTTCTGCAGGCACAAATACGTCTGTTAAATCATTCCTTCATGCTTCCCGTCAATATATAAAGTCCTAAGTGTTGAGCACTTCATCACCAAGCTGTCATAGGCCATCCCTGACCTCCCCAGCACAAAGGGATTGGAGACCTGAGGGAGCTCAGAGTAGGTTCCCTGGAGCAGTATGTCTTCATCTGCAGTGACTGAAAGGACACTGAAAAGCAGAAGGCCCTTAAAAAGTTAGATTACTCTGAAGGAGGGCTGTCCTCATGGATTACTACTAGATTCATGTTCTAGATTTTGATGCCAGAAGGCATAATCAGGTCTAACCCTATGAATAATACACGTGGTAGCAGACCCAGCTCATCTCCTCTCTATGCTCAGGATCTTTTTGATCTGCTAAAATGAGGCTAATGAAAATATGGAATGTCTGCATCTTACCAGGACCTTGTTTGCTTTCTGTGACAATCCATCACCATTTCTTACCGGAACTGGGCAAGCAGTAGAACTGTAGTAGGATAAACACAAATTATTTAATCGCTTACTTTATACCTGGAGATATTTTTCTCAAATGTTGAGGTCACACAGCAGCTCTTTCTGGTGGCATCACTGATGAAGGAACATCCTGTTAGATTGCTGCTGCTGCTTCTGGACTATCCTAGAAGGTGGGTGTTGAGCAAGGGGGCTTCTGTGCAAAACATCAGCCTACTGTCTGTATGCACATAGAGGGATACACAAGGAGCATGTTTAGGGTGAGGTATAATAAGAATCCAATCTGGAAAAAGAGTGTTTCTTCTCTATTCATACATACACTTAAAATCTGCTATTAGTTACTTTTTTTCCCTTAGATAATCAGATAACTTGATCTCTCCTTTGTATAAATAAAAAATGTTATTAGAATTTCTACCATAATAATACCAGCAGCAACTTCCATAGCCATTCATGGCCTTTTCTTTGACTAAGGACTGTACCAAGAGAAGTGAAAGAAGGCCACTTCTTTGTGTGCCATTCAGTGACTTTTATCTCAAAGTGCCTTCTCCATCATTTGCAATTTTCAAGTACAGAAACTACCAATGTTTTTGCACTGCTGTAATATTTTAATTGAAAGAATGAAGAGATTTTTAAATAGATAAAGCAAATTTTAATTTGATAAAACACTAATATTTGTCTGGTCGCAAATGTAATACTAGAGCAATAACAAAAGACTTTGAGTTTGGTTATGGTATATTATTTTTATATGTGCAAATTAATAATTGCTAATCTTCTATAATGGGCTTTTTTTTACAGTAGCAGGCACAACTTCTGCCATAGCTGAGATTTCTCTGTAGTACGTACCGTACCGTACTGTAGGAAAAAACAGGAAAAAATAACCCATTCCCCAAAATCTTTAAATTTAAGGGTACATACAGCAAGTCCCTTGTAGTGCAGGGATTTAAACAGGGGAAAAAAAAAAAAAAAACACCAAAAAACCACAAAAACACCACCACAGTAAAGCCAGTTTGATCAATATGATGGATTGACAACCTTTGACAGAATCTGGCTACTTTCAAGAGATTTGCAGAAAATGTTGCCCAGGAGACTGTTAAGGAAATATTTACAGGCAGGTGACATGCTAACTTTGCACAGGTTCACAGGGACAGCCCGTGGCCTTCTCGCTATGTGAAAAGCCAACTCGGAAAGGCGTATCCAAAATGTTAACAGGTGGATGATAGATGCTAGGATCTTAACGTGACAGGAAGCGGAGGCAAGATTTTAAACCTGATCTAAAGAGATGAGTGGGAGGAATGATACGGGAGGAAGCCTGAGTGGGAAGAGCAGGACGCTGCTCTGTACAGTTGAAGAACAGGGAGGCCACATTTTGATGCACAGGAACAGATGAGACAAGATGTCAAAGACAAGAAAGAGAAAACCAGCCTTTGCAGCAGAATTTTCAATGAATCCCCTTCCTTTTGTCAGCCTTAGAGGGGAAAAAAGAAGAAGTAAATATTAGTAAATGTTAAAAACAAGAATAGTTTTGAGATGTAGCATGTGTCTCACAGGGTAAAAAGAAATGGCATATTCAGAGATGCTATAATGGAAACATTTGTGGTTTTAAACGCAGCTGTAGAGAAGCCTGAGTGATATCAGAGGCATGTGTGATGTTGAAGAAAATGTTCTTTATTGTCTAGGAAAGACATTCTGGGTAAGCATGGAGAATTACTTTGAGCCTGAATATGAGAAAGTTTTAAGAGGTTTTGTTGGGAGCATGGTAAGTAGAATTTCTTCTGCTATTAAGCATTAAACTATGAGTCCTGATATAAATAGGAAAATACATGTATCAATATAAGTCCTGACAGTCATATCTACCACTGATATAAAGAGCAGCACCATGGCGAAGTGAGTGATTGAAAACAGAGACTACAGTTGAGGAAGTGAAAGAAGGTAAATATGGTTCTGGAACCGATGTTCAACAGATGTAGCAGCAACTATAGTGAAAAATGTTCTCTCTATCCCCTGTCATTAAACAAGCAAGAAAAGTGAATAAAAGCCCGAGTCAGAGTTGGCTGAGAAATTTCATATCATCAGCATTTTTTATTGAAGTGAGGAAACCAAAGCCTGTTCATATCATATTTTTTTAGACATCTTGTTGAAGATCAGTTTCGTGATGAATTTAAGCTGACCTAAAAACAGCCTGATGCAAAGATGTATGGTCCAGTTTTCACCACATTTCAGCTGCTTCTTTTCTATTACCAAGGTAAATCAGTTTAAAGTTGACCCTGGAAGAATATAATGAGTTTTAAGCAACATTAGTGCATTGGCCTGATCTCCCTGAGACTGAACAAGTCACTGTAGCTGCTGCAAGGCAGTGGGGAGAAACAATCAGTTCTGGGTGGGATGGAGAGGGAGAAGACAGGGCTGTTCTTTTCCAGGGCAACAGTATTAGATCAACTTTGATATCAGCGATATCAAAGTCAAGGTTGGTGTCAAATTTAGGTGCACTGAATGATGATTAGGAGTACCTAGGCTTTGTACATTTCTCTGCTCTCTTCAACAGCTTTACAGTAAAGGAAAACAAATATATTATATAAAGGACCAATGATAAAAAACATATCCCATAAATTACATTTTTTCATGGAAATTTTATTTTCTATCAATTTTCTTCCACATTTTTCATTCGTTCAAGTCCTTACATTCCACAGAAATGCATACTTATATTACAATAATTACATAAGTCTAATTGTTAGGGATTCAAAGGCTGTAGCAAACTTTCACTTTTGAGTAATTTGTCTATCCTTACTGTATCCTATGCAGATTTAGCAAAATACAGTATCTCAGTCTGAACAGTTGAATTTGCTTTCTGTTTTTCCAAAGTATCATAAAATATTTAAGAAGTTGTTCATATCTTCTGTAGTCTGGCTTTTGTTTCATCATTGGTGTTTTTACCCATAAATAGCTTTGAGCCTGTGACTAGTACAGTGATCAGGCAGAAAACAAGAGAGAAAAACAAATTTAAAAAAAAAAAAGGTATGTCACGATATTGTTGCAAAAATTCAGCAATTATTCAATCACCCATGTTAAAAAAAAAAAAAAAATTACTAAATACAGCCCCAGCACGTATTTTCTGAGAATATTTAGCAATTAAATTTGGGACATTCATGTTTGCTGAACTTAAAACCTGCAGGCTTGAGCTCATAGAAGTAGACTTTAGACCATTCATTATTTTATTAATACCTGCTTGCCTGCTCATCCTATCAGGTAACATGAATAATGTGTGACTTACCATGCTTACTCAATTAAGCATAGCAGTTCATAGTTTAGATATCTAATAATGATACTTGAGCAAATTATAATTGAATTTAAAAATGAATGCATTCTCATTGTGGATAATTTGGAGAGGGCACTCTTACTTGTTTTGGATAATTCTCAAGAAAAATAATTACATTTGTCATTTGAATTAAATGTTAATGTCTATCAAAATGACACAGAGCTGATTTTAGTTATATCCACAGATGCCAGTGAGGACCAGCATTGTCCTTTTAAACACATTTTATCAGCTTTGATTTGCTGTCTAATCTTAATTCCTTTCCTTCTTCTTTTTCCTTCTCATTTAATGCTACATTTCTGTTTTTAACTATTGGAATCTGAATTATGCTGCCCAGAGTTTGCATTTTGATTTTATATCAACATGTTATTTTTTGTATCTTTCATATCAACATCTCTTAACCCTATGATGGTTTCCTGAGAACCATAACATCATAAAAAAGTTATCTAAATTTAATGATAGGAAACCAAGTGGGAAAAAAGCTTAAGAAAAGTAAACAAGGAATTCTATTGCAGTAATTGCCATGAAAAGTTTGCAACATGTCCATTCCTAATGAAACAATATGCTGAACAATGTTCTAATGACACAAGCATACACAATATCTTTCCATTTTAAGAATCCATGCAACAGCAAAAAAAAGATGTTCAGAAATCAAACAGATTATGTAACTCTAAAGTATGCAATTGTAAAGGAAGACAAAATAAAAAGTGCTGAAGCAATTCAAACATACAACAAAATTTATTAAAACAATTGATATATTCAGTCGGTACAAGCAACTTTGTTGTGAATTCTGAGCAGAATGAGAACTAATAAAGAGCCAAACCAAAAAGGCAGGATTGTTCTTGTCATGTTCTGAAGCCAGGCACAGATGCATCTCTGGCTTTGCCTTTGCTTTTGTGATTCTTTTAGTGGTTCTGGTGGTACAAGAGACACTGTTAGACATCAGCTTATAACTTCTGCCCTGTTTTTTCTGAGAGCCTAGCATATTTCAGAATATCCTATATCCCATTTTCAGAGGCCTATATTAATCCTTAAAGGCCTCCAGTTCAGGAGGCATGTGCTTAATCCCTTTCTTGAATCAAAACCTAGAAAATCAACTCTGTTAGTGCAATTTTTAATAGATTTTGTTGGCAGAGCAATTTTTACCATATTAGTAGAATCAATCCACCTTGATGCCCTTGTCCTTTTTAATAATTGATATTCTCATTTGGCATTTTTACAATCCTACATTAAGCATGAAGATTTCCTATTGGAGGTGTAAAATAGCTCTTCTGAAAGACATGGGAAGGGAAACACCCCAACACTATGTTTGCTGAAACTATGCTGATTCTGCTTTGACATTCTCCAAAGACAATGAGATACAGTTACCTACTTATTTCACTTTTGCTTTACTGAGTTTGAAGCACTTTTTCCTCCTATAAATCTTCATGTGTATATTTACATGAAATCAGTAGCTAATATAAAAAAAAAAAAATCCAAACCTAAGGCTTTTTATTTTCAAAGGACATTCATTTTTATGTACTGCTCATGATGCAGTTCTTGGGGCTCTCCTGTGCAGGGCCAGCAGCTGGACTTCAATGATCCTTGTGTGTCCCTTCCAACTCAGAATATTCTGTGATTCTGTAGTACTTGACCCACTCTATTAGACTGAGATGGTCTATCTATTGATAGAATTAGCTTTATTGCCTAGAAATTATGATAAATCCTAGGATATAGAACAGCTATTCCATGATAGAGGATGTTTAATCGGTGTCTATTAATTTAAAAGTATAGAAGTTCACCTAAATATAAAGTAATCTGATAAAATCATCTCACTGGTCTCTGAGATTCTGATCACTTTATTATTCTCAATCCTTCAAAATGTTAGAAAAATTACATCCTTTTAACAATACATAAGGAGTATGCTTTCTTTTTACAGAAATTCTTTCCTGTCAAACTTTGTAAAAAGCAGCAAATCATCATTCCCCATCCAGTGCATTTGTTGCTAAATTTGGCTCTTTTCTACTTACTCAAATGTGAGGAATATTTCTAGAGGCCTACATTTTATAGAATTGACATGCCAAAAGTTCACTGACCACACTGTCTTCATAAAAGCTTTGTTTGCTAGTTAGTTGTTTCTGAGTGCACTTATTCAAAAGGATTTTGAAGCTGCTGATGTGTTGTATTTGGTTCTTTTGAAATGCTGAAAACAGTGTCTTATTATGTTTAGATTTTAGCTTACCTTTGTAACCAGTTCTAATTGTTTAATTTACTCATGTTCTTTTAAGGTGGACAGCAGAAAAAAATCCTCTCTTTTCAAATTACTTGAATTACTTGAAATTACTCCTTCAGTCAACTGTCATTACATCAAATTAGTAAATAAATAGCTTTTTTTTAATTGAAACTAAAATTACAGCTGTCAAGTAAATGTACCCAGATGAAACTTAAGAGTTCAGGGCTTGGCCAACATTTCCCTGCCCAGCCTGGACAGGACTCTCCATCTTCTTTCATCTACATTTACCTGTTGTAAAATGGAAGAAGAATAGCTGATCTCTTAGTCTCCAACTTTGTGCATCACTGTGATTTTTTGTAATGAGATTCAAGAGCTTTCACTAATTATACAATACGAGCCGTAATTTGAGAACAGATTTAACACATTTGTGATTTTAAGAAAACGAGTAGTCCCACTGAGGTGCTGTCTATGTGGCCTGTCTTTAGAGGGTCCTAGGATTAGTCCCAAAGTATGAAGACTACTGTGGTGTATGTGCAGTTAGGTGCCATTAAGTTGCCCTCTTGCTCTAATTTTTAAGAAAGACTTAGAGACAACTCCTAACTTAGCCTGTATGATAATGACCAAGATAGAATGAAAAGAAGCTGCATTTCCCTTTGTATCATGACATTCTGAATCCAGGCTGAAGGTTAGATCTAGCCTACCTTTTTTATGACAGTGAAAATGATACGTTTATCTCTAAGTATCAGTGTGTTTTTCTTCAGCTGTCAATTAGACTTAATTCTGCTGTTAAAGGATTTGGCAGTTTGTGACTATTAAAAACAGTTTGCAAGGGATATTGTTGCCCTTGGCTGAGTTTTGCATTTTAGCCGTATCCCTATTTAAAACCTCTGTATTTTCCATGTCGCATGAATCATCAAGTGTCGTCTTTCAGAAGAATGGACAGCAGCCTTCACTGCAAGCACACAGAGTATACCTATGTTCCCAGCATGCTGTTTTGTGTATTTTATATATTGGCTTAATATTTACTTAAATACACATAAAAGAAAATAATATCTGTATGCTTCAACAGTGAAAAATTAACTATAAAATCATCACAAAACTGACAGAGTGTTACTTGTATATGCACATCAGCAACAAAATGTAGAAATGATCTAAATTAAATCTTCCTAGATCTAAAACATCCAAGTAAACACCAACTCAGGATATTCAGCATTTCTCATTTTAAAGTAACACACCTTCTAGGAGAAGAAATAAATTTAAGCTATTTTAGTTTGGGCAGAAAATGAATTCTAATTTGCAGACACCTTCTCGGAGAAACCTCTAACAGTAATGTCTATTCTTAGCAACAGAGGAAATTCTGAGTACCTCTGTGACTTATGTTATCTGATACCTAATGTTTCTGAGCAGTTTTGGGGGGTGGCAGCAGAGTGAAGTCCTGCATGAAGACACTACAGGCATGCAAGTATTTGGTCCATCTATGATAGAGTAAGTTCCTTTTAGGAGAGGAGTGTCTAAAGTAAAAACTGTGTCTTTCTTTAATTGAGATAAACTAGCCCTAACAATTGATTTCGAGTCATAAATTTCTGCTTGGAAAATGTGCACTATCTGCATTTGTATCTTGTTTATGTACATATATATATATACATATTTCCAATAAGTGAGTAATTAAAAAATGGGCTCAAATATTTCTCCAATCTCTTACTGTGTAATATATTATACCCTTAGTAAAGGGAAGCTTCCCAATATTTGAATGTTTAAACTGATATCTGTCATCATCGAGTGTGAAGTTAACACCAGTTATGAATACAGCCTCCCTGCTGGGCAGCCATTAAAAAGTTGTTCTTTCCGATTCCTGTGTAAATATCTAGGTTAGATTCCTAACAAAAATTCTGTGAACTTTAGCTGAAACAAAAATAACAGAACTATTTGAGGTTTGTTACAGTCACTTCTATATCCAGCTGACCTTGTCCCAATTTTAGCTTTGTTTCCCTTTTCTGTGTGGCTTCTGGGAAACCGCCTTGAAAATAAAATCTACTCAGAGGATGAAATCCTGAACTTCTTATTCTGATAAAACTTCTATCTAGCTCTGCCTTGCAAACAGTTGCCTTTGCACTCCTCATTTTTTTTGGAATCAGTGCTTAAGTTCACCTGCCAAGGCAATAATAACCTGGAACAAATTAGGATATATTGAGCACAGTCAATTTGTGCCAAATGAAGATTCATAATACCGGAAAAGAATTACCACCAGTTCAAGCATACAGGAATCTTAATAGTAAATAATGGCTGTACATTGAACATTAAGAATTTGTTTACTTTTTTTTTGTGTGTGTGTGTGTAGAAAAAGTAGTAAACTACCTTTACCTGAGAAGCTAATGTTAAGTTCAGCAAAGTATTTTCATTTCAGACCATATGCTAAGGACTATGCCTTTAAAAAGCAAGAATGGGGCACTTTTCCCAGGTTTTAATCCTGAGATGAAAGGGGAAGAAGGGGGTAGAATGTGTTGCTTCCCTCCTCCAAAGGACAAGCTAATATTGTCCAGATTTTAGCTTTGCACTGAGCTGTAGAGCAAGATCAACATAGGTATCTGCCTTTCTGTCCCTTCACGTCCCATAGTGTGAGCATGGACTACTTGTGTTACCTACCTGGCAACACTGAGAAAAATATTGGGGGATTATATTCTTCTTTTCCTTTGTTTCTTGCTCTTCCTCAGTTTCTCTATTATTATTTTCTTGACCTCTTCTGTAAAGTGCTTTAAAATGTTTAATGACAATACTCCAATCCTTACATTTATTTTTAATTGAAACAATAGGAAAACAATGCATGGTCACTGGTAATTGTTAGAGCAATTTTCCTTTAAACAGTACAGAATGTCAGTCTGTTCAATGATGATCAAGTATGTACCAGCAAAGTTGAAATTTCTGTCCCTGTTTCTCAAATATGCTAAAAATTTTTATTTTGTTCTAGTAAGCTAAAATAATCTTAAAACTTAAACCTCAAAGGTCTCATAAATAGGAGTTTTCCCAGGGATGTAATATACACTTATTGTGAAATACTGTAGTAAAAAAATCAGGAAGCCTAATTTGTAGCCACCATTGCACTTCTGGGTATTTTGTAAGCAGAAGATAGACTTCTAACTAAGAATTTACACATAAACTCTTCTGATCTCATAAGCTTTCACAATAGACAGCACAAACATTCATGTGTGCAGTCCTGGCCCCTCTAAGTGTTGCAGTGCTCCATTAAAGTGCTTGTTTGCTAAGCCTCAAATGCTGCTGCTCAGAATACTGTCAGTGGCTAAGGATAGATCTCCCCCAGTCTCACAAAGCCACAGCAAATGAAGCACTTCCCAGTGCAGGCCTGAGCTGCTCTGACCTCCAGAGGAGCAGAGGTAGACTGTATGGGCTCACTCGCTGCCCAGCCAAGTCAGCTGCATGCTATGGGGATTGCATAAGGCATCTCTGAAAGCCTTACTGTGCAAATCTTTTCTCTGTATCCTGTTGTTTTTACCCGAATCACACAGGGAAGTAGAGTTTTGCACTCTCCCCACTTTACCTAGAGTAGTAAATTCGGCAGTCTAATAGAAACAGCCAAAGGATGAAGACAAGAAGGACCTGTGGGGAAGTATGTCATGCCCATCTGATGTTTTTTTCTTCTAGCAGTACAGCTATTGATGTCATGTGGGGCTACCAACAAAAACTGGCCCAGATATTTTATCTACTCACCCATAACAGGAGCAGGCACCAAGAACTTGTGAAACAGGTGCTACAAAACACATAGCTATATTTGGAAGAGATTTTTATATACCACCTACATGACAGAGCATGAAGTATTGATTTCAAACTCTTTAATCATTCATCTTGTGGAAAACCCCCACAAATAAATACTTTGGGAGGAAGTCTGCAACAGGATGGATACACAGTCACAAAAATATGGCAACAAGTTCATAAGATGATTGATAAACTACCTATTCAGGATACAATATTCTCCAAGTTAAATTTTATGACCAGAGAAACATTTGCAAGAAAAACACTGACATACTTAGAGTTTTGAAAAATTAGCCACTTGAGTATCCAGTAGGATACAAATCATTCCCTAGAGCACCATGGGTTCTAACATCCTTTAAAGAATAACGATGGATTAACCTTTTAATGTATGTCACAGGTAAATTATGGTCTGTTAACTGAAGTAGTAGATTTTAATGCAATCAGATCCACTTGATTTCAAATAAAACTTTTCTTAGAAGTACAGTAAAGTAGGAAAATGATAAAATGTCATTAATTAAAGAACTTTGATTTGACCTACTTCAACATATGCACTTGTAACAGGCTTGTTCTGCAGTACACAAAAGTTCCTGGCAAAGTAAAGCTTTTGCAGATCTCACTTTGGTAAAACTATGTAAAAGAGAAAAATTATTTCTTCTTTCTGTCTCTTTTGCTTCATTCACCATCTATCTCAAACTCTAAATGGCAGAGAGGGATAAGGCATAAATTAAGCATATAAATTAGCCAAATGAAGGTTACACAACACATTATGTGCACAAAATTAATGACATCCACTTGAAGTGTTTAGTCAGGAAGTGTAAATAAGAAGTTTTGAGACCTTTATCAGTACCTCTTTAACAAACTCTACTGAGGATATAGAAATTATATTCTCAAATGTTTATAATTTAGATGATTCTGCGTGGATGTTCCTTAGATTGGCACATTCATCTGCCTTATTTCAGGACTGCTCTTTCTGTCTCTTAAAGTCATCTTGATGGCAGTGGTACAGTTCTAGTAAGTAGTAATTTGTGAGAAGAGGGGATGACTGAACATTTGCAGAGACACTTTATTACCTTTCATTCATTATTTTTCTTTTGAATTTAAGTTAAAATAAAAAATCTGCTTGGAACAAAGAATAGATGTGAACCCTGTGTTCCACCCACCTGGGCAGCCCATTCCAATGCCCTGTCACTCCTTCTGTGAAGAACTTCTCGCTAATACCTAACCTAAACTTCCCCTGGCACAGCTTAAGACTGTGTCCTCTTGTCCTGTTGCCTGGGAGAAGAGATCAATCCCCACCTGGCTACACCCTTTTTTCAGGGAGTTGTAGAGAGTGATAAGGTCACCCCTGAGCCTCCTGGTTAAACTCCCCCAGCTCCCTCAGCTGCTCCTTACAGAACTTGTGTTCCAGACCATTTCCCAGGTCCATCGCCTTTCTCTGGTGATACTCCAGCATGTCAACATCCTTCCTAAACTGAGGAGACAGAACTGGACACAGGTCTCAAGCTATGGCCTAGCCAGTGCCAAGTGCAGGGGAAGAACTGCCCCCCCAGTTCTGCTGGCTACGCTATTGCTGACACAGGCCAGGATGCCATTGGCCTTCCTGGCCACCTGAGCTCACTGCTGGCTCAAGTTCATCCTGCTGTCAGTCAGTGCCCTCAGGTCCCTTTCTGCCTGGCTGCTCCCCAGATACTCTGTCCCCAGCTGACTGTGTTGCAGGGGTTTGTTGGGGGAAAAGTGCAGGACCCAGCACTTGGTATCGTTAAACCTCATATTGTTGGAGTCAGCCTATCTATCCAGCCTGTCCACGTCCCTCTGCAGAGCCCTCCGACCCTCCAGCAGATCAACACTTGCACCCAGCTTGGTGTCATCTGCAAACTTGCAAATGGTGAACGAATCCCCTCATCTGGATCATCAATAAAGATGTTAAACAGGACTGGGCCCAATCCTTGGGGGACACCACTAGTGACCTGACACCAGCTGGATGCAGCACCAATCCCCATCACTCTCTGGGCCCAGTCATCAGCCAGTTCTTAACCCAGCAAACAGTACACCTGGCCAAGCCATGGGCTGCCAGTTGTCAGCGTAGAACATCTACAGCCTTTCCTGCGTCCACCCGGCAAGTCACCTGGTCATTAAAGAAAATCAGGATGGTCAAGCACAGCCTGCCCTTCCTAAACTCGTGCTGCCTGGGTCTGATCCCCCAGCCATCCTGTAGGTGCTGTGTTAAGATGATCTGTTCCATAACCTTGCCAGGCACCAAGGTCAGGCTGACAGACCTGTAGTTTCCCAGATCCTCCTTTCAGCCCTTCTTATGGATAGGCATCACACTGGGCAGCTTCCAGTCGTCTGGGACCTCCCCGGTGAGCCTGGACCAATGATAAATGATGGAGAGCGGCTTGGCAAGTTCATCTGCCAGCTCCCTCATCACCCAGGATGGATTCCATCTGGTCCCATAGACTTGTGAGCATTCAAGTGGCTCAGCATATCACTAGCTGCTTCCTCCTGGATTACAGGGGTCTATTCTGCTCCCAAAATTGTGCTGATGGGTACTGGCCCTTTAGAAATTTATAGATAGCATGGGTTTTCCTGTTCCTTTGATCATCCACCCTTGCTACTGAAGGAAGTGAGCAGAATGCCACCTGCACTCCTGTCCCATCAACCAATTGACACAGAGCCTTGAAGTCCTTTTTATTTATCCTGGTGCTTTTCTTATCAATCTCATCATTGCCAATGTGGACAACCAGCAGAGGGTAATAATCAGAGGGCTGAATTAATTCAGGGAGCCCCCTGGTAATATCCCACATCTGGGCCCCACGGAAGCAGCATAGAATTAAGTGTTGGAATTAAGGCTTTTACATTTATGGAAAGATAGAATATGTTCTCAATAATTAATTATTAATCAATTCACTTAAAAAATGTAAGGATCAACTTCATCCAAGAATAACTGAAGCAAGGTCAATTCCAATGTTCAGTACACTTACTATTACTTTTGCAGCAGTCTTTTTGGAAATGGAGACTGGAAGGATGGAAAGAATGAAGAATGAAAAAAAGACTATAAGGTCTGACACGATGAATTCTTCATGTCCCTCTTCTAGCTGTTTTAAGAACTCTTTCCTCATTCTTAAGAGTGCATTCCCCAGAAATTAAGTAAAATCATTCCCTATTTTGCTTACCAAAGGGCAGAGGGAACCAAGCCAAGGTCTGTTCCCATCCTGTACTGGCTTATAAAGAAAGTCTTAATTCTTGGTGGAGTCAACTGCTCCCAAAGGCATGTAGCAGTACCATAAATATTTCAAATACCAACTGTGTGCTGGGAAGCTCCGGGAGGCATTGGGGTCTCAGTGGAACAAGATGCCTCCCCTGGGAAGTCATGAGGTTGTGTAATGCTGAGCTGTGCTTACGGGGATAACCAGGCTTCCTGTGTTGCTTATTAAAACTTAGATTACTTCTTGTTCCTTTTAAGTCTGCATTTGTGGTTTCTTATTAACCATTCCTTTAGCATATTATCAAAGTCTGATGATACAAAGTCCAGTGTGTGCATTCCTTTACTTTTAGTCCAGTTTCCCCAGGAATATGGCTTGCAGCTATAGCATTTCTAAGCTTTTCGTGTTGCCTATCTGCCAGCCCCTGGAAAATCTGTTAGCTACTTCTGCCCAAATTCAACAGGGAGCTGAAAGACTCATCTGTATACATTTCCTACAAGTCTCATGAAAATAACTGACCTCAAAGGTCGAGGGGATACAGACATTTCTGTCCTGGCAGCAAAGGCTGCAGCGTGAGTGCAGTCATGCTTAGGAATAGGAGAATCCACATGGAAGTTTACCCTCAGAAAAAAATCATATAAAATAAGGCTTCATTAGTTCCACTGTTTATGGAACTACTTGATTTAGGTAATATATCTACATTGGAAAATCAGATGACAGGAAGATCTTTGTTAATTTATGGATCATTAACAATTTTGTATACTAATGTATTTGCCTGATCCTGCCCCCATCAACATCAAAGGGATCTTTCCACCAAGTTAAGAGGTAATTGGACTAGGCCCATGCATAAACATTTATAATACTAACATTAAAATGTAATTATTTTGTAAAAGGTTCAAAAGCAGAAACAAAAGAAACATTTTAATCCAGTTTTAAATGCTGTGGTAGATTTCATTTATACAAAACAAGAGCATAAAAGGAAACCACTAATTCATATTCATAAAGCAATAAATGAGTGTACCATAAGTGCAAGTTACATTCTCTTCCTTCACTATTCCTGTAATGTTATTATATTTTGGAAATGAAACTTTCCATTATTCAGGAACACTCTGCTTACAGAGGACATTTTCACTGAAGTGCAAGATGGCCAAAGTTATTCTGCTGGATGGAAAATTAATGTATATGACGTATGGGATTCCATGACTCCTTTTTTAAAACATCTATATAAATTAACATGAGAATATTCAGAAGACTTGGCTTCCACAGATTCATGGAAGTCCTACAGAGGCTTTGGTAAATGCCTCCATTGAGGAAATATTTCATATCCTCCAGTAGCCTGCTATTCCACCCACGAGAGCATTCATATGCTTTTGAACCTAAGTTAAAGCTCAGCTAAGAAGCCATTAACTGTCCAGATTAATCCTGTATTGGAAAATTCCTTCAGAGGGGATGGAAATTCCATAGCAAACTCTTAGCAGATTTTCCACGGTATTGTTCTTGTAGGGGGAAAGAGGGGTTGTGTTCCCACAGAATGATCAGTGGGCCCAGTCCAAGGGGCTCTCACAGGATTCATCATCACCAATCACACATAAAACTCCGGTGTCTTGTGATGGCCTTTTTGATTTACTTCTCCCAAAACCTGTATTATCAAGTTCTTCCTCTCTTGTTGCTAAACAGCATATATAAAATTATATATTTTAAAAAAAAAAGAAAATTAGGTATTCTTGCTTAAACTGTGAGCATTTGAGGTGTCTGTTCTAAGAGAAAGTTTTCAACTAGTTGCTGATTCTACTAGAGAGAAGGGAGATTACTGATTCTACTTGGGAGAAAAGGCTTCAGGTGGGAAGGTGGGAAAAATTATGGCAGCAGTATTTAATTTAACATGTTTATAACCAGACTCCTATTTTACTCTTCTTGTGTGGCCCAGCAATTCTGGGTAAAGTTCTTTCTGTAAGATCACCATGCCCTGCGAAGAGCTAAAGAGGACAGCATGACGCTCAGAGCTTAGGAAACTGCATTACAGCTTGGTTTACCTAAAATATGTTAGGAAAAGAGAAGGCTGCTGTAAAGGAGAGTACAGTGAAGAAACTGGATCAAATTATTACCAAAACAGCAAGAAATCAGACTTCATTAAATAAATTAACCATGTCTATGAGTAACTTGAAACAACTATATCAAGGAAAATTATCTGAATGATCATTTTTTCTTAAGAAGGCAGAAATAGAAATGAAGTGTTATGAATTCCTCATTTATTATGTGTGGCAATAATTCTGCAAGTATTCAAATGGAAATGGCTTTCCCTGGATAGAAATGTAATGGAGTACAGTTTTTTGTTTGTAGAGTTCCCTCTTCTATTTTTACCTTTCTGTAATATTTTGTTAAAATCTTGTTTACTATCTATTCAGAGTGTATTTAGACTTCTTGTAGTGGCTTTGCTGCAAAGGAACTGACATTATATGTAAATAACATTTTGTGAGGATGTCACCAAAGCATACAGAAAATGGTCACTAGTTTGGTTTGAATTTGCCAGGCAATATTAGCTGAATAATATTTAAAATATCAAAAAGTAGTAATTGACATATCTACATAATGGATTGTTTCGACATAATATTGATTATGTATGTGACAGAAAAGGCAAAGAAAAGAAGGGCTACATCATCCAGATGAGAAAGGAAGATGCATGCTGCTCTCCAGCTTCTTGAGAAGTTTTGGACTAGTGTTACTCGTGTGTGGCACTATGCCCTCACTGTTTCTAGTACACTGTGACAGAGGTTTTCTCACTGTAACTGATACTGCCCATTGTGAAAGGCCTATCAGAAAAGGAGACATGTAGAGACAATATAGTGGTTGGTGGCTGGAAAAGACATGAAACATCTGGGCTCAGTGTTGTGCTTTAANGAGGTAATTGGACTAGGCCCATGCATAAACATTTATAATACTAACATTAAAATGTAATTATTTTGTAAAAGGTTCAAAAGCAGAAACAAAAGAAACATTTTAATCCAGTTTTAAATGCTGTGGTAGATTTCATTTATACAAAACAAGAGCATAAAAGGAAACCACTAATTCATATTCATAAAGCAATAAATGAGTGTACCATAAGTGCAAGTTACATTCTCTTCCTTCACTATTCCTGTAATGTTATTATATTTTGGAAATGAAACTTTCCATTATTCAGGAACACTCTGCTTACAGAGGACATTTTCACTGAAGTGCAAGATGGCCAAAGTTATTCTGCTGGATGGAAAATTAATGTATATGACGTATGGGATTCCATGACTCCTTTTTTAAAACATCTATATAAATTAACATGAGAATATTCAGAAGACTTGGCTTCCACAGATTCATGGAAGTCCTACAGAGGCTTTGGTAAATGCCTCCATTGAGGAAATATTTCATATCCTCCAGTAGCCTGCTATTCCACCCACGAGAGCATTCATATGCTTTTGAACCTAAGTTAAAGCTCAGCTAAGAAGCCATTAACTGTCCAGATTAATCCTGTATTGGAAAATTCCTTCAGAGGGGATGGAAATTCCATAGCAAACTCTTAGCAGATTTTCCACGGTATTGTTCTTGTAGGGGGAAAGAGGGGTTGTGTTCCCACAGAATGATCAGTGGGCCCAGTCCAAGGGGCTCTCACAGGATTCATCATCACCAATCACACATAAAACTCCGGTGTCTTGTGATGGCCTTTTTGATTTACTTCTCCCAAAACCTGTATTATCAAGTTCTTCCTCTCTTGTTGCTAAACAGCATATATAAAATTATATATTTAAAAAAAAAAAGAAAATTAAGTATTCTTGCTTAAACTGTGAGCATTTGAGGTGTCTGTTCTAAGAGAAAGTTTTCAACTAGTTGCTGATTCTACTAGAGAGAAGGGAGATTACTGATTCTACTTGGGAGAAAAGGCTTCAGGTGGGAAGGTGGGAAAAATTATGGCAGCAGTATTTAATTTAACATGTTTATAACCAGACTCCTATTTTACTCTTCTTGTGTGGCCCAGCAATTCTGGGTAAAGTTCTTTCTGTAAGATCACCATGCCCTGCGAAGAGCTAAAGAGGACAGCATGACGCTCAGAGCTTAGGAAACTGCATTACAGCTTGGTTTACCTAAAATATGTTAGGAAAAGAGAAGGCTGCTGTAAAGGAGAGTACAGTGAAGAAACTGGATCAAATTATTACCAAAACAGCAAGAAATCAGACTTCATTAAATAAATTAACCATGTCTATGAGTAACTTGAAACAACTATATCAAGGAAAATTATCTGAATGATCATTTTTTCTTAAGAAGGCAGAAATAGAAATGAAGTGTTATGAATTCCTCATTTATTATGTGTGGCAATAATTCTGCAAGTATTCAAATGGAAATGGCTTTCCCTGGATAGAAATGTAATGGAGTACAGTTTTTTGTTTGTAGAGTTCCCTCTTCTATTTTTACCTTTCTGTAATATTTTGTTAAAATCTTGTTTACTATCTATTCAGAGTGTATTTAGACTTCTTGTAGTGGCTTTGCTGCAAAGGAACTGACATTATATGTAAATAACATTTTGTGAGGATGTCACCAAAGCATACAGAAAATGGTCACTAGTTTGGTTTGAATTTGCCAGGCAATATTAGCTGGGCAGTAATATTTAAATATTATTGCCAGGCAATAATATTTAAAATATCAAAAAGTAGTAATTGACATATCTACATAATGGATTGTTTCGACATAATATTGATTATGTATGTGACAGAAAAGGCAAAGAAAAGAAGGGCTACATCATCCAGATGAGAAAGGAAGATGCATGCTGCTCTCCAGCTTCTTGAGAAGTTTTGGACTAGTGTTACTCGTGTGTGGCACTATGCCCTCACTGTTTCTAGTACACTGTGACAGAGGTTTTCTCACTGTAACTGATACTGCCCATTGTGAAAGGCCTATCAGAAAAGGAGACATGTAGAGACAATATAGTGGTTGGTGGCTGGAAAAGACATGAAACATCTGGGCTCAGTGTTGTGCTTTAATGTAAAGTGGAAGTGTCCCCACCCAAAGAGACTGAGGATCTGCTCAGAGTCATCTGTGCTGTGGCCATACTGTTCAAGGAGGATAATGCAGATTCAAGTCCTCTCAGGTAGAGAAAAGATCTCCTTAACACTTCCCACCTTCCTAGGCTGTCTGATATGAGGAAAAGCCCTGACAGTAATACCACTAGGAATCTGATTTTCCATCTCCTTGACTTTTATCAGTGTGTACCTAAAAACCAAAATACTTCAGTGTCCTAAATGGCAAACTAATGACTAAAAGATACCAAAATATTTCAGCTCTGAAGAATCAAAAATCAGATTTCCCCAATGTGGATGAATTGGGTTCCATTCAATTTTCCAGATTTTAATCTTGATGAAGAGAAATAAAAATATTCAAATGGCCTTATTGTCTGTGTAATTGATTTGACAGCTGAATAAAAAATTGCCACAAACCAAAACCCAAAAATAAACAGAAAAAAACTACCAAGAAACCACTTCAGAATCTTTGCCCCCCAAGCTAGGTCCTTTGTGTAATGCAGCAGAAATGAGTGTCACCCTTCAAAGACAAACCCTTTCAGATTGTGTTGAATAATTCATTTTGTGTTTTCTGATTTTTTAATGGTTGGCTTATCAAGAATCCATGTGATCATGTAGAGCATACTTGGATACATGTAAAGATGTTCAGCTTTCTCATCTGCTTTGTTGGGGTATAAAGATTGTTACATTATCCCTTAGATTTCCAGCTAATTTTTGCTGATGGAGGCGAATGGTCACTGACACACAGTAATATCATTGTTGCCATACCTCCTGTACTGAAAAATACGTTATTACTACATTTGCTGTTGTTTGCTTTTGTATAAAAAGAAGAGACTGGAGCTAAAAACGTCATCTGTTGAGCACATATGCTTCTACTTCCAAGAATCTGGATATTTAATTATATTATCTGTTACAAAATGTTCTTCATACAAAAAGTGGTATTTGAACAAATTATTTTAATTAATACTGAATTTTAATGCATGTCATAAAATGTCTTTTTTCCCCCGACAGAATATGCTCTTGTTGACTGATGTGATATGGGTAAATTCATGTAAAATTATAATTTAGTCTATTAACTATCACTTCTGCCAACTGGCAACATCAACTTTCATCTACCTTTTTTTTGTGGTGTGTATTTGGTGCCAGAGTATGCTGTACATAGGAACTTCAGCCTCTCTTCTGAGCTACTGTTCTTCCNATAGTTCCCCTAAATGTCCAAATTTCATTGCTTTACACATGCATAGGTACCCATATCTCAGAAAAAAATTGTTTGTATTTAGTAAGACTTTCCTTAGGCCTTAGGAATTCCTGAACGGAATTCCAGGTAAAGAAGGATTTGGAGGTAGTGTCTCCAAAGGTCCCAGTACCTGACAGATTAGGGACCAGTGGTATCCCAAAGTGTGAAAGTAGCTGTACTCCCCAAACAGGACAGAATTGCCAGGTACCAATTCTCTGTCATATCTTCCTCAAATGATGCAACAATGTTCAGCCCTCCTCTTCAAGCACTGCCACTCCCTTCCTTCACCAGCGCTGGCTCTAATTGCATTTAAAGCAACACAAAGGTTAAACTAACATGCAATTCTGACAGAAAATCACCATTATAGAAGTTCAGCATTAGTTAGTGGCCTTTAGAAATTACCTTTTTCTTATATTAGGTTGAGATTAGGTTTATTTATAATTGCTGAATTTTCAGGTTTTGTATTTGGAATATTTTATTAGTATAGTATTAACCCTCATGTACCGTGAAGGAAGACCTACAAATATATGTACACATAGAAACAGCATTTTGACTAACAATAACTTTGGCCATTTCAATGTCATTTTTAAAGATACTGGTGATTTTGTTGCTGTTCTAACAATACAAATAAAGTGAAAGGAAGTGTTCTGCACACATTGTAGCTGTGAAATAAGCAGAAAAATACATCTAAATGGAGTCCTAAGACTACCAAAGAACCATTTCTCTGCCTCTCTTTGCAAACCATTGACATATTGACAATTTCTGATTTCCTTTAGGTTTTATCCAGCAGTAAAGGTCATCAATAACCTGTCCCACCTGACAGAAGCTGCCAGTGCATGGTAGAACTTGAACTTTCATCTCATTCATCTGAAATACATGTCACAACAGGCGACAGCCGTTGTCTGCACTGTCCCCAAATTATTGAAAAAGCTCATTTTATAGCCCTAGTGCACCTTGGTATTGATTCCAATGAATGAAAGCTGTGAACAGTAAAACAGGAAAATAACTGAGAAACAGGCAGAAATAAAATAGTATTTTGGAATGAATGGGAAGTTTTGCAAAAGACAGAGCACCTGGTTGCTCTGATTTGAACTCCAAACAGTAATTTCAGATAATATGGCTGCAATGTAATGTAATATTTCCATATTGAATAGTGAACACTATTCCTCAATTAATATTTTCCCCAGCAGAAGGTTTAAATAGAAAGACACACTTTGGCATTTAAAGCAATATAATCTAAAGGACAACTGTCAGGTTTAACCTTTTACATGTCACGACTGTTAAATGGTTGAGACTATTGATAGACAAATGTATAACAGGGAAAAAAAAACTAAAAACAAATAACCTGTAATAGCTTATAATCTAAGAAACATTATTAATAACTAATGGCTTGTTCACATCTGAGAATTTCAAATATCCTGATAATATTCTATGTGTTGTCATTTCCTGGGTAAGTAGTCTTGTTTCTTATTTATTCTACATATGCCATCAATATTGTCATGGTTACAGTCCAGCTAAATTATTAATACATATTACATATGCACAAAATTATGAGAGCAGTTAGATTTAGAATGAAAGTAAGCATTCCAGCATTCCAAATTTGTATATTCCTTCTCTGCCCATGAAAAAAAAAGTTGAATAAAGTTACATGTATTTCACATAAGTAATTATTAGGTAGAACTTTATGATGTTGATTAGAGCATTTTTACCAGTTTCACCAGGTGTTCTGTCCTTTAGTTATGTGCATAAAGTTCTTGTAATGCAACATTAGCTTCAATGGGTTTTAGGAGTGAGACAAATTAAGATTTTTCTACTAAAAATATGTTCATCAGACAGCTATAGTTAAACCAAACTCTTTTTGTCACTCTTAGGCTTTAAATTTCACTTATTAAAAATTGCATTTTAATAGCAAAAAGACAAAGCATTGAATATAAACTAAGATGTCTGTTTGAATTATTCAGGGTGATCGGGAAAAATTAATTGATACAGAGAGAATAATGGATGTCCTAGGAGTATTCCTTTTGATAATTTTTACTTTTCTTTGCCTATCTGATAATTTTTTTAAAAAAAATCCTTTTCTTATAACAAATGTAAAATATCAAAGGTATTATGGAATAATTCGTAATATAAATACCCAGGTGGACTTGAAATACTTCGTACTGCATAATTACAGGTTTTTAAAGCTTCAGCTAAAGAATTAAAAATACCTTATCTTTTTCATATTTTTAAAGTTGTGTCTCAGAATTGTTATCGTGAGAATGAATACCCACTGAACTTCAAGAATTAGAATAGTCCCTTTGTATAGTTTGTTTGTGTTCGTTCCAAAAGGTTCTGTATAAAACATATCATCTAAATCCAATTGCATCACTTAAGCTGAATCAAGGACCACCCTTTCTTGTGTAAGTGAAAACAAAACAAAAAAATCAAAACAAAACAAAGAAACAAAAACCCCACCAAACTCTCTCTGTAATTTGAGAGATAAGAAAATGTTATTAAAAAATAATGTGTTGACACCTTGATCTGCTGAAAGTAATATTGGATGACCAAGGAAAGGAAGGTGATTCAAGATGCTTTTGCCCTGCCTTGATGCTGGACGTAAACACAGAACTGTGTAGAGAGGACATGGAATTTTCTACATCCCATTGCCAGCTGCTCTGAGTCTCTTTCATGTAAGTCAAGGAAACTGTGAATTGTTGTCCTCTTCTTGATTGCCTGCTCAAGTTCTTGAGACACTATCAATGGTTTTATCCTCATAAAATCTACTACAAGGTATGTCAACAGGACTGGAACACCACTGTAGTCTCGGTCTGACCACAAGACGCCGCTGAAGGCTGAGAAAAACATTTCCAAAATACACATCAGTACAGTGACAGTGCCACACTTTCCCAAGATGGACAGTAGCTGAGACAGAGGGTGAAAAAGCTGGATGCAGCCTGTGCAGTAGTCACAAGTGTGATCTGCTTGCTGCTTGCAAATCTAGTAATGAAAAATCACCTGTAGAACCAAATCAACCAGACAGTAAAGAATACCTTTTTATTCCTACTCTACATGGTTGTGAAGAGTTAAGCAGACACAGCATAACAGCAAATCTTTCTCCTTATTACTAAGTATGAAAACGCTAACAGCTTCACTGCCATAAGGCAACAGGAGCCCTGTAGCAGTGCTTCCAGTAGAATTCAAAGATTAGCTTGTGAGAGTTGATTAACTACTTTTTCAAACTTCTAACCTAGACTTCGAGTCATTTTATTTTCTGAAGAAAAAAAAAAAGATTTTTTTAATAATAAAAATGTAAAGCGAGAGAAAAAAAAGTCAAGCACTCAAGAGAATACATTAATTATATTAAACCTTACAAAATCTTTCATAACTAAACTCACTATCATGAGTTAAATCACACTGAAATCTACCTATATGCTCTAGAACCTTGTTACCATTGGGGCAGGTTATAAAAGGCTGTAATCAGCTGTGGGGGATAGACCAACTAACTAGGAAAGGAGATGGGAATTGTTGCTTTAAAATAATCCCAAAAATAAGGCATTTTCTAGAAAGGAGGTCAGCTTCAGCTCAAAAGCAATGATGACCTGAACACTGAGAGAAGAACCCTTCTGATTTAAAAGGGATGGCATAGTAGGCTGTTGACATTAATCTCCTATATATTAAGAGGAAAGGACTGGGATAATAATACTGATAATGTCTTGTGGTTTTATTGTTTTATAGTTAGGAAGTGATAGAATTTGAAATATCTAAGGAACTGCTAATATATGGGAAGTTCCTACCAATGGTAGGATGCTTTTCCCCATAACTCCATCCAAACCATCTCAAACCCCCTGGTTTGAGAAAACTCTCTTGTCTGCCTGACAAGAAGATGAGTCTGAAGTAATCAAACCATCTTCCTTCCCATCTTTCTTATCACTGAGACTTCTCCTCAGGGCTTCTTTCCTCTCACCATCATTTTTCATGTGAAATGGTAATTTGTGAGGCAGAAATGTTTTGAGAAGCAGGAGATACTGTGTTCTCTTCCTGACTGCATCACTGCCCCTGTTACAAGCAAGTCATCTTACCTTCCTGCTTGTTTCCTTAACTCCCATCTAAGTCTCTAAAGTTAAGATTCCAAGGTTACACTTGAACAGACATGTGCTGTTCAAAGCATGGGGTATATAGCTACATTCATTTGCTTCTTGCAGCCAAGCCTGACCAGGACACCCACTAAACATGTCTTCCTGCAGACTGAAAGAAAAGGTCTATGAACTTGCATGATGTGGAGTATTTCCCAATGTCAGATGGGTATATTGACATTTGTTGAAGCCTACAACAAAAACCATACTTGCAAGATCTCTCGGGCTACTTAGCAATTTACAATGTGAATCACCATATTTCTAATTATGTACAGGAAAAAAACCAAACCAGGGATTAGCAAAGAGATATTGCTAATATACTGAAATCAGCCATGGAAAGCCAATTCATATCATGACATGAATAAGAAAATATTAACAAAAAAATCCCAGTAATGAGTAAGTAAGGCCTAAATATCCTTGGGAAAAAAACCAAATTATATGTGGGGGGTTGCCCTAAGATGTTACAAAAATTAACAGAGACTAAACAATTGTTATGAATGCTGACCTATACTAACTTGTTCTCTCACTGTAACCATATCCCAGTAACTTTAGATGTATGGAGTTTGCAAATGGTATCTAAGCTGTATATGGTTCTAACCAAGATACTAGAATGCTGAGCAGATAGACTGTCTGCTAATTATCCATCAAGAGAAATAAAGCAGCTCAAACATTTTATAGAAATACACATTTACTCTGGGAAAATATCTCTGCTTTACTGTCATAAGCAACATTATCTTCCTAGGATTAATGGATGAATTAGCAAAATCTGATTCCCTCAACATAGTTGGTAGATACCAGAAGACAAACTTCTTAATTTGGCATATATGAAGTTGCTGTGATCAGAGCAGCCTTTCACATTGTCCTAAACATTTTTGCTAACCCACATCATCATCCACAGAAACTGAGAAGGTGTTCACAGACATGAAGGAAATCAAGTCAGTAGGGATAGGTGGCTTTTATGGCCAGTTATATTTATCAGCATTAATTTCTAAAAAGAGCTAGAAAAAACACTGGAAATTTGGTGTGATTTCTTGGAATGAAAGCTTCCATCCAGCTTTAATAAAGACATCAAAAATAGATTTAATATGCTAAGTAAGTAATGGGGCACATTGAGATTGTTGTAACAACCTCTGGTGTCTGTGAGCTCCAGCCAGAATACACAATAGTGCCTGAAAAAGTTATAGAAGCAGTGTCAGGAAACTCACAGGGGGTTATATAGCCCTCTTGCCATGAAGCAGGACCAGCTATAACTGCCTTTCAATCAGCTACCGATGGCTTCTCTGGGCTATGGACTATGTGTCTTGCAAGTCCAGAGACTCCTGAAAGGCTCCACATGAGCCAGCTCACATCCAAGAGAAGGAGACTTGTGTTGGCAGGACACCAACACGCTGGTGTGCTCCACACCTGTCAGTTCCCCCTGCTCTGCAGTCACCACTGTCACCAGATTCTCTTTTCCCCATTTCATTCTCATGGAGTGATCGCATAGACCTTCTTGCATTCATCCTATACTTCCTGGGGTTTGAGGTAGGGTTGGGTTTCAGGTGTTTTGTTTCTTTCCCTTTTCATCATTTGATTGAGCTGAAAGCCAGAAGACAAGCTGTTTTGCCCCCATTTGAATTAGTCCTTTGAAGAGTTTCAAGCTCAGACAAGTTTTGATGAGTTTGAACTGAAATAGAAAGTATTACAGCTAGGCCCTGACTTACCCTGATAAACAGCTACCCACCAGCTTTGTCTGTACCCACCAGCTTCAGCCTCCCGCTTTTCCTTCAAGAGCTCAAACCTGTGTCCAGAATAGGAAGTATCTTGACTAGAATGCTATGAACTTTCCTTGGACCTACTAAGCTAGGGGATTAGCTCTGACAAACCCTTGTTCACATCCAGTGTATCCCTGATCCTATTCAATTTCATCTATTTTATACTGCAGTTATTGATACACAGCAGATTGCAGTGAAATAAACATAGTATTTTCAGACTTATATTCTAACATTTTAAATCTTATCAGTATGCAGCACTGTGAAGAGGATCGTGGATGCTGATCTAATCCACCTACTTTTCTGGTGGACAGATTTTCTGTAATAAAAATGCAAATAATCCCTAGAATGACATACCAGTTTAAAATACTACTGTTCTTCAGTAATCTGACAGCAATTTGTCTTTCCTTGCTAAGTATGTTTATTTGTTAAGAATATTTTCTTCATGCTAAAGAAGCTAAATCCAACGTGACCTTGAGTGTGATCAATTTACATACAACATTGCATTTCTAGATATAGTAGGTATTTCTCCCAATATGTTTCTGGTACATATCCTTAAATAGATATTGACTCCCTAGTTCCTTAGCTTTGCAATTTTAAAGTTATATATTCTAGCACGTTAAGGTCTGAAAAAATCCTTGGGTTGAATGCACAGTTTCAGTGACTTAAGTGCAACGTGAAGAACTACACATGTAAATGGCCACTCCTATTCATTTATAGCTTATTAACTTACAATTTGTATTAATATATAGATTCTAAATTTGAGAAAAAAATAGTCAAAAGTAAATTAGTCAGCCAATTGTATTTTAAAATTGCTGATGCAGTTGCTCTAAGGCCATTAAAAAAACAGACACTTTTACTTCTATGTTCCACATGAGGAATCAAAGATGTATTAGGAAAAAGCTGCAAACCTGCTTGTTAGGTATTCCAGACTTAAATTTTGAACTACTGAGCTGTCCCAAGCTAAGGATTCAATGGAGAAGAGAGATTTGCATGGCTAAAAAACACTCCAGAGACTTCCTGATGGGATATTTATTCATTACGAAATGGTTCAAAACAATTCCTACACAGATTGTTTGTATTAAAATGAACTCTTATATTCACTTTCTCGATTTCCCACCATTTTCCATTTAGAGGTTTTGGAACACCTTGCAGCTACTAATGTAATAAGCCCATGACATTTCTGTGAAGATGACAGAAATTATTCTCATGTGGTTTAGACTGATTCAGCACTGCTTGTATTAGTGGCAGGTTTCATCTTGATCCTTTTTCTTTTCTGGTAGTAGAGATTGCTCAGGTGTATAACCTGTTTATGAAAGAGTTTATGTCAAGAGACTGCTACAAAGGAGACATAAATGATCTTAACAAACTAAAGAATGAAAAAAGAAATTTAATATGCAGCAAAGACACAATGAGGTACAGAATAGAAACAGAACATTTGTGTAGGAAAAAAAATATAGTTTTGGTATTAAAAGCATCCATGTTCCCAAATTCAGAGATATATAGGGAGTTACCAGTATATATCAGCACAGTGGAAACAGCCTTTTGAATTGAAAAGGGGACATTTTGATATTTTATTTATTATTGGGGGTGGGGGGAGATGTTTTTATTTTTGTTAGTATAAATGTCTTCAACCATGCAATAAAATGAAATCATTTCAGTTATCACTATTGTGAATTTCAGACTTACAGGAAATTTACACTGAACATGTATTTTTCACATGACGAGATTTACCAGAAGGAAAGGTAGTGAGTACAGAACTGAGGAATCAGTGAAGGGGATGGTAGTTTTCTCATATCACTTTGTGATTTTGTGAAAGCTCCTCATTCCATGATGACCAGGAAAGCTGTACAGCTCCACTCAGTTACTGCTGCAACTTCACCCAACCTAGATGTGGCTTCAGTACAACACTAACATTACAGGAGAACAAGCCCAGGAAATTTCAGCTGCTACAGCCTGTTTATCAGAATGCTTTTCTTCCTCCCACAGTTGTATTCAGCAGTATTTACTAACCTGTTTCTAGGGGAAATAAGGAGCTGAGTTCCACTTCAGTAGCTGAATCCACTACTCCTAAGCTATTTGGATCAGTAGGACCCTTAATAAATCAAGAAGCAGGTAGGAGCATGGATAAGTGAATTTTCCAGTAAGAAGAAGATGGATCCAAGAGCTTCTTGCTGGGGAAAGCAGGGATATTTCACTTTCCCTGTAAAGTCATCAGGTATCAGATTTGCTGATTTCCATGGAGCACCTCGTTGTTCCTATGGACTCTTCTCAGGTTTGGGGCAAGAGAATTCTCTACCTTTTCTGTTGAATCTGTGCCACTGTGCAATGAAGTATTTTGATTCCTGGGGCCAGAAGAGGGAAACACAAGCATAAGCATGAACCATTTGTGACTTGTACCTAAAAGGCAAGACCTAAGGAGACAAGAAGCCTAAACCTAAATTTTGGTCCTTGTTCCACACATAATTCTGTATTTTCCTCTCTTACATGCAGTTATCACGGGATAAACAATGTATGAATCAGGGTACTAATCCTGTTCACAGCTGAAGCCTCTCCCACTTGGCAGTCAGCTCAGGAGTTTGCTCTCTTTTTCTCAGGGCCCTACAACATTCTTATCTAAGCTGTCCATAGCTTTCCTCTTCATCTGTTTTTGTACTGCTTCTAGAGCTTCTTTGTTCATTCCCACACGAGCAAACAGGCACAGTAGGTCCAGTGAATTCTTTGTGTGTTGAATATACTGTACATCAGTACAGTACATGACGGGTAGGTCTGGCATGTCTGGGAAATGAATTGCCTGAGCATGCAATCCAACATGTCTGGGATTTCCATGCTGGCTGTGTACATAAGTCCTGGAAAAATACCTACGTATTTTTCATAGACCAGTTCATTTTTTCACATGAGGGGATTAATACATTGTAATCAGTTCACTTTTCATCTTTTGATAAACTAAGCCTATTAAATTCAAGCCTCTGACCACATATTGTACAGTGCAGCATCCTCCCTAGCACTAAAATCACTGTTGTGATTCCTTTCTGCACAATCTCAGGATTGTGAAGTGTTTTAAAAATACAGTCACAGGAACTGTATGCCTCATCCAAAAAGCAATCTCAGCGATGCTATACATGGAAGGCAAAACCCCTTCATGTGCCTCGTCAGTAAAATACATGACCAAAAGGCAGTGTTTCCAGATTGTAGGAAACAGTAGGTTTTCACAAACTACTCTCATCCAAATCACAGAGGGGTTTTGGTGGAAATTTCTGGTGAATCAAAAGTACTCTGACCCCTGCAGGTGCTTCGGCAAACTGACATGAGAGGGCTGATGAGGGGAGGAAGAATTTGCATTTTGGAGGAAACGGCACAAAACTTCTTGGTGTGTTGCCTCACCAGGGAGTATCGTTCATTTGCATAATATTCAGAGTTGGGAGCCTTGTCTAACATGACCTTCAGGGTGCTTTCCAGAATTCAGGAACATACAGTGTTTTTGGTTGTCCTCAAATGTATACACTGGGCTTGTTTATACCAAAACACAGTGCATTTAGCAAGATCAGGTTGTCATTTACTCTCTAAATCTGTTAAAAAACATACCACAGTATTACTTGAGATACTATTGCCCAGTAAATCGCTGATCGTCCATTCATTGTTGAGAAATGTCAGCTGAATGGCCCTAATCCATGTAATGTATGCTATATCAAGTGTTTTACTGCAATAGTGGGGTTTCACTGAGAAACAGACCAACGTCTTGCAAACTATTGAGACTAATGAAAACATTGTAGCTCTTGAAAAATATCTGCTACAATTTCGTTTAAGATCCGAATGGATCACAATACAGCCTGCTATCCTGCTACAAATGTTGCAATAATGTCTAAACAATGTCTATTTTAAAATAGACAGATACGGAAAACACTTTTTTTAGACAAATATGGAAAAGCTTTATTTCTCAACATCATGTTACATGGTTGCATTGTTTCCATTACCAATGGGCTTGTTTCCATTAGCAATAGGGAATCTTTGATACAGTAGGTATCTAGGCTGGAGTCAACAACAGGGAATTACAGTGCTTTAAAAACTCACCTAAAAGGTATGCTAGCGCTGACAGAGCTTTACACTATGGTGTTGTCTCTTCTTGGTGGCAACTTTGCATTGCCACTTTGGAGCTTTGCTCTTCTATAGCAATTCTTCAGCTGATATGAGAACTGATTGTGCCAAAGCAGACATGTGTGTGGAACTAAAGAAACTGTAGAAACCATACCTTGGCCTCTCTGTAATTATCTCTACTAAGGTTCCAGACCCTCCTTCCCAAACTGATGGCACTGGTACATGCAACACAAGCCTTCCCAGGCTCAGCACCCTGCAGCTGACAAAATCCACTTGCAGAGCCAATGGCTCCACACTTCAAATGACTCCAGTTCCGGGCATTCTTGACCGTGGGATCCATCCTTCCCAAAGCTGCCATCGCACCTTGGGGCAGGGCGGGACACGGCATCGGCAGGTCCCGCTCTGAGATTATACCGCGGAGCTGCCCTGTGCGGCCAACTACCTCCTGTTTCCTGCCGTCTCCTCCACCCGCTCGCTGCCGCCCGCAGACAAGGCAGCATTTTGACCTTCGGCAACACCGTCCTCTTGGT